>LPNX010235040.1:148305-193188 GCA_001517045.1 Pseudotsuga menziesii | reverse complement strand
ATATATATATATATATATAGACAAAGATATGTATGTATGTATGTTTATATAGGAAAATGAGGCATGATTTTGTTAGGGTCTTAACAAATTTCAAGGAGAAACTATTTCCATTGATTAAAATCTAGTTTCCACTTACCTTTGAAAGGAGAATCAAATCCATTCTATCGTTTTCTAACTTTCACCATAGCTGTGTGACTCACTTGAGAGAAAAAAGGAAGAAAAAATATCTTTGGGGAGAGTTATCCTTAACATTTTACTATTTGCATGGGAGCAGGGAGAAAGGGGTTATTCTTGCTCGATAAGACGAGAACCCTCTGTTAAAAAAAAGGGAAAAACATGACTTTGTTTATAGATTTTCTATTACTCATAATGGAAGGGAGGACATTTATCTCTGTGCAGGGGGGTGTGAGTTCTCAACATTATGGAGAAGGTGAGGATGTCATTGGTGCTGGTAGTCTACTATATCCATATTAGGAGAGGATACTCCTTATACTTATTATTGTTACATCTGGGATTTGTAGTAGAAGGTGGAATAAGGTATGTAGTTTCATTGTTGTGTTATTTGGATAGTATTATGAATGGAACGGACTCTTTTTTAAGTAATATCTCAATATGTTTCATTTCTATTGATATGTTTGAAGATGAAAGGTTATGTGTATAGTGACATTTCTATTCTTGCAAGAAGATGGGTCTCTATTGAGAAGGACAACTTGGTTTATGTACATTGATGCATTTGTGTATTCTACTATCCCAATTGTTTGATATTTATTTACTTACTCTTTGGGTTGATAAATTGTGGGATAGATTTTCTCTTATGAAATTCAAGTCCCATATTAGATGTTTTTATATTTATACTACTTGTATGAAGAGATGAAAAGAGGAGCAGTCTCAATGGAGGACTGAATCAATCCATCTCTTTCACCATCTTACCAAGTATACATTAATACTATATAATCCTATGACCGTAGAGTATGTGTGGTCCTCCTTAATGTTAGAATATTATAAAACCACTACATACTTAGGATAAAATAATTAATAATTTTTGGTTAATTTCCTATGTCCTAGAGTAGGTAGTTGGACTCCACTTGCACCACTTGGTCAATACTTTCCATATTTACCCCATGAGAAACTTTATATTAATTCCATCTAGATTCTTCCAACTTTATTGATTTCCCAGATTAGAAATTGCACCTTCCTGCCTTTTCTTCCTTTAGAAAACTTTTCTTGTTTTCAATGGATAAAGTAAAGCTAGAGGACTAGGAAACTTCAATATTTTGTGACTAACTCATCCTCCATGATTTTCTCTCCATATTCCATTATTATCAATCTTTTCCATCCCTCATCATAACTCACTCATGATTTATCCAATTCGTAACCTCTTGGACTAATTTGGAAAGTTCTTTAGTCACCTATGGGAGTTTATCATATATAGTAAGCCTACTTTATGAGCTAGCATGAGTTGTCTCCTAAGAAAATTGATTTTACCTCTCAAGTATGTATGATTTATGTACACTAATATTGATCAAAATAATCAATGGAAGATTCTCCAATCATTCTTCACTTCTCTTGTGTTTAGTCTCATTATTTCTCTCTCTATTTTTCTTGTGCATGCTTGTGAGAAATTTCTTATAGCTAGATCTTTATCATATATTTACACATGGTATTGGATTTTAAATTTATACGTGTTATCATATCTATCAGGTTATCAAGATGTTCAATCTATCAGAGTTTAAGGAGTGCACCAAGCATCCAATCCCTCTCTGAAAGAAGAGCTTGATATTATAAGTATTTCTTCTATTTTTTTGGTGTGTAGATCATAGAGAGCATCTCCATGAGCACATCAACAAAAAATATTGGATTCATTTTCAGCTATGATCATAAATCCTTACAACTATCATGAATGGAAGGGAAAGATTGGAATTCTATTACGTAGTAAGGGCCTCTAAAAAGTTTCTCTGGATTTATAGAATGAGCCAAATACTATTGTTGAGAAATATAAGTGGCATAATCAAATGGATGAAGCCCATGGGTTCCTATGGCTCTCTATTGATCCTGATCTTATTTTTCATCTTGATGGTTTGACCACAAAGTATGTACCAAACTTGATTCTCTCTTTGGAGTACAATATGATATAAGAGCACATCAATTGCAGAATGAGTAATCTCATTGAGTTCATTTTTTTTATTCCATGGAAGGGTTCTTCACTGAGTTCAAGTCACTTATTATTATCCTCAAGAAATGTGGGATTGAGAAGAAGGAAGATCAATTGATTTTTTCCAATATTTGAAAATTGGGTCCATAATACTAAGTTTTTGTGTCAACTTTCCATTCTACTAGGCTTGCTTTTTCGAATTGGAAAATTATTTCTTTGAATACATTCTTTTATTCACTTGCAAAAGAGAAAGACAAATTGATATAGATGGAGACTATTAAAATCTCCAAAAACAAATATAATTCTCTTACATTTCAAGGAAGTAAGAATGCAAAGTTAAAAGAAAAGAAAAAAGTGAAAGAGAAGAATCCGAAGTCAGATAATGAAAATGAAGGTTCAAATCCTACCGATGAAGGTTCAAATTCCATGAAGAAAGTCATGAAGAAAGGGGGCTCAATAAAGGGGGCTCATCTAAGTGTTCTTATTTTAACAAGGGTTTTCATGCTGAGAATAAATGTTTCAAGAATAAAATGGACATTATGGATCAGTTTCTTGAGAAGCATAACATTTATGTACTAGATGAACTAGAGAAGCCTGCTGAGTCCTTAGAACATTATCACAATGCACAATCCCAACGTAATAACAATTATTCCTTGAGTCTAGGCATAAATTGTTTTCACAAATATCTGATATAGATTCATTTTATGATATCTAGAATCAGAAATTAGAGTGTATTTTTTCGATAAATCGCCTATCAATCGACTAGATCCATCTCCTAATACTTGTGTTTTTTCACTAGATCCTGGATTTTCTTTATCCATCTCTTCCCCACTCCATTCAAATGCTTCACTTTCTAATTTAGAAGTAATTTTTCATGCTGATATGAAAGTTGTGAAATTATCCATACCATTTATCAATCCTTTCAATGCTCATAAGACTATATAAACACCAAGTTCACTAGTTGATTCATTATTCGATTCCTATGCATTGTCACTTATTTCTGTTGGTTTGAAGTCTTGTATATTTTTCACTAGTTATTTATCCATGAAATTAGTCATATTTGGACTTATTTTACACATGTTTGTATCTGATATAAACATCTAAGGTTCATATTTCAAGTACATATACCATTCATATTTATCATCCATCAGTCTTACCCAGTTGCTCAACCGGCGTTTCCTACTATAGCCTTGTATACTCATGGAGACATTATAACTTTTGTATTTTATAATCCATATGATAATATTTGTGATATTTCAGAGTCTCTTCAGCTTCATTTCAAAATTGGGAAGGTGCTAAATCAGTTTGAAAGGAAGATATATGGTCCATTTTGCCATTTTGTAGCTATACAAGGAACTGATTGGATTGCCAGTCTTTTACTCTTTGGGAAGGAGTATGCACAGATCTATTTTCCTTTATTGATTATGTTTTCAGCTCATAGTATGTTGGTAGCAAGAATCATTTAGATAATTCTCATTCATCATGATATAATAAATTGCAAGAGCCTCTCCACTAGTTTTTTGCAGATACTACATTTATATTCTAGCACATGATCATGGAGTTCACAACTTCTTTATCAAATTATTCAAGAACCAGTTTAGTCAGATCATTTGAGTGAAGAAAAATACATAACGAATACACGTTGTTCATATTGTTCCTTGTCCTTTTTGAGGGAGGATTTTCCCCATGTGGTTTTTTCTCTTTCCTACATTTTTAGGACAAAAATAATTGTAAAGGGTGACCATATCCTTGTTGTTGGGCCCAATGTACATCTATATTTACGATATTTTTCAGATACTCCATCATAAATTCATACTTAAGGGGGGTTGTTAGAATATAATAAACCCACTACATACTTGGGATAAAAAAATTAATAATTTTTGGTTAATTTCCTATGTTATAGATTAGCTAGTTGGTTTCCACTTGCACCACTTGGTCAATACTTTCCAAATTTACCCTAGAAGATCCTTTATACTGATTATGGATATATTCAACCAAATTTATTGACTATCTATATTATAAACCACACCTTCCTATATTTTTTGTCTCTAGACATCTTTTTCATGCTTTTCAGTGGATAAAGTAAAGCTAGTCAACTAGGTAACTACTATATTTTGTAGCCAACTCATCCTCCATGATTAACAATACTTACCATCACTCATCATTACTCACTCATGATTTATCCACTTCATGAGCTCTTCGACTAATTTAAAAAGTTATTTAGTCACCTATGGGTGTTTACCCTATTTAGTAAGCCTTCTTTATGAGCTAGCATGAGTTGTCTCCTAAGAAAATCGATTTTACCTCTGAAGGATGTGTTATTTATGTACACTAATATTTATCAATAATAAATGGAAGATTATCCAATTATTCATCACTTCTCTTGAGTTTAGTCTCATTATTCTCTCTCTATTTTTGTTGTGCATGCTAGTGAGAAATATATTTTAGCTAAATCTTTGTCTTGTATTTACACATGGTATGAGAGCTTCAATTTCTACACTTAATGAATAAAATTTGATAATTGTTGGTGGAAGACATGGTGGAATCCATGAGATGGAGCCAACCTATCCCTTATCTTTGATTATTAGCTTATAAGAAGAGCAAATGGATAACTTACTTGGCATTATGGTTTCTTTTATAAATTGGTTTGAATGGATGGTTTCAGTGAAGAAATCGAGATAAATTCTTACATATTACTTAAATTGCCATTTATGCATTGAAGAGTATATCTCTTCTGTAATGCCCCCAGACTATGTCTTATTTCGATTATTATTATTTTAATTACTATTTATGCATGATGAATTATCGCTGTTAATGACTCAGCCAAAGGGTCCAGGGAGGACTGATGTAATAATTACCCTTGGGGGTTAATGACAATGATTAATAAAAAATGTTATTTATGCAGCGAATATAGTGGAAGCAACCAGGTTAAAAGAGGAAACCCGCAGGAGACAGTGAGGATAGGGACTAGCTAACTTTAGGGACTGGATATAATAAAGTGTCAGACATGCAGAAATCAACACAGACACATCCCTGGAAAAAGGGGGAATTACATTAATTACTGGGAATTCTGGTGAGGAAGGGGAGAGGGGTAATGGGAAAAGACCTAGGAAAATAAAAAGGATCCAAAGAAAAAGAGACAAAAGGAGAGCATACAGTGTAGGCAGGATGCTGCTGAGTATGCTGGGCAAGAGGACTCTGTTGAGAGAGTGCCTGCTGTTTGGGCATGATTGCTTGTGGATGTTTTGAATTGAGTTCTGAAGTTAAGGGTCCCTACTATCTCCTAGGAGGTTTGTCTTGGGGGTGACTAGAAGGCAAAAAATCCGATCCTAGTCTACGGTTGGGTGGAACGTGGCTGCTTCCACTATAGTCGGTGCAACAGATCTACAGGTTTTGAGTATGAGTGACTGATTTACTTCTGTATGTTGAATGTGTAAATTTTTATTTACGTTGTGTTAAGTAGAAATTATCCTGGTTATGCTGCAATAAAATCATCTGGTAGAATGTTCTAAGACAAAAAATGAAGTCATATAACGAATGAATATATTTTGTTTTCTTATGTATGTGCTTACGACTAACAGATATAGTCTTATTCACCTGGCTGGGTTATCAGGAGGATCGATGATATAACCTTAGATTTTTGATACCTAGGTTATGGTAGTTCTTTATTTTCAGTTCTTGTAAAGTATAGTATTAAGTTAGAATCCAAAATTTAATTGTACATTTGAGACATAGTTTTATTTTTTGGTATTTTTGTTTGGATAACCAGCACCTGGGTCAGCTTGCGAAAGGCTTGTCAATGGCCTTAACCCTTGATGTTTATCAGTTAGACTTATCCTGTCTAGCCAAGCGCTTTTCGTAAATCTCCGGTGGAGCTTATTAAGAAAGGCGAGAAGGCTGGTTCTTCCGAGGCTACTTTGCTTGCAAAACTTGGCTTACGACCATTTTCTTATGGGTTGATCAGGCAGTCTGCTTAAGACAATGGATATGTTTCCCCAAAGTTTTACAAAGGCATGGTTAATATTATAACAACGGTGGAACCTTTATCCATAGGAAGGGTATGACCGAGGCCCAAGGGAAACATCATCGGCATGCCCTTTTCCTCTCAGACTTCTAGGTTTAGCTTCACGAGATGGGGTTTGGGAGTTAATGAAAATCCAAATATCCAAACCAAACCGCATGCACTAGTTTTATCCTCTCTCTGACCATGCCTGCAACTCAACCTCAAAACCCTATTCCTCTTCATTGGGATAAACGATGACCGGAGAGGGTTTGGCTTTAGAGGAGGAAATCCTTGGTCGTTTCGAAGAGGAACTGGTGGAACCCTTAGGGAATGTTTTCTCACCCTTTCTCACTTTGAACGAGCTGAATGAGCGAAGGAACTAATAACTCTTTCTATTCTAATAACCTTTTCCACTGTCAACTAGGGTGTCAACCCTATTCTCCCTAAGCTGAGTGGAAGAATCATCAAGCGGCGTAGCCATCGTAGGGTTGAAGGGAAGGCATGGATGGGTAGAAGCCCTATTATAAAATTTTGTTACACAGACCCCTTTTGGGTACACAATGAAAAACTACTGACAGCTAAGTTTGACTACCCATATCAAATTTTACAGACTGACTCCACCATTATATTCTTTTACAGTAAACATTTAAATGAAAAAATGCAAAGATGGGTCATCACTGATAGCATAAAAAGACATTAAATAAGACAAGCGAAATAATTATAGACAGTCCCTTTTACACAGCAACATTAAAAGTTCCGCAATCTTAGCTAAGCTACTGTCCTCAGCTTAAAGCCGTTAAACCAAAAAGGGTGCATTACAGAATTAAAGAGGACTGATAGTCTGATCGTAAATTATACTTTTACAACAGAGAAAACAAAAATACCATAGAGTCTGCCACGTCGTGGCTTTGGTGCCATGCACCCTTGATAGACCATCCACTGTAAATTCACAAAGGCTTGGAAACCCCAGACTTCCTTACAACACAGACCACAAAGTTTTCCCATTCCTTGGGATGGGCGAGTCACAGCCAACAGACTACACCACAGGGGCGATAAAACCACTTACCTCTGTCAACGCCCTATTTATAAGCCTCCATCCATCTGATCCAGACTTAGGTACCTGCAACCAAAAATGGGTTACGATCAGTCGGAGCCATGAAAATCGAGACTTAAATAAGTGAAATGACAAAAAGAAGAGGTTGCATTGATTACCTGTGGTGAATCGGGTCGGGCATTGACCACCAGCTCTGCTATCTCTTCCAGTCTCCTGTATGAAACTCGACACCAAGCGCGAAACCCCGAGAGTGCAACTGACCTATTGGAGCCTTCGAGAGGTCCTTTTTCTTCCCCAAAGGTCGCCAGTACAGGCAAGTTAAGAGACATACTAATGAGAAAGGCACCGTGTCGGTTTCCAATGGACGACAACTCACCACGGCCCACGTGATCACCGGGATTGTCACATCTACTGCCTGCTACAAAATCATTACGAGTTGAAATATGCAAGGTCAATTTCGGCCATGATGGACACCCCATCAAGAACCCCTCAACCCAGGCATGCAGCTCCAGCATGGCATCCCCATGGCTGATGACAGTTTGATCGCAAACCATGTGGATATTCATCCGGAACCTCGTGACCACCCCTTTTAAAACACTATGCCTTAACATTTTAAACCTTGGTTCAAGTCGATCTTACAACCTTTCCATCATAGGGGGGATTTCCACGTTAAAACTTAGGATAACTTGATACAATAATAATTTTGCGTGGAAATTCCTCTCTGGGAGGGTATATCACATGGACCTTGCCATTGGTACTTGCCTAATGTTTTTGGACCCTTGTTTGTGCATTATGGAGTCATGAAGGCTCTTGGTTTTTTTTGGAGGGCTTGGCCCTTAAATTTTTCTCCACAAAGATTAGTTGGCTCCAACCTTCTGATGAGAGCAGGAAATAACCTTATCTAGGAATGCCTTGTTTTTGTCCATTTTCTTGAAGCACCTATCACAAAAAATGGGATGTTAGCCGAAGCTCAGTAAGTGATTTTATCAACCCTTTGGACCAATCTGCCATTAGTGGAACCCGCAATTATTACTTTTTCAAACCTGCAACACTTAGATAATGAACTACGAATTCTACTTGCCTTTCAAATAATTAAATAGCTTCAACAAAATAAAGACAGGGCTAAATTTACCACTCTTATGCCAAGACTGTTTACCTCTTAAAAATTTAAAGGAATTATAAATGATTTTATGCCTTGTATAGGAAGAAGGAAAAAAAAAGGAAAATTTTGAGGTAGTTTACATATGGTATCAGAGCACAGGATTCAGCCCTGTAGCCTTTTGGGTGCACTTCGTTTCCTGTTTAAAATTGTAGATATATATATATTACAGATTGATGGCACTCTAACATTTTATCGTCATGTTGTGTTTCTTACTTGTGAATCTACAGGTTGTTGTTGTTATCTTGATAAACTGCAGGAATTGTCATGGCCTCTCCAATGGAAAATGAGAACCAACCTGAAAACCCAGAATAGGTACCACCGACCAAAAAGCCGGCAGTGGAGCATTCTGAAGCCAGTCAAGTACTGGAAACAATGAGGAACCTAATCATGGAAATACAAAGTTATAAGGCATACAACGAATAGTTAAATAAAGCACAGGAAAAATAACAGGATATCAATGAAATCCTGTTGCAAAGTTTGCATGAGAAAAACAGTGGTAAGGAGCCTCGAACCGAGACCAAGAAGTGTCTCGGAAGGGAAGAAAGTGCAGAAAGAAAGAGTAGTTCATCTAACGAGACCCAGAACTCTGAAAATTAGGTCAAAACTAGCGGAAAGAGAAAGGCCAATCACTTGGAAGGTGAATTCAAAAAGATCAAACCCACTAGTTTTGACGGGGAATCTAAAACAAGGGAGGAAGCGGAGGCATGGCTAGTGGACATCAATAAATATTTATAGATCTACAACTATTCGAGTAACATGAAAGTCCGAATGGAAATTTATAACCTCAAGGACAAGGCTAGTATCTGGTGGCAGGACCTCAAGATCTCGCAAGGACTCAAGGAGAAGACTTTGGAGTGGGCAGAATTCAAAAGACTGTTTAAAAAACAGTACCTATCCGAGAATTACTACGATAGGAAAACCAAGGAATTCTACGAGTTAAGACTCGACTCGATGAACATGGAATATATCATTAACAAGTTCTTGGACTTGTTGAGGTTCATACCCTATATTAAGGAAGAAAAGCTGAAGGTACAGAGATTCCTAAGCTGCTTGTCGCAGGCTTACAAGGACAGAATTGAATTTGACAATCCAAAGACTCTAGATGAGTTAATAAGGAAAGCCCGACTATGTTATGAGCAGTACAAATAGCGGAATGACTCATTCAGAACATGGAAAGATAGGAGACCATAAAGGTTCAGCCAACAGAGAAAGGGATTCATACCACCACCATACAAGAACACCCTGAGAAATACCCAAGGAGGCCCTTATATTGAAAGTGGACCGGCCCCACCAAAATATGTAAAGCTAGCCAGTCTGGGAGTGAAAGGGGCTGACGGGGCTCCCAGAGAACCTCTGACCTGTTGGGAATGTGGTGAACCCCATCTGAAGAGACATTGCCCACGCCTAACTGGGGCAAATAATACCTTGCATAGCATTCAAGAAGCATCGACAGTTGGGGAAATTGGCAGGAGTTTCCATAGCATAAATGTGGCCTTAGAAGATCGTCAAGCCGATCATCAGTCTACTATAATGGAAATTGAAGGTATTTTTTCGAACCATGCTATATCTGTGTTAATTGATCTAAGAGCTACGTTGAGTTGCATTTCTTTGAGGACGGTGGAACTCTGCCAACTGGCTAGAGTAAAACATATAAAACCATGGTTGGTCCAGTTGGCCATTGGGGCAAAAAGAAAGGTAACATATTTTATTACTAACTGTGAAGTTCAGTTGTAGGATCATAAAACCAAGATTGACCTAAATATTTTACCCATCGGATCGTATGACATTATTATTGGCATGGACTGGTTAGAGAAGAATAAAGTAGTGCTGAACTGTTATGAAAACACCTTTACCTACATTGCTGAAGACCAAGTCCTTCGAACGGTAAGAGGGTTTCCCAAACCTGTCTCAGTAAGACAAATTTCAGCTATGCAACTAAATAAATGTCTAAGAAAGGGCTGTAAACTCTTTGCTATTAGGGTTGCTGACTTGCTCCTGAACAAAAACCAGACCTCTCTAAAACAACACCCGGTCCTAGAATATTTTCCTGATGTATTTCCCAAAGAGATACCAGGCCTACCCCCTCAACGGGAGATCGACTTCTCCATTGAGCTACTACTTGGATCTGTACTGGTGTCAAAGGTGCCTTATCGGATGAGCATTCCGAAACTGACTAAACTAAAAATTCAGTTGCAGGAACTTTTAGAAAAAGAGTATATCAGACCTAGCCCCTGGGGTGCACCAGTCTTGTTCGTTAAAAAGAAGGACGAGACCTTAAGACTCTGTATTGATTATCGACAACTAAACAGAGTAACCATAAAGAATAAGTATCCCCTACCTAGAATCAATGACCTGTTCAATCAAGTAGGAGGGGTGAGAGTCTTTTCCAAGCTGGACTTACCACTACTACATTTCGACCAAAAATCCGATGGCCGTATTGTCGGATTTTCGACACTTCCCTGTTGCATGTACGACATTATGATTTTTTTTAAGCGTCGGTTATCCGACATCTTTCCAATCCGTCAGTTAAGCGACAGCTTAGTTTACCGTCGGTTAAATGTAAATCATCGGTTAGACGACATCTAATTCATATTAAACTTTAAACACACGTCGCTTAACCGACGGCTATTCGACGGATTATAAAAAATTAAACGTCGGTTAAGCGACGGTGGAGAAATTTAAAAAAAAAAAACTACACTTACAGGCCGTCGCTTCTATAGCATGGCCGTCGGTTCACCAAAGGAACCCGTCTCTTAATCGACGGATTATGAAAATTGAAACGTCGGTTAAGCGATGGTATTGAATTTAAAAAAAAAATCACCTACAGGGCGTTGCTTAACCGACGGCTATAAGTGTTTAAAAAAAATATATAAATGCCAGATTACTGGAGACGTTACATAACCACACTCATGCATCACTACTATATAGGGTTATGATGTCAATTTTTGTGTATTCGTGTCGGACCTATCATGGAAGTAATCAGGTATTTTGTTTATATAATTTTTAACTTCTGATCAAGCTACCGCTAACACTTGCACACTCTCCTTATTTGGTATTCAAAACCATGTTAGTCATATAGGTCAGCTAAACTGCCATGCCAAATGGTTTCTCGACTCTCGTCACAGCTGACTCTACTATACGTATTCACACAGATTAATCCCATATCACTTACCCCACAACTTGACCAAATAGAGACCCAGTGAATTACAAATTGTTTTTCTTAAATGGTAAAATCCTGGCATGCAGTTCAGAGACACAAAATATATATGCCATTCAACAATCTCTCCTCTCACTCGCCCTCAAAACCACGATGTAAACATACAGACTTACCTAGTGGTTACTTGCATTTTCTAAATGCATTTTCTAAACGAGATTGATCATGATCGCATTTATACAAAAATATGTTTTTATTGAACTGCCAGCCTCCAAAAATATATCAAATCCGCATAGTGAAAAAGCATGTGCCCAAGTAAGAAAAAAATGCCAAAATTTAATTTCCATATGGTCGTTGGTTTTTGTAAGGGGTACTATTTGAACATTACACTTCAAATACCATCCAACAAGAGTATTGACAATAAAAGCAATCCTTTATTTTACCTAAGAGTAGATAAACCCCTTAAAACCTTTGAATTTGACGATCAAAATGAAATACTTCTTCTGTTTTACTAAGAAATCCTTGCAAATAAAATTTCAAAATGAATCTAATAGATTTGATAAAAATCCTTGTAAACAAATTTCTGAAGTGAATCTAAGCTCTATAGGCCAATTTCTATCCCGAGAAAATTATGAAGAAATAATGAACAGCTTACCAAATCAAAATTGATGAGAAAATTGTGATAAATTATACCGGATCTCCTCAAAATTAAATAGAACTGACCAAAATCTATAAAAACACAAATAATTGCTTGGCTACACATTAATTATTCAGTGTTGAAGTCATCAAAACCATGATCAGAGAACAACCACTTTAGATCAACAACTCTATATGATGCAAAGCAAGCATCTGCAATAATATCAAGTTAAATCATTTTTGTTATGATTAAATCGTACAACAACGCAAGTGATATTGTCTGCACTGCCTTTTGCAAAGGCAGTTTTAGTCAATTTCCTGGTAGCAGCTTCTGGATCTTCAATTGATTTAACAAGTGAAACTGCTTCCTGCATGAACATTCACAACTGACAGTAATGAAATACATTTTTCATAGGAAGATGCCATCTGAATAACCCCTTGGGCATAAAGCAATAACCAAAGGAACATGAGGGTCAAGGAAACATCCATGATGAGAAGAGACATTTTAGAAGCGAAAACGCTTGGATAATTAATAATAAATTACACAACAGAACACAAATAAGAATCTAACCTCATTTGAGATTACATCCCAAAGTCCATCACTTGCTATAACCAGAAATTCCACATCATCTTTAATAATTTTTTCCTGAAATTTTTGGAACGTGGGAATTAGCAGTGTCTTCCTTTACAAGGTGCAGTAAAGTAATATAGAGTACTTCTCAAATGAAAAGACAATTATTTTTTTTTACCAGCAATGGAAATTCAAGTCAAATGAAAGCTATGCCCTGCTATGTATATATGTTGAATAAATGCATTTTACCTGAATCTCGGATTCTGCAACAACAAATCGTTTCAGCAAACGGTTACCAAATGCACGAGATACTGCCAGCACGCCTCCTACCCTCCATGTTCCTGGAAGGACAGGAACCCCAATCGTCCATATTAGCTGATTTTTTCCATTAAGCTCTAAGCTTAGATCCAAATGTTGCATTTTATAATTCTCTTATTGCTCATGGCAATATTGTATAATAAAGTTCATTCTCCAAAAGCATTATTTTAGAGTACCATCCTAAAATTAGCAGCCAGCCATTAGTGTTATGCATTTCTGAATCTTATAAGAAAAATTACAATCATTACCAGCCCACATGACATCTCCTCCAGCTTGCTCAATGCACTGGCGTTCGTCGCTTCTATTTGGATTGTGATCCTCAGAAAGAGGAATGGCTGCATTTAGTATACAACAATATCAATGGCTAAGAAAATCACCATCTCAAACCATATTTTGAACAAAAATAACTACCAGTCCTGCCCCTCTTCCATTCATATCTTGTAATAATAGAAAAGAAATGGAAAGAAAAGGCATGCATTCATGATTTGCAGAATTCCAATTAACTACTTTCATCAAAAGTTTGCATTATTTGATCAAATTAAAATAAGGTAAAAAGCTAAAGAAGGCACAGCATAACAGATTACTTCAACGAGATAATTCCTAGCTAAGCATTCCAATGAAGAAAAGAAAGTAGGTAAAAGAACAAAAAAAGGATACAAAATAATTACTCGCTACACTCATGTTGCAATGCTTGAAAAGTTGTAATGCATCATTTAAATGCCTCTAACAAAGTCCATGCCTAATAAACAAAAATAGTGTATATGAATATTAATACTTATATTTGGTTGTAATCCTAATTCATAGGTCAAAGTATCCAGGATAAGATTCATATAAAGTGATCAAACTACTATGCCCCTCACCAACAGATCCTTGGCATCATTTACATCATTGTTTGACATATCAACAATATGATAAACAAGTACACTAGCATAGATCCATCTTAAGTCCTTAACCGTGGATATATTAAGCAACAACCGAATCATAAAACACAATGGTGGAAAACTCTTGCTGATTAAAATATCCAGGGCTAATATGGATCAACACGAGTTTATTATTTTACCATATGTCAATTAATAGAAGGAAATAAACAAGTTGGTTCTTTCTTCTTCCTTTTTTGACCTTGGACACTGAACATCGGCTTTTTTCATTTTAGTCTAAAGATGCACAGATACAGATACAGTACCTAAAATGGATATGAGAATTTTTGAAAATCTGGAAATGATTAGATACATCATCATTTCATATGAAAATTATCCAAAACGCCATCTACATTTCCAGCACCTTTGTGCATAATTTCCAGTAAGACAGATTTTAGTTTACTAGCATTACACATGAGTAGTGACACACATGTTGACACATCTCTTCCACCTTGGGCTGTAAAAGCACCTCACCTCTCTTGGTGCAATGAATGTGAAGAGGATACGTCTTGCATCAATTATTTTCTAGCTAAGCTCAAGTTGTAGATAACAAAACTGAGTGATAGTTTGTTTGGACATGACTTGTCCTCATTTTGAAGTGTGCAAAACATAACCCAATTCTAAACATAAGCAAGTCCCCAAATAAAATTGACCCAAAATTCAAAGGAAAATTTTTGTAGCAGAAGTTTGAATGTACTTCCCCTGACAAGAGGTTATGAAATGGTCCCTATCTTTCTGGCTCCTTGATAAAAAAAAGTCCCTCTTGGTAACAATTAATTTCAACTAGCATATTTTCTTGAAACAGATATCAGAGGGTGGAATCTGTCCATGCAATTGCAACAACTGTCTATTTTAAGCAAGGTTTTAATTGTAGTATGTTTTGTCTATAATCTGCAAGCTAAAGGTGTCAAATAGCTAAATGAAGGATATCAACTTGCATGTTGAAGTGACATCCTGGTTGAACTTGAACAACATCAGGAAACCAACAGATCATACTCAACCAATCAATCATATCAGACTTAGCCATCCAACAGAAGGAAAATTGATAAAATATTACTGAGCTTCCACCAGCCAAGCAAGACAGAATGGCCTACTAAACGGTAAAAAGAACCACTGGACAATAGAAGAACCAGGTGAGACAACAGGACTACCTAGTAAACACAGAAACCTAGCTGAACACTGACTAGAAGATGTTAACTATATGGATGTCACATCAACCAACTTATTACTGCATTAATCATCAGTTAATTAATAAACTGTTATTATGGAGAAAAAATAATTGATATTAAGTTTAAACTGTGATGTAGAACACATTATCAGACAACATGGTTCCTTAATAATGAGTGTCCTGTAGTACTAACGTAACAATATTCAAGCAAACTAAGAAATGAAGGAAATACAGGACAAATAACATATAAAATTGTTATATTCGTCTTGGGATGTTGATGAAGGACAAATAACATATAATTGATATATTCTTCTATTTACAAAGAAGCCTGTCACCAACTTAATGAAGAACATGTCAGTGCTCTTTTACGAATGCTACAGCCATAGCTTTCTGTTGATGAAAGAATGCAGGGGGATGGTGTTTCAGATATGTCCTATGAAAAACACTTCCTTGAACATTTTCACAAAGCATGCTTTAACCTGTTACATGAACTTGTTATGAGGCGTGCCTTATCCATCGAACTTGAAGAACACCTAGTAAATCAAGTTCTGAAGGTAGAGGATGCGAGGTTTGCTTATACTGATGATGCTCTTGTTCTTGTAGCTCGCATTCTTATTATAAGGACATCCATAGGGTCCAATTTGGGAGATGACTCCTTAAGACTCAAAATCTGCAAAGGCTACGCTGGTTTTATTGTTGAGAAAGTGAAAGATACATATTCAGGGTGCTTAAATATCCAAGAAGTTTGTGCAAGTCTTCCATCCCTATTTCATTTGGAAGGTCTTCTCATGGATTTTCATTCTTCAAATGCATTTGAAAAAATCAAAATGGCAGAGAATATTTTTTCTACCCTCAGCAATGTAAGTTGTCCTCCAGTGGAACTTAACAACACACAATTGGTTTGCTGGTCTTTGCTAATTTCAAGACTGATGTTGATTCTTTGGCACATGATTCTCCACTCTACAACCTTCCCATCCTGGTTGATGTTCAATATAAGAAATAAGTTAATACAGATTACACAAGGAGGAACTTTTGATCTTCCCACAGGAACAAGCTATTTAGAATCATGGGTATATCATGTGGTACAAAGTGTTATAAATGTGAATGAGGGAGCCAGAGAAGAGCATGGAATGGCTGATCTCTTTCAACAACTGATTGACGTTAGTGGGGTTCATAACTGGGGTATTGTAGAACACAAAGTTCTTCAAGATCTGGGTTTAAATTGGTCTGATCTCTATTCTGTTGTTTGTCGCATTTTGGAAGTGTGGTAGAATAGGGAAGCTTCCCAAGTGCATGAGCTTATACTTGAAAGATATTGTTTTGTACTTGGATGGATCACTCTATCAGATATTGATGTTAAGGAAGCTGGTGCTTTGCCATGGAGTCCTGAATTGGGCAGAGACAAGTTGCTTGAAATTGAATACTTCATAAGTTTTAGCAGAATTTTGCGCCATAATGTTCATTTTGGCCATACAGGGGAGCTATCACAGCTGGAAAATATCATTCTAGATATTGAGAGCAAGAGATGCATTAGGGGGAATTGAGGTTGATGCAGAAGTTTTCAATAGTTTGCTTGAGGTCATAATGACCATAAAGTTTGACAGGCTATTTGAGGGTATACATGATAAATGTAGAATCCTGTTCAATAATTTAATTCCCTCTATAGAAGAGAGATGTATGTATAGTGATCTATTTTTGCTGAAGAACATGGAAAGCCTGGTAAAAGAAATAAACTCAAGCAAGGAGGTTAACTTATCTATTAAAGAACATCTACTTACAAGTGCAACTGATATGGTGGAATGCCTGAGAACGGATCCTAGTAAAGTCATTTTGCTTAAGTTTTATTTGGGGAACACTGAGGACTCATTGATGTTGAACCAATCCAACAAGTTCCAGGAATTTCTTGGAGGAAATGGTAACTTTTTGCCTTTAATTGATGCTTTGTATGGATTCCATAATGAGTCAGTGAATACGAAGGTGCTACAGCTGTTTGTTAATCTTTTAACAGGTGATCCGAGTTATATTAACTTGAAACACACCTTGCAAGAAAAGTTCTTATTGATGGATTCATCTTCTTTGGCTTCATGGCTGGAAAAAATGCTTCTAGGATATACTGCTCAATCAGCTGTAGGTAATTTTCCAACAGGAGTCTCTAATTCAGTAAGAGATTCAGCTATTGCTTTCATCAATGCTCTAGTGTCACCTTCATCTGATTCAAAATCAAGAGAAATTTGTGATCACATTCTTGATGCATTGCTTATGGGTCTAGAGAAGGCATTCCTATCATTTTATGTTCCTACTGTGAAAGCATACTTCAATTTTGTAGTTCAGTTGGAAAATGGTGAGTCCACAATAAAGCCTATTATCAAGAGGGAAATTGATATGGTGGTCAAGTTGTCTGCCGATGAAACCCATCTGGAGGGTTTGAAGTTTGTCTTGGGTTTTCTGGTTTCTGCACTGGGTTCGTATGGTGCTAAAAAGCATGTTTCTGAAAAATTAACAGAGAAGCCTTGGTCAAACACTAGTTCTAACAATGATTCTGCTAGCTATAAGTTGAAGCCTAGTGTTCCTAGAAAGAACTCGGAGGCTTTGGTTAATCCAGTCAATCAGGAAGTCCATTCTAGTGCGATTGAGTGTGATGCCACATCAGTAGATGGTGATGAGGATGATGGCACATCTGATGGAGAACTGGCTAGTATGGATAAAGAAGATGATGATGAGAGTAACAATGAACGGTCACTTGCATCAAAATTTTGTACATTCACCACTAGTGGAAGCAAATTTATGGAACAACATTGGTACTTCTGCCATTAGAGGAAATTTCAACTCAAAATGGGCCTCCTAAAATGAACTAATAAAATAATATTTATTAATTTTGGAGGAAGAAAAGAAAAAAACTAGTAAAAACACGGGGAGATATGTCAAAAATACAAACAAAAAAGTAGTTTTTTTTTATGATACCTATCACCAAATTTATATTAAAAAAGTGTTTAAGACCTATACGGTATTTCAAATTTAAAGCAATTTCATTGGCTAACACTTGATGACATGGAATTTGAATAAAAGTTAAAAGGCCCATTTTGAGTTGAAATTTCCTCTAATGTACACTTGCGATCTGACTGTTTCTAAAGGGTGCTGTTCTATTTATGCCAGGATGTGCCACAGGGGTCACATAGTTGTTTACTCTCATTTAAGTTGTTTCTTTTGTGATTGTGGAGCAGGAGGGGTAAGAGGGACAAGCTACCTCTACTTGAAGCCTTGAAAATTTGTTTCTTCCAGCACTACATCATTGAGGGGGGATAGCGGCGTTGATCCATTCTTGCCTCTCTCAGATGAGAGGGATCATCTTCAGCCATCTCACAGTGACTCTGATCGTGAGGATGAGGGTTTCATGGAGAATGAGAAGACTTTCAAGTTATCTATCCCCAAAGAGGAAGAGGATGGGTTGCTATCACTTTTTATGGATATGGATATTGAAGGCCAAGTTTTGAGGTTATGTAGACAACTTATTCCTGGTATTAACGAGGCTAGTCATTCAGTATTGTCAAAGGATGAGAGGATAGTTTTGGGTGATGACAAGGTTTTATCCTACAATTCAGATCTTTTGCAATTAAGGAAGGCATATAAAAGTGGATCTTTGGACATGAAGATTAAAACAGAATATTCTAATGCAAGGGAACTTAAATCCCATCTTTCAAGTGGATCTATCGTCAAATCTCTTCTTACTATAAATAGCAGAGGCAGGCTTGCAACAGGAGAAGGTGACAAAGTAACAATCTTAGATGCGAGGAAACTTATTGGACAGCCAGCTGTTGCACCTATGATAGCAGACAAGTCTAATGTGAAGCCTCTTTCCAGGAATTCAGTTTGATTTGAACTAGTTCATCTTGTTTTCAAATCTGCAAATGAGAACTATTTGGCTGTAGCTGGGTATGAGGAATGCCAAGTTCTCACTATCAATTCTCGAGATGAAATAACAAACCATCTTGCAATTGAGCTTGCTTTGTAAGGTGCTTACATTCGACATATAGCCTGGCTTCCTGGTTCTCAGGTTCAACTCATGGTGGTGACCAACAAGTTTGTGAAGATTTATGACCTGTCCCAAGATAACATTAGCCCTATGCATTATTTTACGTTATTGGAAGATTCAATTATTGATGCAGTATTAGTACCCATCTTACGTGGTCGGCTAGTTCTTTTTGTACTATCACAACATGGCATGTTGTATAGGCAACAAATAGAAGTAGAGGGTAAACCTTAGTTTGGAATGTAGATGAATTTGATTTATTTTCAATTTGTATCCTTTGTTTTATGCAATCATGGAAAAGACCATCTTTGGATAAAGGGAGGAAAGTCAGTGGAGAATGCTATTGCTGTTTTAGCCAATGAAGGACTTCATTTGGATGGTGAACAACCAATAGATCTAGATGGTTTATCAAATTCATCTCCAATGAATTTTGTATCCTAGTCTAATACCATTGAGAATGTTAGTCAATTTGAATAGGATATAAGCATAGCCCAAATTTGAAATTAGATGTCTGTCATCCATGAATTTCACATTCTCATTTAATATCATTGAAACTAATGTTACCATGAATAAATTAGTCCTCTAAACTCCTCTGTGAAAGAATAACAAAAACTCAAATGAAAAAGATGAAACAAATTAAATAAACATAATTATGGTATAAGGAAGTAAAGCAAGCTTGGAAATAAACATACATATCTCACCTTTGCGTAGATTTAGAGATGCAACCACATTTTCTTCAGTAGCCACTATAACACGCTTCCTCCCTGATTTTTGGCTATGGAAAACTGCATGTTTTACTTTTCCTATGTACTGCTGATGCCTGCAAAACAATATAATTTATTTAAGGAGCATAAAAACAACTCAGGTTGTGTAACGTCAAGCAACCTGATACAAGAAAATTAAAAAAGGAACAGATAACTATCTTGCATATATTCAAAAGAGATGATCAAAATATATGAGGTACACTCAATTGAACTACTTATATTTGTGAAAACTTCCTATCCATTACTGTATATTCATGTGTGTAACCTCTGCATGCATGAACCTGTTTTGTAACCACATATGTGTAACCATTCTCTCTGTCCCTACCTCTGTGTATTCATCATTGTTGAGAGCAAACTGTATGTACCAAACTAACAAAACCTTACAAACACTGAATTGGAAAACTGAAGTAGATGCTTAACCAAAAAATTATTTATGTGTAGGATTCCTACTCTAATCAGATCATTAGCTCTAGTCAAGTAAAATCATGTTTCCAAATAAACCATGTGAGCATTTGTCTGAATAACTGAACTTCTTGCATGCACTTTTGCAAGAGTGGGACCAATAAAACTGAAGACTGAAATGGAAAAGGATCATGGAGTTTATACTTCAATCAAAGAAATGTGGGCTCATAATGCTTAAAACATTTGAAGCCTTTGCTATTCTAGACTCCAACCAAATTGCCACTGGATCCTCAAAAGCATGAAAAATTACCTTTTGATAAGTGGGGAGTACCTCTTCTTTGTCAACAAGAATGAGCTGCCTCTATATAACTTGTGCTTCCTCCGCTTTTTTGATGACTTCAAGCGGGAGTTGCCCATAAAATTTTCTTGAAATCATTGATCTTTGTATCCCTACTCATATGTGTCATATATGGGCTCTAGCTTGTTGATTAAACTTTTTGTACATGTAAAGATATGCAAACTATGATTCTCTTCAACTCATATGCGTCATGTATGGGCTCTGGTTTGTTGATTAAATTTTTTGTATAGGGAAAGAGATGCAAACTATGATTGTCTTCAGATTCATCATTGTACACATCATTATTTGGTATGCTACTAAACATTTTTGTCGATAATGATAAGAATCTGCCCTTCGTAAATGAAATTCATGTGTGGTTTCCAGTAACAAATTAAATATATTTTTTAGCCCTAGTTTTGATTTCAAAGGAAAATTTACAAATCTTATTTTCAAGAATAGTGGACAGCAATACATCTTCATCAACAACAATATTTTCTTTCATTTCCATTATCTCTTCATAATTATTTTGAATTTGCTCTTCATGAAGAGCTCGGTCTTCATAAGCATTGAGGGAAACAATTTGTTCAATAGAGAAATGACTCTTCTTGGTTAAGATTTTCATCACTATTCACTAGTGAGATATATTATTCAATATAGTGCAAGAAATCTATTATAATTGAAAACTCTTCCTCAACCTCATCATTAAATTCAGGGTTTACAAAGTTATCTAACCGAAATCCTGGGCTGTAAATTAAATCCTCATTTAATCCTACCTCTTCTAATGACTGTTCTGTCATTTTTGTTGTCACTTCAATGGGCATTTGAATTTACTCATATTATTCCTGGATGATAGGCTCTGTGTGACAATCTTGGACAACTATAAGCTCATCAAACCGTTGATTTGTATGTTCTTGAACATTAGGATTTGCTGCACTTTGTTGAAAACTCTCCTCATCCGATTAATAAAATCAGCTTGAAAAAAATATCCAAATAAGTTAACATAAGTGTCTTTTTAAAATCATTGATAAAACAATTTCTTGGTGTAGGAAGGACCATACTTTGAAAACTTACTCTTTTTATACCTATGTCACTGCAAGGCTTCTGCTGTCTTTTAATGTTCTGAGCCAAAGCTTTGACGAGCACTTGGTTTCTGATGGGTAAACTTTTGAATTTGGAAGGTAAGTTGAGAAAATGCCTATTATATCAAAGTTGCTCCACTCAGGTAACAAAATATTGTAATATCTTGGTCAACCCATCAACACCAAGATTTTGAGATTCAAAAAAAAATAGTGCTTTCATTCATTTGCTTCTTTTCCTCTTTCTGCTTCCTCAATATCTGACCATATTTCCCTCTATAATTAAGTTGTTTCCCACAAGACCATAAATTTTTTTCCAATTCCTTAGCATCAGTAAACATTTGTTGTAATGTTGAAGATCTTTCTATGAGAAAAAATGCAAACTTAGGATTATGTGTTGCTGCATAATACACCTTGGCAGCAGATTCAGAGGGTTGTATATCTGTTGGCATGCTATTATAAAACTTCTTGAATCTCATATTAAATTTTGTAATATTTTCATCGTTCCTTTTTTTTATAGCATAAAAATCATAGAGGTATTGATGATGGGCTTTCGTTTCAGCCCATTTATTCAATAAAATATCTTTGAAATCAACCCAAGAAATTATGGATCCAGCTGCCAAATATCTGAACCATTTTCTAAAGTTTTCCTTCTAAAGGCTCGGTGAACATTCTCATAAAGACATCATCATGCTAGATTTTCAGGTAATCAGTGAAGCCTTGATATGCTGCCAAATGTCTATCTGCTGAAAGATCATCTTCTCCATTGTACTTAGGAAGGGACTTTATACATGTTTAGGAGGAAAGTCATGAAGAATAGGTGGCAGTTTAATAGCTTTATACCTATTTGAAACCCAAGGGTGAATCTTTGCAGGCTGGTCATAAGGTATACAGTGACTGTAGATGCTGGTATAAGAATTTCTTTGTCAAATGATTAAGAAGGTTAATTTGCTATTGGAGGAATAGGGATTTGGGCCTCTTGTTTAAGAGAGATTTCAAAGGATAATAATAAAAAGGGCGGATCATTACTTTCAGAGAGCAATAATGAACTGATCTTTTCTAACTGAGGAGTGCAGGAAGAAACTAAACTTCCCTTTTTCCAAGAAAATAGGTAAGTTTTTAGGCCTATGGTTCTCTGAATGCATAAGAAAGAGAAAAAGGATAATAATAAAAAGGATTTGGGCCTCTTGTTTAAGAGAGATTTCAAAGGATAATAATAAAAAGGGCGGATCATTACTTTCAGAGAGAAATAATGAACTGAGCTTTTCTAATTGAGGAGTGCAGGAAGAAACTAAACTTTCCTTTTTCCAAGAAAATAGGTAAGTTTTTAGGCCTATGGTTCTCTGAATGCATAATAAAGACAAAAAGGACCCAATGTTATATGGAAAAAGGACCCATAGGCCTATAGGCCTACGGTTTGATGAAGGACCCAATGTTATGTGTTTTGGTTCTAAGAGAACCCAAAGATTAAGAATGATTGAATAATATGGTTTGATGAAGGACCCAGTGTTAATTATCTTATCTTAGGTAGAATAGAGAGAGTGATTTGATTTAAGATTAAACAACGTTGATTATGCTTTCATCCTGATCTTGGGCTTGGGGATGGTCCATCTGAGTACTGTTGATCATATAAACAATATTCCACATTCCCCAAAGCAATTTTGCTGGTGTCTGATTACAACACATCCTCATCCCTCTCTTGAAATAATTCCTTTATTCAATCAAACTAGGTTTTGGGTTGGCAGTATCATATTTCAAGCCACTTGTAATTACATTTGTCCCATATATTGAGCTAATGTCTAAACCATAATGTTGGGGAGGGGAGATGGCCATGGGAGAGAACATGTCTTTGAAGGATTTGAACCTTCTGGGGCAAATCAAATATACCAATCGAACCATGGCCAGATGAAATTCCTTCTTTTGGAGTTCAAGCATTTGGTCTGTGTATTCTTCCAGCCTCTAGGCTACATTTTAAAAAGTAGTGACACTTATCTGTTAAGGGAAGTAAAAGAAGCAGAGTTTTCATATACAAAAAATGAGATAGCCAAATTGAACCGTTGTTTTGCACATCCTCTCTTTGAGCAAATCCTCACTCTTCATATATGAGTCATCTGTCTCTTGAAATAAATATATCGATCCAATCAAAGTAGGATTGTGAGAATCATATTTCAGCCCATTTGTTATAGGTCTGTGCCATACATTGAGCTGCTCTCACTACTGTCTGAACTGATATGCTGGGAGAGGACTGAAATTTCAGTGCAATAGTTTTTGTTATTACTGTCAGTAAATCTTTGGGAATCCCACAAAGGGTCATTCTAATTTTTTTTAACAGGTCATCTGAGGATTTTATGAAAGGACCAACATAAAATGAAACATGTGAAGAAATATTAAATACCTCCTGAGATTGTGCTGTTGTACATGGCGAATCATCAAGATCAACTTCCCAAAAAAACCATGGTAGTTTGATGCCATCCAACTAAATTTTCTAACTACTGACAGAGATCTCAGAACTGCAGTAATCCCACATCTTAATTGGTGTAACAAAGTAGTAGAATGTAATGTAAAAATGTACACAAATCCTAAATCTTTTACAGGAACTGGGAAACTTAGAACTCGTTAGAGAATTTATGTTATTGTTTCTGCAATGCAGCAAGGGGATTACCAATTGAATCTAAAAAGGTAGGGAGAATGGATCGAATCCTCGAGGCCTCATTTGACAAGAATGAACAGTAGAAAACAAATGAAGTAAAAACATTGATTTATAGATTTATTTTATCACTGATCCTCAATGAAGGGCATTTGGAGGATGGCATCAAACTGAAGGGAGAATTTTTTGAAGTGCTAATTATAATCTATTTCAAGATGGGCAGTAGATCAAAATAAATACTCCAAAGGCTGCAAAAACTTATCAGGGTGACAAATTTATTGTGATGAAAAAAAATCATTTTGATCCCACACCAGAATAAAAGTGGAGAGGTTTTGTGATCAAGCCTAACAGATTTGCAGAGGTAAAGTAGCAATGAAGTATAGAGGCCCAAGGCAAAGTTGCAGATTTCAGTTGTAAAAAGGAAAGGATTAACAAGGAAAGAGATCATTCTGCTATGTGGTTGAGAGTGGAGACATCCTGGTTCTAGAAATACTTCAGGAGAGAGGAAGACATCCACAGAGCCAGACTGAAGCAAAAAAAGTAGCAGGAGGGAAAGCTCATCTGACCTTACCCTCTAAGAATTAGAAAGGCCAGGAGCTGTCTTCAAGATGAATGGTTCCACAGACACACTTGGGAGATAGGTAGAACAGTAATTTGGGACAATGGTTGTCTAGAAGCTCAAGACATTAACCAATTTAAAACTCATTGGAAAGTTGTGGACTCAGTGCATTTTATAAATATATAGTCTTTATATTTTAGGAAGTTAAGGACAACAGTTTTGGTTGATCATATTTAAGCCTGGAGCTGAAAGATTTATGTCGCCTTTATTTTGTTTGGAGGCAAGAAAATGCTCTCGTTTGATGCTTGTAAGAAGAAGTGTAACTTAAATGGCGATTTCTTTCAATGAGAATAAGAATTCTACCAATGTTGAAACCTATTTTCTGGAATCATGATCTCCCTTAGAGTCGTTACAAAAATTTCAACAGAATTGCCGAGTGGGTTGTGCATTGATCTTACCAGTCTATGACACCGACTTGATCTTCGAAGAGGGCATTGCAGGAGATTAAGAGATTAATCAAAACCCTGCAAAAACGACTATGAAGAAAGCGAACATGAAACCCACCATTCCACCGTGCAAGAATATGTTGGAAGTTGTCGTGCTGAATCCATGGTGAGTAGATGCCATGCTTTTCTACTTTACTAATTTCCACAGAATAAAAAACTTTGTGAGCTTGTCTTTCGGAGGAAGAAGAAAATTGGAAGATGGCGTCTCTGATCTGTAGTAACAGGGATTTGTTGAGGGTTTGAGCAGCAACGGATCATCTTACCTCGAAAAGAGCTTCAAGTAGTTGTTACAACTCCTGTATAATCACCAATCCATGTCGATGAACGCAGAAACTAAGACTCGCTTATTAGAATGGTTTTCTGCCCGCATGTTGGGTGAGACTGCTAGCTTTGGCGATGCAGAGGTTTTGAGGGATCGATCCAGGCCAACACAGGTTCCCTATCTCATGATCCGTGCACGAATAAAACCTTTTAAGACATCAATGCACTACTTCAGGGATCCATCCCATATTTTAGGGAAAAATTTACACGCATTGACCACATATTGCCAAATAGTAAAAAACCTTCTTTCTCGAACATATCATATCATATGTGTAATATTTTAGTTTATGTTTAAATATGGTATTTCTCTTTGTATTTTTATATTAGTTTCTATAGTAGTTTGTATATTAATCTTTTGTAGATTAATTTATGTCTCAATCATATATATATTCAAGTCTTTTGAAAAGCATATAGTGGGAAAAAAGTTTGCATCTTTTTAGCAAAATCCAAGACTTCAAAGGAGGTTTTGGGAAGAAAATAATCAAACACTAATGAGGGTTTTAGAGTAGACAAAACCACCAAGAAAGTGGCTTAATGTTTATGTTATCCTGGAATGTGAGGGTTTGAGGTGCTCCAAAGAAACAATCTTTTATAAGATGGTTTAATATAAGTGGGACATTATGATGTTTCAAGGTAGTTAAAGCAATTTTGTTATGTTAATTCTAAGGGTTTGTTAAGAGGTTTAATGAGAAGTTGGAATTCTAGTTTTAATGTCATTTCAACACTCTTTATTCTTACAGGTATTGTATTAGAAGGTATTCCAAAGGCTCTAAGAAAGGTCTTCGAACATGTAATCTTTATGGGCCTTATATAGATAGGAAACTATTCTGGGATTTTATAATAGATAAATATTTTATGGTAGGGGATAACATCATTATTGGGGTGAACTTAATCTAAACCTGGGCTTTAGGGATGTGTAAGGAGTGGTAGTTAGACCTAACCTATTGGCTTGATAGTTTACTTTGTTATGTGAGTGTTGGCACCGTCGCTTAAGCGACACTTACTAACTCTTCATCGCTTAACCGACGGTTATGAGAATAGCCGTCGCTTCACTGATGCTTGTGGCCACATTTACAAAAAAAAAGTATCCTTGTGATTTTTGGTAAGTTTAAAAAGAGAAATCCACGCACCGTCGGATTTTTACGTCGGATTTGGGATCGAAATGTAGTAGTGTACGATCTGGCTATCACCAGATCCGAATAAAAAGTGAGGACATAAACAAAACCGCCTTCAAAACCTGCTATCGACACTACGAATTCGTCGTAATCCCTTTTGTCTTAACTAACGCCCCTGCCACTTTCATGTGCCTGATGAACAACATTTTCAACAAATATCTAGATCAGTTTGTACTGATCTTCATCGATGACATCCTGATTTATTCCAAAACCCAAGAAGAGCATCAACATCATTTAATAACAATGTTTCAAACCCTAAGGGTACACCAACTGTATGCCAAATTGGAAAAGTGTGAATTCTTTAAGACTGAAATTCAATACTTGGGACATGTCATATTCAAGGAGGGGATTGCTGTGGATCCCAAGAAAATACAAGCCATATCTGATTGGCCAGTGCCGAAGGACATCGCTGACGTTCGGTCATTTATGGGACTCACCGGCTATTATAGAAGATTTATCGAGGGATTTCCAAGATTGCATACCCCATTACCTCCTTACAAAAGAAGGGGGTAAAGTTTGCTTGGACATCCATATGCCAAGAAAGCTTTGACCAACTTAAAGAGTTGCTGACCAGGGCCCCAGTCCTAAAAGTAGCCAATCCTCTTAAAAAATACACGGCCTGTACTGATGCCAGCTTAGAAGGAGCAGGGGGGGTATTATCCCAAGATGAACATGTGGTCTGTTATGAGTCATGCAAGTCGAAAGAGCATGAATGAAATTATGTGGTCCATGACTTAGAACTGGCAACCATGGTGCACGCCCTAAAAATGTGGCGGTACTACTTACTAGGAAAGAAATTTTTGTTACTAACCGATAACACTTGTGTGAAAAATTTATTTACGCAGTCTGATCTAAACGCTCGACAGGCGAGATGGTTAGCCTTCCTCAGTGAGTTTGAATTCGAGGTGAGGCACATAAAAGTGAAGGAAAACAAGGTTGCAGACGCATTGAGTCGAAGGACTCATGGTATTAGTGAGATAACCTCGAGCCAACCCAAGAGTGACCTCTTGGACAAGGTCAAGGTAGCAAGCACTTAGGACACTAACCATAATGAACTACTTAGTAAAATACAAAATCCCGAGATAAATCTGGACATAGCATCTTTTAAGGTTGACCAAAAAGGCTTTATTTGGTTTAAGGATAGGTTCTACGTACATAATGTGTTGGAAATCAAGTTGTTTATTATGAATGAGATACAAAAACCTCCTTTTGCAGGCCATCCAGGGTACCAAAAGATGGTAACTGCTCCGAGGAAGTAGTTCTTTTGGCCCAATTTAAAATCTGATGTAATTGATATCTGTCCAAATGCATAGAATGCCAGCAAGTTAAGAAAGAATATGGGCATCTGGTCGGTTTGTTGCAGCCTCTACCAATACCCTAGTGGAAATGGGAGATCATATCTCTAGATTTCATCACTGGTTTACAAAAAACATAGAAACAACAAGACTCTATCATGGTGGTGGTGGAAAAATTAAGCAAATATGCTCATTTTATTCCAATAAAATCAACACATAAGGCGACTGATATCATGGAAATATTTCTAAAGGAGATATTCTGACTGCACGGTGTACCAAAAATGGTAATATCAGATAGGGATGTGAAATTTACATCAAACTTATGGAAATCTCTATTTGCAGGTTTAGAAACCAGAATTAACTTTAGCACCAGTTATCATCCGGAAACGGATGGGAAAATAGAACATACCAACAAGACCATTGAAAACATGTTAAGGATGTATGCCATGAAAATACCCATTCAGTGGGAGAACTACCTGCACTGGTGGAGTTCGCTTATAATAACGGTTATCAAGCCTCAGCGAAAATGAGTCCGTTTGAAATACTATACGGAAAAAAGTGCAATACCCTTGTTAGTTAGGATAATCCTGTGAATCGTGTGCTAATTGGACTTGAGCTGTTACAATAGATGGAGCAAACAGTTCATGAAGTACAGAAGAACCTGAAAGCGGCTCAAGAATGACAAAAGTGTTACGCTGATTTAAAAAAAAAACACAAGGATTTTTATGTTGGTGACCACGTGTACCTATGGGTCAAACCTAAGAAGAGTTCCCTCAAACTGGGGAGCTACAAGAAATTAGCTCCGAGATTTTGCAGACCTTTCCAAGTCCTAGGAAGAATCGAGCCTGTAGCTTACAAGCTGGCCATGCCTGTTCCTTTAAAGATTCATAATGTTTTTCACGTTTCATTGTTAAAAAAATATATATATGACTCAACTCACCTTATCGATTTGAATGTGGTACAGGTGGAGCCCGAAGGAGAGTTCTAGGTGGAACTTGCA
Organism: Pseudotsuga menziesii; assembly: GCA_001517045.1. Classification (NCBI taxonomy): domain Eukaryota; kingdom Viridiplantae; phylum Streptophyta; class Pinopsida; order Pinales; family Pinaceae; genus Pseudotsuga; species Pseudotsuga menziesii. The sequence goes on along the minus strand of LPNX010235040.1, from coordinate 163,944 downwards.
CGCATTCTAGACAGGAAAGAGACTGTACTTTGGAATCGAGTCCTCGCTCGGGTAAAAGTGTAATGGAAGCACTTTAGCCCTGAGGAGGCAACTTGGGAACTAGAGGATGAAATGTGAATAAAGTACCCTAGCTTGTTTATCGAGTCAATGGGAGAAGATGAACACTGAGGACAGTGTTTAAAATAAGGGGTTGTGGATGTAATGCCCCCAGACTATGTCTTATTTCGATTATTATTATTTTAATTACTGTCTATGCATGATGAATTATGGCTGTTAATGACTCAGCCAAAGGGTCTGGGGAGGACTGATGTAATAATTACCCTTGGGGGTTAATGACAATGATTAATAAAAAAATGTTATTTATGCAGCAAACATAGTGGAAGCAGCCAAGTTAAAAGAGGAAACCTGTGGGAGACAGTGAGGACAGGGACCAACTAACTTCAGGGACTAGATATAATAAAGTGTCAGATGTGCAGAAATCAGCACAGACACATCCCTGGAAAAAGGGGGAATGCCATTAAGCCTTGGGAATTCCGATGAGGAAGGGGAGAGGGCTAATGAGAAAAGACCTAGGAAAAGAAAAAGGATCCAAAGAAAAAGAGACAAAAGGAGAGAATATGGTGTAGGTAGGACACTGCTGAGTATGCTGGGCAAGAGGACTCTGCTGAGAGAGTGCCTACTATTTGGGCATGATTGCCTATGGATGTTATGAATTGAGTTCTGAAGTTAGGGGTCCCTGCTGTCTCCTAGGAGGTTTGGCTCAGGAGTGACTAGAATGCAAAGGAGCTGATCCTAGTCTACGGTTGGGTGGAACGTGGTGGCTTCCACTATAGTCGGTGCAACAAATCTACATGTTTTGAGTATGAGTGAATGATTTACTTCTGTATGCTGAATGTGTAAATTTTTATTTACGTTATGTTAAGTAGAAATTATCCTGGTTATGTTGCAATAAAATCATCTGGTAGAATATTCTAAGACAAAAAATGAAGTCATATAACGAATGAATATATTTTGTTTTCTTATGTATGTGCTTACAACTAACAAATCTAGTCTTATTCACCTAGCTGGGTTATCAGGAGGATCGATGATATAACCTTAGATTTTTTTTAATACCTAGGTTATGGTAGTTCTGTATTTTTAGTTCTTGTAAAGTCTAGTATTAAGTTAGAATCCAAAATTTAATTGTACATTCGAGACATAGTTTTATTTTTTGGTATTTTTGTTTGGATAACTAGCACTCGGGTCAGCCTGCGAAAGGCCTATCAATGGACTTAAAATTTGACTTTTATTAGTCAGACTTATCCTATCTAGCCAAGCCATTTTTGTAAATCACCGGTGGAGCTTATTAAGAAAGGCGAGAAGGTTGGTTTTTTCGAGGCTGCTTTGCTTGCAAAGCTTGGATTACGCCCATTTTCTTATGGGTTGATCGGGAATTCTGCTTAAGACAATGGATCTATTTCCCCAAATTTTTACAAAGGCACGGTTGATATTATAACAATGGTGGAACCTTTATCCATAGGAAGGGTACGACCGAGGTCCAAGGGCAACATCATCAGCATGCCCTTTTCCTCTCAGACTTCTAGGTTTAGCTTCACGGGATGAGGTTTGGGAGTTAATGAAAAGCCAAATATCCAAACCAAACCACATGCACTAGTTTTAGCCTCTCTATCACCACTCTTGTAACTCAACCTCAAAACCCTAGTCCTCTTCACTAGGATAAACGACCACCAGAGAGCATTTGGCTTTGGAGGAGGAACTCCTTGTTCGTTTCGAAGAGGAATTGGTGGAACCCTTAGGGCACGTTTTCTCACCGTTTCTCACTCTAACCAAACTGAATGATCGAAGGAACTAATAACTCTTTCTATTCTAACAACCTTCGCCACTGTTAACTAGGGTGTCGACCCTGTTCTCCCTGTCAAGCTGAGTGGAAGAATCATCAGAAAACGTAGCCATTGTAGGGTCGAAGGGAAGGCATAGATGGGTAGGATCCCTATTATAAATGTTTGTTACACAGACCCCTTTTTGGTACGCATGAAAAACTACTGACAGCTAAGTTTGACTACCCATATCGAATTTTACAGATTGACTCGACCATTATATTCTTTTACAGCAAACATTTAAATGAAGAAATGCAAAGATGGGTCATCACTGATAGCATAATAAGCCATTAAAGAAGACAAGTGAAATAATTATAGATAATCCCTTTTACACAGCAACATTAAAATTTCCACAATCTTAGCTGAGCTACTGTCCTCAGCTTAAAGTCGTTAAACCAAAAATGGTGCATTACAGAATTAAAGAGGACTGATAGTCCGATCGTAAATTATACTTTTACAACAAAAAAAAGAAAAATACCATAGATTCTGCCACGTCTTGGATTTGGTGCCATGCACCCTTGATAGACCATCCACTGTAAATTCACAAAGGCTTGGAAACCCTAGACTTCCTTACAACGCAGACCACGAAGTTTTCCCACTCCTCGGGATGGGAGAATCACAGCCAACAGACTACACCACAGGAGCGATAAAACCACTTACCTTTGTCAATGCCCTGTTTAATAGCCTCCGTCCATCTAATCCAGCCTTAGGTACCTACAACCGAAAATGGGTTACAATCAGCCGAAGCCATGAAAATTGAGACTTAAATAAGCAAAATGACAAAAAGCAGAGGTTGCACCGATTACCTGTGGTGAATTGGGTCGGTCACTGACCACCAACTCTGCTATCTCCTCCAGTCTCCCGTATGAACCTCGACACCAAGCGCGAAACCCCGAGAGTGCAACTGAGCTGTTGGAGCCTTCGAGAAGTCCTTTTTCTTCCCCAAAGGTCACCAGTACACGCAAGTTAAGAGACATACTAATGACAAACGTACCATGCCAGTTTGCAATGGAAGACAACTCACCACAGCCCACGTGATCACTGGGATCGTCACATCTATCGACTGCTGCAAAATCATTACGAGTTGAAAGATGCAAGGTCAACTTCGGCCACGATGGACACCCCATCAAGAACTCCTCAACCCAGGCGTGCAACTCCAACATGGCATCCCCGTGGTTGATGACAGTGTGATCGCAAACCATGTGGATCTTCATCCGGAACCTCGGGACCACCCATTTTAAAACACTATGCCTTAACATTTTAAGCCTTGGTTCAAGACGAGCTTACAACCTTTCCATCGGAGGGAGGATTGCCACGTTAAAACTTAGGATAACTTGATACAATAAGAATTTTGCGTGGAAATTCCTCTCTGGGCGGGTATATCACATGGACCTTGCCATTGGTACTTGCCTAATGTTTTTGGACCCTTGTTTGTGCATTATGGAGTCATGAAGGCTCTTGGATTTTTTTGGAGGGCTTGGCCCTTAAATTTTTCTCCATAGAGATTAATTGGCTCCAGCCTTCTGATGAGAGCAAGAAATAACCTTATCTAGGAATGCCTTGTTTTTGTCCATTTTCTTGAAGCACTTGTCACATAAAAATGGGATGTTAGCCGAAGCTTAGTAAGTGATTTTATCATCCCTATGGACCAATCTGCCATCAGTGGAACCCACAATTATTACTTTTTCAAACCTGCAACACTTAGATATTGAACTACGAATTCTACTTGCCTTTCAAATAGTTAAATAGCTTCAACAAAATAAAGACAAGGCTAAATTTACCACTCTTATGCCAAGACTGCTTACCTCTTAAAAATTTAAAGGAATTATAAATGATTTTATGCCTTGTATAGGAAGAAGGGAAAAAAAGGAAACTTTTGAAGTAGTTTACATCTTCTACATTGAATGTGAAGTATACAAAATGGTATTTAATATTATTTATCATAAATGAATAACAACCTCTTTATTGAGAGTTGGTTCATACACGTGTTTCTTTGAATTTATATCTTTGAAAAAAGGATGACAACTTTTAGTTGATAGATCCAGTTATATCACTTTATAAGTATGCTACCATACACTCTATTTTTTGGTTGTGTGAGAAAGATATATCTAGTGAGAGAGAGCCAAATATACCTTATTTTGAGTGTATTATGATCATTCAGATCTATGAGAGCTATTGCTTATGATTAAGCAATAAGCTTTATATAAGGTGTATGAAGGGATGGTTCATGAACTTGCTTACCTAAGAGTGTTGTGTTTACAAGTTAAGATCCAAATACTTCTATATGAATCGAGGAAATATATATTATGGTTGTTTAAAGAAGAATATTGAGTTGTTCCAAGATCTGAATTCTTGGTTGGGAACCAAGTCTATAGAAAAGATACATTTAATGATTATGTCATTTGAATTAACCAATGTATGCCCAAGATTAATAATTATATATCACAACTCATTGTTTGGAAATGGTCATAAACTTAGTTTATAGACTATATTAAGAATCTTGAAGAAATATTGTTAGTACTTTTTTCCTTAGTGGTTTGCTTTCCAACTTGGGGGTGGACTCTCAACGAAAATATAAGCGATATAGAGGACCAAAATGTTAGGTGGAATGTTGTAGTCAAGCCTTCGATCATCAAGTCTACTTGATTCAGATAAGAAATATTGAGACGTCATGTTTTCATTGTTAAATTAATGTCATGTTTTATAAAAGCATATTATGTTTATGTTGAGTTAAATGGATTTATACGAGCCTATAAATACACTTTATTCTTGAAGATTATCATGTTATTAAGGAAATTGTTATTATTTTGTAAATGATTATGGATAATAATGATATGATTAATAAAAAATAATATGATAATAATAATTTTATGATGAATAATATCGACCACTTGGATGTAGTAAATAATGATGCTTTGTATGTTCTAACGAGGACCATTTCAGCCTTGACTGTCCATGGAAAGATAGAACAAGCTTAAAATTCTATACAAAATGTGGAATTGGAGAGGATAGTTTAGAAGAATGTCCCATGATTTTTGATGCACTTAATAAAAGGAGAATTGTTAATGTCTTGTCATGTGTTCCCAAAAATGATGCAACTATTACTAAGAATATGCAAATTATTACTAGACAAGGCACAAAAATTGGAAGAGATGATGTATCAATTGAAAAAAGACAAAGAATGCAAGATGATTATCCTAAATCATCGAAGGAGAAGAAAATATTTAAGAATGCATCAGAAAATTTCACACAACTTGCATTTGAATAAATTAACAAATAAAGTAGAAATCAAATTATTAATGAGTTGTGTAGTGCCCATCTGTAGAGACGAGCACTTAAGTTATTGTCATTGTCTATTTGTATCTATCTAGCTCCTAAAGAGCTGCTTTTTTCAAAATAATCATAGAATTTATTTGATGTTTACCATGATTTTTATCAAAATTTCCTCTTTAATTGAGTTTAAAATATATTTACATAATTTTAACTCGGCACGAAATTTCTAATAGCATGGAATTTTCATTCGGTCCATAATTCTAACCACATTAAAAGTAAAATAAAATGCATTTTTTCCTTTCAATTTTTCAGTACTGAAATTTAGAGAGTTTTTATTAAGTAGAATACTTGTTTTTTTATATATATTGCAGTAGGATTCCTTAGGCTCCTATAGAAGCTCCTTATTATAAAACCTTAGCAGCCAAAATAGATAAACCACCCTTCCAACTCGCTCATCATGTTGGCCCTAGGAAATCGATGAATTTCCTATCCCGAGAGTCCACAATCCAATAATTTGGATAACAACTTTGCATAGTTTAGGATCCCTCTATCCATATTTCAATTTCCCTTCCCGCTTTGAGTTTCCCACCTCCTCAATCCTTGAGTTAACCACCTCCTTAGTATGCCTCCTTTCTCCCCCAAATTCTGAGTCCTATTCTTTCCACATAAATCTTCACAAAAACCAACCCCTTTCCTATTCCCATAAAATATCTTAAATATATTTTTACTTCCTCCCAAAACCTTCATTCTTAGTGGCACCACCTCTATCAAATCCCACAATCCCCCAAAACATTTAATCACTTTCATTTTTAAAATTTCAATATATAATAAAGTAATATATATATATATATATATATAGATATTTTCTCGAGGAGTGAGATTCCATTAAGGTCAATTAAATTTAGTTGAGTGAGTTGACTGCTCATTCATTAACATTTTTTCAATATATTCATTTGGGATCTTTGTGAGACGGTGGGATAATAATTAGTCCCATTCACCATTTAAAAATTAAATATGTTTAGATAAATTAATAATTTAATAGTTATTATTGACCTTATGTTCGGTAGTGGTGGGTGTTATAAATATGTTATCCAATATTCGATCCGATGTCTCACCTGTCAATTATTATTTTAATGCAATCTTACCTTATCATGTTTTAGTAATTAATTAAATATCATTTCTCACTTCCCTTTAAATGCTTCGGTTAATCCCATCAATAATTACTCAAATAAATAATTCATGTAATTATATTGTTAATATTTTATGATTTATAGTAAAGGACAATTATCATTACAAATATTAATTAATGAATAGTAATTATAAAAATGATAATAATAATTAGTGAGTAATAACTGCTCACAATAATTATTTGTTTAAACTATATCATTATGTATAGGTTAATAACCAATTAAACTATACCATTATGTAAAGATTAACATATTCCCTTTCCCTTTTAACTTTTCATAAATTTCTTCAATGTCTTATTAATAGTTATTTGATTCAATAATTGATATAATGAATTGGTTCTTCCACTATGGTTTATAGTAAATAACAATTTCAACATTATTAATATTAAATAATAATAATAATATTATTAATAATAATTAGTGCTTAATCTATAATAATAATACTTCTTTGTTTAACTAACAACTCCCCTAGTACCAACAAAACATTCCTAGATTCATAAACAAATCAACGATAAGGGCTTTAAGAAATCATGACAACAATTAAACAATACAATTCCACTTATGGATATAAAGCAATATCTGTGTTTATTTAAGTTATTTTTCATATGAGAATCCTAATTGATGATACTTAATAAATTACTCATTACAATGTTCACATATGATTAAATAACTAAAACATTTATTATCTATATTGGATCATTGCCTAATTAACTTAGTTATTCACAACGAATCATACCATTATTTAACATGTACAATATTCATATATCGATACTGGTTTGCAGGTATAAGGTGTGCATGCATGGCCATTACATGCACATGTCGAACACACACTATAACGACACATCATCTTTCCTTTTGCATATGTGCTAACTTGCACTATTTATTAATCCTTCATGCAAACATGACACATATAATATAATTGCTTTAACATTCTCCATTATTTAATAGTTACTCCCTTTTATGGTTTCATATATTATCTTTGTATTATTATTAACTTAATTAGTCAAACAAGATGTATAATTAATACCACTAACTCGGTATCGAAAATACCCAACCCTCAACAACACTAACTAACACATCCTCCCATCGTAAGCTACATCCGCATCCTCCCTATCCTTCATATGCTAGTATAGAAGTGGATGTTAGCTTCAACGGCCTGGTAACATAAGAACCTAATAGTGGTAGCATCAGCTCAACAGTGGACCTAGCCTCTCCTAGCAAGAATCCGACCATCTTCATCACAACAACTTTGGGAGCATGTCTCATTATGACCCTCCCATGATCTCGAGTATCATTGTAACATAGGGTGGGAAACACATCCAACCCTCATAACATACTGGGTCTATTCCCTATCAATTCGTACTCTGCTGGTATCAAGATTATTGGATTGTGCCATCGTATCCTCATTTTTGGTCACTAATTTTTTCTTCATAACAAGTTACTATTCCACATATCATATCAACTATTAGACTATCACTTAATGCCAATGTCCTGTGGGTTAGTACTTCACAAATACACATGTATAACAAGTAATTTCACTTGATAATCAATTGATCCACATCATCACCCTTATCATTACTTCATGTAATAATTTAATTCATCATAGGTACACACGACATATAATAATTCAATTGGTCAAATCATAACATGGTATCCACGTTCCACATCATATACTTTACATTTTATCAATGAAAACATTTCAGCATATACTATCATCGTAAAATATAGGAATCCCATGATAATCACCATTTCGTAACAACATAAAGATAGTAACATAATATTCTTGGTGACATCATAAACATAGTAACATAATAATCATAGTGCCATAATAAAAATAGAAACATCATAATCTTGGTCCCATCATGTATTAAGTAAAATTACTCAACCGAGCAAAGCCCAAAATATAATTAGGAATACAATGCTGCATGTCTAACTCATAAATAATCGTATTTGAAATATGGGGCGTTACATACACCCGCTGTTTAGGAATATTTGTCCCAAATTTATGGTCAAAATAGTGAGGAAAGTATCAATGCATAGTCTTTGCATCATCCCCAGAAGCAGAGCTTGGGGTAGACCTGTCCCACTAATATTTAACTTAAATCAACACGTCGATGTTATCTTATAATTTTACTTATTTTATCCCATGATATGTTTTTTAATAATTAAAGAACATTTCGATTAATCCTTCTATTTAACCACAATATTATATCCAGAATTCCTAAAGGTTATAATCAAGTGCTATCCACCTTAGCATCCTACTTCTTACCTCTTAACAATATCTCTTAAGTAACATCATCGAGATTGGTTTACTTGTTATAAACCGATTTTTTTTTAATAGAAGTATATATTAATCCAACTTAGCATGAAATGATCAACAATTTGAAATAAAGTTCTTAGAACTCATAACTTGTATTCACTCAACATGCAAATACCAAGGATCCTTAAGGTTAGCGTACCTCTCTCACGTGAAGAAGGTCCAATATGTCTTTTAAATCTTAAGGTTGTACTTTATTATTTGCTTATTCATATTAAGCAATCATATCCACGAAAACAAAAGTAGTGTAACAATCATTAAATTATGATAACTATTATTGTTTACAAGGTGTTCATGACTATACCTTTTCAAAATGCAAAAGTTATCAAGTTCATTTATTGTTTCGTCCTTTTCAATCTAATGTGAGTATGAAGGAAAACCATTACTCCTTCAATTCTTACTAATTATTTTATCACATAGGTGTTACTATAATTTATTTGATATTTGTACATGAGCTTGGTTGCCTCTTCAAGGTTCCTTAATGTATTCATTTACCACAAAGTCATGCCATTGTTGAATTTGATATGACTATTCCACATGGTGTTTCATAGAAAAACCTAAATCTTTAAATACAAATTTTCTTTTTAATTTTTTTTTTCTCCCAAGGTATTGTTACAACTCTTCCATTAATTCACATATTTAGTTAACACATTTTCATCATTACTTGCTAATAGATTGCACATTATTACAGTGGAATTATATATCAGATACAAGATTACTATTTTCTATAATAAAATCCTCTCATGTTCACCATGAATTTCAACCTACAATGTCTATATATATATTCTTGATACAACTAAACAATCCTACAAGCCTCTTTGATCATCAATTATATTTTGATCATCAATTATATCTGCGTATATTCCAATAAGGAACTCGACATTCCCTTATTAAACTTACTAAAACCATTCACATATGCTCTATATAACACATATGGCTAGTCATTAGTCATGCATACCCATCCTATTCTCTTAATCCTCGTTTTCATCGACACCTTTGTTATTAAATGTTTGTAGGGTACTTCATCTAATCCCTACTAACTTGGCACAACACGATAACTCCCAAGTGATTAAGGTAAATTGACATTGCACTCTAACATTTGTCTAATATTTAAATTAAGTGATATTATTCAATGCTTCACACCTAATATTAAATATTAAAAGTTATACCTAACATTGAATGTTAGGGAGGCATTTAAATCTAACATTTAGAATTTATCATTAAAGTTTCAAATGTATCATTAAAATTCAATAAAATTCAGTATTAAACAATATGAAATGTAACCTTTAATATAACTTTTATTAATCTAAATTCTAAATTAAACATAAGATTTATTTCAAATTAATTATCATAAACATCTAATTTAAATAATAATTTATAAATGAGATATAACCTCATTTTAAACTACAAACTATTTATAACATCCTATCTTAAAATAAATTATAGACTAATTAAATTAATTAATTATATAAAGCTTAATAAACTTATATAATTTAAGAATTTAGAATTTTAAACTTATAATAGTGCTTATTGTAGTAATTAAAATATAAAATTATATCCACCTTTGACACGGATTACCTACCTTACCCATGTGAAGGGTATGGTGCATGTAAGGCATGCAAACACATGCATGAGGCTCACACTGCATGAAGCTCATATGCCAGTATTCCAAGAGCCCTAAGATGAATACAAATGACCTTTTAAAAGGTGGTATTCCTTTCGTGCAAGTGTGCCAATCAAGGAAAACTTTAGGGGCTAAAATTTTGGGTTTTTTTGAAAAAATAAATTCGATATTTGGTTATTTTTAGGCTCTAATATCCCCTATATTTAACATAAAATATTTTTTTACTATTCTCCAAAATTTACAAGTATCATTAGTAAATTGTATGTTTCATATTTAATATTTACTTATCCATATATATGTTTTTTTCAATCCAAAATAATCGCATAGAATTCTATATTTAAGTATAATATTATAATCCTTAAAAAATACCCTCATGCCAATTTCTCATTTTTCAATAATGTCCTAATGGAAGAGCTCTGCAACGTGCAACTTGAGCTAAGTTCCATGGGGAAGGGTATGGTTCACTAATATGTCTCCACCACCATGTGATATCCTTTCTATTCCATTGAAGCCCTACTAACACTTCTTCCCATTTGATGTTAGGGTTTAAGTGCCTATATATATAAGTTTGTGTTTTAATAGTTGTTGTTGGTTTATTTTTAGGTTTATTCAAATTCTTTCTTTTTCCCTTTAACATTTAGTTTGCCCACATGAATTTACACTTGGTTTTTATTCGAGGTTTCTAATGCTTGGATAATTCATTCTAATGAGTCGATTATATTTGTTAGATGGTATTTTAGTATATTGTTTTTTAAATTTGATTCTTTAGGGTTCATAAGGAATTACCAAGCCCAAAATGTATCCTAAATAAGAAAAAGGTAGAGAGAGATAGGCAAAAATGAGAGAGAAAAAGATAAAATCATGATATTTTTAAGATAAAGTTTGATTCTAAATTCGGATTGGGGAACTCTTTGTACCGTTGGAAAAGTATCAGGTATCATCGAGTGTTTCATGTTTTAGGATGTGTGAGAATCCTCACAGTTTGGTCAAGGAGAGCATGTTTTTAAATATGGGTATGAGGAATTTCGAAAAGCATCTTTTTAAAGATGCTTTATGAAAATAATATTTTAAAGAATCCTTAAGAAATGCTTTAAAATATGCTTTTCATAAAGCATATTTAAAAAGATGTTTTTTAAAATTCCTCATGCCCATATTTACACAAATGAACACCTCCACCAAATCGTGAGGAATAGCACAAAGCTCAAAACATAAAAGTTGTAGGTATTGACGAGACCTACAACCTTTCCAACGGTATAAAGATCCCACCAATCCGTCTTTAGAATAAAAAATTATTGAAAAAATATAGTAATATTCTTTTCTTCTCTCTCATTTTTGCTTCTCTCTACCTTTTTCTTATTTAGAATACATTATAGAAAATGATAGAATGTTATGTTCTTCTCATTTTCCTCTCATAAAATCTGTTCAGAATTTGGGTTAGTTTTATATTTCCACCAAATTGCAGTACATTTAGAGGTGGTTGTATTGTAGAGTATTTGTAAATGCATGATTTTCCATGCTTTTAAATAGCACACTTTGCAAGTCTCTCACATAACACAAGGGTTCTAAGAAATACATCTGCGACATTGATGCTCAGGGTTAGAATAGGCAAAGGTTGTTTTCATGAGTTTTCCTCTCCACGTGTTGTTGGGATGTATCAATACTCCCAAGTGTTTTGTGTTTATTTTCTTTTAATTACTCATATTTTAGTTTCCACACAACTAATGAATTGGATCCCTTTTAGAAATTCTTCTCCTTATGTTAGCAATTCTTCAATGCAATGGGTTTAATTAGGGCTTAGAAAATTTAGTAAGCGTTTAGCATTTATGCAATTCAACGTAGAGAATCACATAGGGATATTTAATATTTTGGTATGCATCCATTCTTAGTTCTCCTTCCTTCTATAAGAAGATATAGTTTCCTTTTATTGTCTCCATACATATGTATTTGATTTCTCTGTGTTTTTCTTCTTCTATTTGCATTTATTTATTTCACTTTTTCACCAATGCTGACTACGTAGGGTGTTTTGCGTGTTTTGTTTTCTATTTTGTTTCTGGATGTTTCATTTCATTTCATTGTTGATGCACTTCATTTCATTTCATCATTGAGCCATGTAAAGAGCTACGTAGTGCAATGAGGTTATATTTGTGAGCTTGCATGTGAGTCTCCCTTATGGTTTATTTAACATATCCAATGTTTTGAAGGTCAAGACACTGTCCACCAGGTTAAATTCATTTGGAAATAAAGGATATAATGAATCTCGCATGGATACAAGATAACTGTGCAAAATAACATCAATTTTAGGGTAAATTCACAGTAGGAGGGATCATGAAATCGAATTATTAAGAGTCATGCATCAACTAGCATATAGAAATTGATTTAAATTATCTTATCACAGCTTATATTTATAGAGGTTAGAATGATACCATTTTTTTCATTGCTTAAACGATTTATATACATGATTTCCCATCAAATTTGAAGGGGTTATTGTAACCCTTATAATTAGATTCTGTAATCTCTTTTAATTTTTTAAAGTGTATAGGAGTTCAATAATCCTAAATTAAGTATATCCACACTTAGAATAACTTCAATTATAAAAATACTGTTTGTTAACAAAAATCATGAAATTAAATTATAGAATTATAACTTCATTCACAACAAAAACAATTATTAAGTTCTCTCAAGTGAAGTTGCTCTAAATGCATGTAAAACTGAAACTATACAGGGTCATTGTCAACATAATACTGGCTACAAATACTGATCCAAAAGGACTGTAATTACGAGTCTTCTCCTACATATTTCTCTATCCATCTGAGGTATTGTCAAGCGTTTTCTTTGTCAAACCATATCCTCTTCACGCTTAGTTAGTATCTTTGTCATATTGATTTATTTCTCCGCTTTTGTATATACGTGGTGTTGTCTCAGTGTTATTTTTATATATATCTGTACATATGACTAGTATATATTTGTATATTCCACCACAGAGTTTTAGCGTAGGAACACCTTGTGTGAGATGCTTAGAAACCCACTTAATAATACTTGCACTAGGGTTTTAAGGAAAACTTGGCCTCCTATCACTTTGGCATTAGAAACTATATTCTTCATGATTGATTATGTTGGAAGAGGCCTGCTTGTCAAATGGACTTCATTTAGTGAACATCTCACATAGCACGTGCTATTGTGGGATATTAAAGAATACCCTTAATTTCCAGAGATATTGACCCAAACTCTTTTTGTTGAAACCCCCAAATACTTAAAACCTCCTGCCCACCTATTTTTATACCTCAATCCTTATAAACCACCCTACCCACTCCCACCTTAAACCCCTCATCCCCCAAATACTTGCAATATATTGGTTCAATTTTTAATAATTTTAAAAGCCACAATATGATATATGAACTAAAGTGATAGGATATTGATGAACAAGTGAAGCGCTGGTGGTGCTTCTACCACTCAGGTTATCATGTAAATGTGCAATTTGGGAAGTTAATTAAAACTTTATGCGCTGTAGCTGAGGATATTCAGAAAGCGCACAAAATTGTTTGTTGGAGATCACTGCGATAATCCCATATTATTTGTCTTCTATGTTTTCTAGAGGCACATACATTAAATTGGTAAAGATGCTATCTACCAGGTTGTAGAGCTCAACTCCACATAAACCTCTCAATCAATTCTGGTTTCTTTAGCAATGAGTTGGTAGATCCACAAAGGAAAGTAAGTCAATTCCTATATCCACCATTAAGTAGAAAGCACCTTCCACCTATTCTTTTTATTTAAAGCCATTAAATTTCCTTATTATAATATTAAAGATTAATCTTCGCTATAAAGAATGATTCGATTTTGAATTTAATGATATAAAGTAGCTGTAAATAATGATTAGCTATAAATATTAATTGGCTATAAAGTATTTTCCATCAATTCACATGGCATGGTTTCGGACCAGCTGATAATATATGAGTCCATGTTTTGAATCTACATGAATCTTTCTTTTGAATTTTGGCATTTTATGGTTTGGTTGTATTATTGAGCTTTTCTACTAATGAGATCTTACTCTTTCAATGGCTTCCAAAAAAATCTCTTATGGTGGGTCTTGAGCGTTGTCCTGCAATAGAGAAGCTGGCTTGACTCGGAGATATGTTGTATATTTATTTCTTCCCTTTTTAATGTAATATTATTTTTGTGTTGTTGTTTGTGAACCTCTTAGAAGATACAAACTTAATATCATTTCTATAAATTTAATACCAATGTATATTTACCCAATAGAACATTATTCCTTCATTGTATTTAGTTATTGGTTTTATAGTAATGTATTGTACTTTCATTATATATATGATGATTTACAAAATCCCTTATAAAATAAATTTCTTTTATTTCTTAGTTTTCTAATGGTGTCTTTGATTTATATTGTGTTTGTGTAGTTAGTTTCCACATGGATATGAAACACACTTTGCATCACACCACATATACATGAGCTTAACCTTAATCTCTATGTAGCCTCAAAATTCTAAAACCTAAGTTTTGTTTCTCTTTGCATTCTATATTGTGTAGTTGGTTTAGTATCTTTAAGTTTTTACGCAAATTTTAAATTATTGCTCGAGTTTTGTCTCTTGTAGGACCTTAGGTTTGAGTGTTCGAACTAGCGACCCGATACTATCTGTAAGTTAGATACAAGCACTTAAGTTCTTGTCATTGTCTATTTGTATGTATCTACCTCCTAAAGAGATGTTTTGTCAAAATAATAATAGAATTTATTTAATGTTTACCATGATTTTTATGAGACATTCCTCTTTAAATCATTTTAAAAAGATCTCGGCATAAGTTTAACTTGACAAGAAATTTCTTAGAGCATGGCATTTTCATTCGGTCCATAATTCTAACAACATTAAAAATAAAATAAAATGCATTTTTTCCTTTTGATTTTTCAGTATTGAAATTTAGAGAGTTTTGATTAAGTAGAATATCTGGTTTTCTTTTTGTAGATTGCATTAGGATTCTTTAGGCTCATATAGATGCTCCTTGCTGGAAAAACTTAACAACCGAAATAGATAAACACCCTGCAACCCAGCTCATCGTGGTGGCCCTAGGAATCGATGGATTTCCTAGGCGGTGAGCCTACAATCCAAAAATTGAATAGAAGCCTTCCATACTTTAATATCCCTCCATCCATAGTTCAATTTCCCCTCCTCCTTTGACTTTTCCACCTCTTCAATCCGTGATTTAACCCCCTCCTCAGTATGCCTCCTTTCTCCTCCAAATTCTTAGTCCTATTCTTTCCCCAAAAATATTCCCCCAAAACAACCGGCCTCCTATTTCCGCAAAAATATCTTAAATACCTTTTTCCTTTCCTCCCAAAACCTTCATGCT
>LPNX010235040.1:133429-148208 GCA_001517045.1 Pseudotsuga menziesii | reverse complement strand
TATATATATTTTGTACATATTGTCTCGAGTAGTGACACGCCATTAAGGTCAATTAAATTTAGTTGAGTGAGTAGAATGCTCATTCGTTAACAAATTTCGATATATTCATTTGGGGTCTTCATGAGACGAGATAATAATTAATTCCACTAACCATTTTAAACATTAAATAGGTTTGGATAAATTAATAAATTAATAGTTATTACTCACCTTTCTATTGGTAGTGGTGGGGGTTATAAATATGTCATCCAATCTCGATCTGATGTCTCACCTTTATTTTACTGTAATCTTACCTTATCCTATTTTAGTAATTAATTAAATATCCTTTCTATGTCTCACCTTTATTTTACTGTAATCTTACCTTATCCTATTTTAATAATTAATTAAATATCCTTTCTCACTTCCCGTGAAATGCTTTGGTTAATCCCATCAATAATTACTCAACTCAATAATTCATGTAATTATATTGTTAATATTTTATGATTTATAGTAAAGGATAATTATCATTATAAATATTAATTAATGAATAGTAATTATAGTAATGATAATAATAATTAGCAATTAATAATTGCTAACACTAAATTCTTTGTTTAAACTATATGATTATGTATACGTTAATAACCAATTAAACTATACCATTATGTATAGATTAACATATTTCCTTTCCCTTTTAACTTTTCATAAATTGCTTTGGTGTCTCATTAATAATGATTTGATTCAATAATTGATATAATAATTTGGTTCATCCACTATGGTTTGTAGTAAAGAACAATTTCACCTTTATTAATAATAATAATTAATGATTTCTCTATAATAATAACACTTATTTGTTTAACTAACAAGTCCTCTAGTATCAATAGAACATTCGTGGATTCATAAACAAAGAACCCATAAGGGTTTTAAGCAATCATGACAACAATTAAACAATACAATTCTACATACGCATATAAAACAATATTTGTGTTTATTTACGGAAATTTCCTTATGACAATCCTAATTAATGATACTTAATTAATTACTTATTAAAATGTTTGCATATTCTTAAATAACTAAAGAATTCATTATCTGCATTTGATCATTGCGTAATTAACTTAGTTATTCACAATGACTCATACCATTATTTAACATGTACAATATTAGTATATCGATACTAGTGTACATGTGTAAGGTGTACATTCATGGCTAGTACATGCACAGGTCAAACACGCACTATAACCATACATCATATTTCCTTACACATAAATTCTAACTAATACTATGAATCCTTCATGCAAACATAACAAGTATAATATAATTACTTTAAGATTTTCCATTATTTAACAATTACTCCCTTTCATGGTTTCTTATCTTATATTTGTGTTATTATTAGCTTAATCAATCAAACAAGATTGGAACTTACTACCACTAACTCAGTATCGAAAATAATCAACCCTCAACAATACTAAATAACACATCCTCCCATCCTAACCTACATCTGCATCCTCCATATCCTTCCTCTACTGGTATAGAAGTGGATGTTGGATTCATTGACATGATCACATAAGAACCTGAGAGTGGTAGCATCGTATCAACACTGAAACTAACCTCTCCCAGTAGGCATATGATCGTTGTCATCAAAACAAATCGGGGATCATATTTTAGTATGACCCTCCCACGACCTCGGGTATCATTGTAACATAGGGTGGGAAACACATCCAACTCTCTCAACATACTGTGTCTATGCCCTATCAATTCACACTCTCCCATTGTGAGGATGATTGGATTGTTTCATTGTATCATCATTTTTGGTCGCTAAGGTTTACTTTGTAACAAGTTACTATTCCAAATATATCATATCAAGTATTTGACTATCACTTAGCGCCAATGTCCTGTGGGTTAGTAATTCATAAATACACATGTATAACAAGTAATTTCACTTGATAATAAATTGATCCACATCATCATCATCATCATTATTTCATATAATAATTTAATTCATCATAGGTACACATGACATCTAATAATTCAATTGGTCACATTGTAACATGGTATCCACGTACCATATCATGTACTTTACATTTGATCAATGAAAACATTTCAGCATATACTATCATTGTAAAATATAGGAATTCCATGATAATCGCCACATTGTAACCTCATAAACATAGTAACATAATAATCTTGGTGACATCAAAACATAGTAACATAATAATCACATTGCCATAATAAACATAGTAACACCATAATCTTGGTTCCATCACGTTGTAAGTAAAATTACTCACCCGAGCAAAATACAAAAGATAATAAGCAATAAAGTGTAGTATGTCTAACTCATAAATAATCGAAGTCAAAATATGGGGCTTTATGAGTTGTTTCACTTATTAACTAAAGAAAAATCTATTGCATGGTTAATCAACTTAATGCAATCTATTAGAAATAACCATAAAGAATTAGAACTACTAAAAATATATGCACACTAAATCAAAGAGATAAACATCATATTGACCCTCTCATCAACCTTGAAGTCGAAGGGTTTTGTATAAAACAAGTCATCCTCGACTTTGGTTCACAACCAAATATAATGACAAGATCAACGTGGGGAAAAATTGGTTGATCTCGACTATCCAAATAAAACATTTATCTTAAGTTAGGATATCAAGGCTTAATTGAACCTATTGGAGTGTGGAAAAATGTTAACACTTTCATCATGGAAATAAATACATATATCAACTTTGAAATTATTGATATTCAGGAAGGATCCAAATCCTTCCCTGCATTAGTTGGTCGATCATGGGGACATAAAATGAAAGAATCCATCTCCCTAGAAAAATAGAGAATTAAAATGCAAGGATAAGGAAATAAAATCATGGTGCAAATCAATCCATCTCAAGGGAAGTATTGGGAAGAACTATAATATCCATATTTTGACCCCTACTCCATTAAAATTGTAAATGATTTCAATATCGTTATTAAATCATGCTTAGGATCTCAAGCCCAAGGCCTTGCCATCGTTTTAGAGTTTTATGTATTGGTAATTGAAATCGATGCATATGGTTCTCGTTCTAGCCAGGAACAATATAAATTGAGACATCATGTAAAAAATGTAATTTAATAAAATACCCACAACTAGCTATGCAATGCAACAAGAGATGGGAGCATGATTTTCACAAGGAATAGGTAGGAAAATTATTAAAACCCTTGAGACGATAGTGTTAATCCAAATGTCATTGAGAGAACCCATAAAATCTCAACTACCCATTTCGTCTTATGCACCCAATACTTTAATTCTTCCATGAGTTAGTTGGGGTAGTTAATGCATTGGGAGTGGAGAGGTATGAAAGTCAATTTCGTATTGGGGAAAACCATGATTTTTGGGAAATCATATTTTTTCTTATGGGGAAAGAAAACACCCAAAAATGTGTTCCCAAACCATTCCTCACCCATGCATTTCACTTCCTCACACAGTTGGAGCTAGCTGGGGCATTTGCTTCACATTTTCCTGCATTTTCCATAATCTTTCCATGGCCGAGAATCCGTTTTTGTGTTGCAAAGTGGATGTGAATATATATTCATGATTTGGTGGTTTATAGAGGTTGTTTTTTCCCATAAACCTTTTCGGAAATCGAATTTAATATCCCAGGGTTCATTTCCCCATGTACCATTTCGTTTTTGGTCGTCAAAATGTTTTTCTTCATACCCAACACTTGTGTTTTCTATTATGTGCATCCCTATTTTGGTATGAACTGTAAGTAAGACTTAGGAGTGGAAGAGGACTAGAATTGGCTTGATAAACCTAGTGAAGAGAGGAACCTCACAAAATATCAAAGGGGCTGGCTACTCTTCTATGCACACCCTGGAGAACATTGGAATGGAAGGTATGGCATGAGGGACTGTGTAGCAGTGAATGGAATGCTTCCTTGTGTTGGGTGTGTAGGTATTGTGGAGGCAAATCCAGATAGATCTTGTATATGTTTCCATAGCTCTATAGATGATCTCACTAGATTAGCAATTTTTCCTTTCCACTGCCTTAGCAGCTTGATAAACCCAATTGTGGATTGGATTAGATAAACCTTGGTGTGTATTTGGCTATGTGTGAGCCTGTTGTTCCATTTCTCCTTGTGTAAATCATGCCCATCTCAGGGGTGTAAGTTGTGCTGAGAGATTGATGAGCACAAATGGCCTATGGTTGGGTGGAATGTTGCAACAACATAGCTAGTTGCTCGGGGCAGCTCATTCTCAAGATAAGTACTCTTTGTATTAATTCTGCAATGCATTTGTTTTAGGAATTATTATGAATGTATGAATGTGTTTAATTTCGTTGTATTTTCATTTATTATACATCATGCATGATTATTTTTACTTCCATTTCATTTTTTATTATGGTAATTGGGCTAGATGACTAGTTAGATAGTAGAAGCGTTGCATCCTCTCCATAACATGAGACTGGAGCGGACGTGAGAAGAACCATATGACACCAATGGTGACATATTATGACTACATAAAATAGTCCAGAATATGAAGATATTATCAAACCTATAAATTATTGAGAAATCCACATAGC
Organism: Pseudotsuga menziesii; assembly: GCA_001517045.1. Taxonomy (NCBI): domain Eukaryota; kingdom Viridiplantae; phylum Streptophyta; class Pinopsida; order Pinales; family Pinaceae; genus Pseudotsuga; species Pseudotsuga menziesii. The sequence goes on along the minus strand of LPNX010235040.1, from coordinate 143,671 downwards.
AAGACCCATGCGAGTTGGATATAATTTTGCTTTTGAACTCTATGACTTGAAAACATAAAATTACGAAGCACAAACATGATAATATTGGTCAGTCGAAGTTATACCTAGAAAATAATACAAAAATGTTTTACCATATCCATCATCGTTAAAATATTTGAGAAAAAAATAAGAGAATATCTGATGATTATTCCAATGAAAAGAGTGTTGAAAAATATTCCCCCATTGAGATATACGGAACGAGAATCATCGATTGCAAATATAAAATAAGTATATAAAAATATTAGTGAACAAGGACGACTACAAAGTCTAGTTGAAACATTTACAAAATAAGCAACAAGATGGTGGGATACACATCAGTGTCGTCTACAGACTTGGACCACCTCTTCAACAAACTTTATTGAATGATTTGGAGGAAATAATTTCATAGCACAAGTGTAACTAGCAAAATTTCTTCAAGGCCAAGATCTATTCTAACACATTGATACATGTGAAAAAGAATTGAAAAGGGTGGATATCAAGATGAATGGCTATATCATAATCTATTCCTGAATACACTAGAATATTTACCTAATAAATGGTGTAAGATGGAGGAATCCATAGGAAAAACTTCTATTTGACAAGAATTAAGAGAACATTTTACTTAGGATTTTTTGTTCTCCTTTGAAGAAGTGTCTACTAAAGAAGCAGTCATAGAACAAAATAGATTTATATAGTTTTGTAATGTCCCAAATTTTGGACCTACCATTTATACGAATAATCCTATTGATTACAATGATTATATTGATGTTTTATTTTTGGGTCGAAGACCCCACTGCATATGAACATGATGATTTGCTTTGTATATTGAGTGTAAGCCAATTGTTGATGATATATATGTATATATATGTTTTGTGTTGGGCATGGACCTTGAAACACATGATTGATGAAATGCTTGTGTTGGGCGTGGACCCTGAAGCACATGATTGATGAGATGTTTTGTGTTGAGTGAGAGGCTCTAGAGCACATGAGTACTTACATTTGTGTTGAGCATAAAGCTCTAGAATAGATGAAAATATAACTAGAAATGTTAGGCATAATCTCTGGAGCATCGGATATTTGGCCATTGTATCCCTAGGTGTATCATACAAGTACGTCCTAGCATTTAGTGTTGAAGGAAAGCTCTAGAATTGCACTTTGTTTGTGACTCCCTGCTATAGGTGTTAAGTATGGGCTCTGGTAAGCACTTGGGGTTACTGAAAAGAATTTAATAAACTCCCAAGTGAAAACGACTCGAGAAGAATATTGATCATCATCATACTTATTTATAAGTGATTAAATGAAATTTTGAATTTATGTATTCTCATCAAAGTACTGAAGAGCTACCACGTTATACGAGGGAAATACAACATGCAAGGATGTTTAGAGTTGCCTAGCCTAGTAGACCTAATCCATCTATCTATTTGACCTTCATAAAGAAGTGTCGTTAAGTCTAGGGATCATGACGCACGATGCCCGAAGACAAATGTTCAAGTATTTTAATACTATGTACTTTATACATAGTATGTATAAAGAATTAATTATAATTAATTATATAATTTAATAAAGGAAGAAGAGAAGCTCCACCAATTACTATTTATTATTAAAGGATTTATAAATAATGGAATATCTATGAAAGACTAACTAGGAACTAGTTAAAAGTTCCTAGGTTAAGAATTGAAAATTAACCCAGTAAATTAAAAAGGGTTAAATCAAGAAAAATCAAGAAATCAAGGATTTCTTGATTTAACTGCCCCTTTGACTGAAAAGTGTGCCTATAAACACTCAAGCCAAGCAAAGGATTGGGGGTTCTTATTTTTCTCTTGGAGAATTATTATTCTGCCTGTTTTTGCTCTGAACTGTTTTCTTGGAGAATTTTCTCCTGCACAGAAAATAGGACTAATTCAAAATTTGAATACCAAATGGGAAACCCTACCTTAGGATCTCTAAGATACTTGCATGTTGGAGTCTAGCTCGGGGGGATCCGGATTAGAACCAAGAACGGTTCCGAATCATGGTTGGGAGGAACGTGGTAGTTCCCAAGTGATTTGGTCATCAAAATCAGAGGTCAGATATGTATTAAATTGATATTGCTAGTTATTTGAAAAGTGTGCAGATTCAACCATTAAAGGAGCTTGAGGAAGAGAAATCACAGTGTGTAGGTTTAGCCATTAAAGGAGCGTCAAGAAGATAAATCACAGTTATGAATTCTTAGCATGTCAAAAGACATTTCTAGGGTAAATACAGGCTGCTTTATGTAAAAGCTTCTATATATTTTACTAACCCTAGGTAATTAATGTGCTGCCTAGGTTTTGCTAGGGTCTTTATTTCTTCTCAAATATTCATAGGATTGGAAAGATTATTATAAGTTGTATATAGCTAGACTCCCATCTTTAAAATGTGTTTTCTGTATTCATTTCATATTCATAAATTAATACTGTAGAATAGGTAATTATAGACCTTCCTTTTAATTGTTCATCTATTACTTATATCTCTACTGACATATTACATTTGTGAGTAGAGACATGTGTTTCAAATTATAGTAGATTTAACCATAGGAGTATGTTAAAGAAATAAATATAATATATAGTTACTTTAGGGTATCATTTACAACCCGAGTTATTGTTTTATAAATTAACTATACATACATATAAATAAAACTATCAGGTATAAACCTTTATAAAAACTATCTATGCATTTATTTCTAATTTAAATAATCCATCGAAGACCTTTCAAGCTCTGTAATATGGCAACAAGTTACATTAAAAATATTCCACATAAATAAAACAACATTATTAATAATCAGAGGGATATTGTGACCATCCACGTGGTACTTATCAAGACTTTGCTATAAAACCTACAGTCTTAAACCACCATAATTCACATGCATTATATCATTAAAAATGCCATATAATATCCATCTATACATAACCATAAAATAAGTTACATAATTAGAACATCATCACATAATCTATTTATTGCAATGGAATCACAAATCGAATCCTGTGGGCATGCAAGCCCAACTTGGGTTATTCATCAAAATACATTACATTACATTAAAAACATCGTTGCCAACATAGGTCGCAACATTGATTCCCATGGATGTCAAGACCCAAGGCAATGTCATAATAAAGAACCCATACATATTATTTATACCTACAACAACCAAATCCTTTAATCGTTCTCACACAGGCCACACTGTATGAATTCGTATGCAAGATGTGGTTTATAATTAAACCCTTAAAAATAATTACAGAGTCCAAATGACATCAAGAATAACAAATTCAATCACGGGTCTGCATACCCTAGCCACCACAAAAACCATTAACACACAAGTGCTCACATAAGTCACGGCCTCGGCCAAGTAATATTTTAATTACATTACACAGTCACTACCCAACTAAACCCTATGCTACACTATCACAGCCTATGGGAAGGAACATGCCATTGAAGGCATGGTCCATACCCACTATGTCTACAAATTCATACTCTACATGCCGTAATACACAGGAAAGAGTTACCACAAACAATTTAAATAAAAGCTATCGCAGCACTGTGGGAAGGCTCATGGCATTAATGGCATGTCCTTTTTCCCACACTGTCAAGACATCGAAATTATTCCTCTAACCAAGCTAATCAATAACATTTGCTGACAGAGCAACTGGTAAGGTGTATGCCTCTATCCAATTCAAAACCCCAACTCAATTAAAAACAGTGCCCAATAAAAACGCAGGAGTAAAATTGCATAAATCACATATCAAGTTTAAACATTGCATTTTATCAAAACCATACATCTATTTACACAGTAAACCCAAATGTCTGTACACAGTTGTCATTGAAGGATGAGCACAAGGTTTTACACAAGGTTCCAATGGGCTATGGCACCATTGCTTAATAATCCCAAAAACCTATGATAGTATTATAGTAATACTAGTCATAAGTTGTGCTAGTTCTAATGGTAAAGAACCTTGATTAGGATTGTAGATAGGGTTTAGTACATAGGTTAGATCCTAGGGTTTAACACCATAATGTTAAGGTGCTTAGGCTTAAGCACCATGGCATACGAAGTATGACTTGTAAATATCTCAATTTATAAAATTCAAATTTGCTCTCGAACCATTAAATAACCTGCCATTAAAAGAACATAGAAATGTTAGAATAGAATGTATAATAAAAATATACATAGCAAGAACATAAATTAATGACATCCAAAAATGAAGAATTTAAGACCATAATGAAGAATAATCAATGTACATGAAATTTAGATGTAATGGCTAAATTGACAATAACTACACTTACCAAGTCTGAAAATCAAGTCGATAGGAAACATAATAACTAGCAGAATGTTATCAATGACCAAGGTTGTCAACACACTTACATCCACTTCCCATCGCAAGTAATAAACTGTGTAAGCAAAAGAGAGAGGTGCCTTAGTTCGGTTGAACTAAGTAAGCCTACACAACCAAGTAAGACCTTACCTCTTGGACCGTCATGGGAGAACTAGTCACTCCACTCCACCACTTTATTCCCATCAACAAAGTTAAGTTAGTTATACTTAATAAACAAAGTACACAGGTGCAGAAGTAAAACAATGAACTATACAATTCACTAACTCACCAACAGTAATAACTAAGATGTACAAATAGTTTAAATAACAGAATGAAGACATAAAAAGTAAATGAACTAATAATCACAGAATGGATAAGAGATTAACAAGATAGTATGAGCAGTTTCTAAGGGGATTGAAAGTTAAGTAGCGCATGTAATTCCACATGAGTAATAATGACCCTCTCTGGGTAGTTTTTACTAGCCTATAATGTTTTTTTTCAATTTTTGGGGACATTACAACTGGTATCAGAGCCCAGTTTCAATACTGAGAGACTTACAGGAACACCAGGCATTCACGCAGAGAAAATAAAGTATGAGAAGTAAATTTTTTTAATAACAAAATTTTTTGTTGCTATGAAATTTTTTTGTGTTACAAGAAAATTTTTATAGTGCTGTTTAGTTTATGAACACTGAGATAGAAAATGGTCGGCAAGAAGAAATGACCACCCCCACTCCAGAAGTGAACTTGGTGGTTGTGCTTAACTCTGATGTGCTGAAAACTTTGCATAGTCTTCAAGATGAACTGAAGAGTTTCAGAGAAAACAATCTAAATGAAATAAAGGAACAACAAGATATAAATGAAGCATTATTGCGTAACATGACGAGAGGGATCCCGCAAGGTAAACCTACCTAGTCCACCAACAGATCCAAAAGAGAACCGTACCATGAGTAGGCCAGCAACCCAAGAGAAGAAGAAAAAGAGGGTATCCCTGAAGCAACTAAAGGAGATCATCACAGTCCTGCTAGTGATGACTCACTTTCTCCCAGGAGAAAGAGGCAAAGAAGTGATGATAGTCTTCAGGGGGAGTTTCGAAAATAAGAGCCCCAACCTATGAAGGTGAAGTAAATACAGGAGAAAAAGCTAAAGAATGGTTGCTAGGAATTAGTAAGTATTTTCAGGTTCATAACTATTCAAGTGTGATGCAGGCTAGGCTTGCCATCTACAACCTGAATGGTAAGGAAGCAAGATGGTGGCATGATTTAAAGCACACCAAGAAAGATGATCTGCAAGAAATAAGCTCGAAAAACTTCTAAAAGATTTTCCAAGAAAAGTACGTGTCGAAAAGGTTCTTTGACCACAAAGTAAAAGAGTTCCATGAACTGCGCATGGGGTCCATGACTATGGTCGCATTTATAAACAGATTTCTAGATCTACTGCATTATGTACTGTATATCAAAGAAGAGAAGGTGAAGATCCAGTAGTTCTTAGGATGTCTTCCTCCCATTTTTTAGGACATGATTGAATTAGACATGCCAAAGAAACTGGATACTACACTACACAAGGCCAGACTCTGTTATGAGCATGGGAAGTTACGACAAGAAAACCAAAACTGAAACAGAGAAAAGTCTAGAAACGTTTTTGATAACCACAAGCCTGGGTCAAACCCGCAACTATATAGAAAGAAAAATAACATCTTTCAAGTGAACATGAACTTTGATAAACTAGGTATGAAACCTTATGTACCAGCGCCTAATGGTAATAAGCAAGTGGCAAGTGGAGCCAATGCTACCCCTCTAGCAATCAAGTGATGGAAATGAAATGGGTTACATTACGCCCGATATTGTAAGAATAAAAACAATGGAGGCTTGCATAACATGCAAGAATAAACTACCATTGAGGATATAGTAGGAACCTACGAATCTATGTAGCATTAGATGGCCGACAGGCAGAACATCAATCTACAATGGTCAAGATCGAAGGTAAGACCTTGAACACCTCTGTTTCAATACTTATTGATCCCAGTGCTTGCTGGAGCTATGTTGCACCTAATATTGTTGATTTATGCAAGTTAGGAAAAGTAAAGCATGATAAACCTTGGCTAGTACAATTAGCCACCGGTATGAAATGGAAGGTTTCAGAAATTGTTAAAGAATGTGAAGTAAATCTGAATGGTTTCCTTACTAAGGTAAACCTGAACATCCTACCTTTAGGATCGTATGATATTCTTATTGGCATGGACTGGTTGGAATATCACCATGTCATGCTCGATTGTCTACACAAGTCTATCTTGTGTACTGATAGCTAAGGGAACCAAGTGAAGGTTCAAGGCCTCCCTTAGAAAGTTTTGGTAAGACAAATCTCTGCCTTACAAGCAAATAAGTGGGTTAGGAAGGGCTGCAAGTTATTTCTGGTGAACATCCAAGACATAGAGTCAGATAAGGAACAACGCATAGAAGACTTCCCCATTATTGAATAATTCAAGGACGTGTTTCCCAAGGAAATCCCCGGATTACCTCCAAAACGAGACCTAGATTTTTCCATCGAACTAACCCCAAGATCAGTTTCGGCCTCCAAATCCCCTTAGAGCATGAGTACATCAGAATTGGTGGAACTCAAACTGTAGTTGGGGAGCACCAATTTTGTTCATAAAGAAGAAGTATGATACGATGCAGATGTGCATTGATTACCGTCAGTTGAACAAAATGACTATAAAGAACAGCTGCCCGCTCCCTAGGATCGATGATTTGTTCCATTAGGTGGGAAGAGCCAAAATATTTTCGAAGATTGACCTGCGATCTGGGTACCATCAGGTACAGATCTAAGATGAAGATATTCCCAAGACTGCTTTTCGTATGAGGTACGGGCACTACGAGTTTGTAGTGATGCCGTTTAGGTTGACCAATGTACCCGCAAAATTTATGTGTATGATGAACAACATATTCAGTAAGTATCTGGATAAGTTTTTACTAGCCATTATTGACGACATTCTGGTTTATTCCAAGAGTAAAGAGGAACATGAAGAACACCTTCGCATAGTAATTCAAGTGTTGAGAGAACACTAGCTCTACGCTAAGTTTAGCAAATGTGATTTTTACAAACCACAAATATAGTACCTAGGTCACGTCATATCCGAGACAGGAATAGTTGTGGACCCAGAAAATATTTGAGCTATAAAGGATTGGCCTACCTCGACTAGTGTCACTGACATTAGGTCCTTTTTGGGTTTGTCCAGGTATTATAGAAAGTTCATTGAAAAATTCTCAAGAATAACTTGCCCCATGACGACTTTGTAGAAGAAAGCAAAGAAATTCTTATGGACTAACAAGTGTGAAGAAAGTTTTCAAAAGATTAAGCAGCTTTTGATGACCACACCCATGTTTCGGATTGCGGATCCCAATGGGGATTTCATTGTATGCACGGATGCAAGCAAGGAAGGACTTGGAGGATTCCTCTTGAAAAACAACCATGCGATCTGTTATGAATCATGGAAATTAAAGGAGCATGAGCAGAATTATCCCATGCACGATCTTGAGCTAGCGACCATTATCCACACTCTGAAGATGTGGAGGCACTACCTCATGGGAAGGAGGTTCCTTCTAAAGACTGACAATATGAGTCTCAAGTATTTGTTTGATCAACCCAATTTGAATGTGAGGCAAGCCAGATGGTTGGCTTTCCTAAGTGAGTATCACTTTGAACTAAAGCATATTGAAGGCAAAGAGAACAAAGTTGTTGATGCTTTGAGTTGATGAAATCATATGATATATGAGGTGACCCTGAGTCAATCTCATGCAAATTTGCATGAGAATATTAGAACAGCCAACAAAGTTGACCCGTTTTATGTGGAAATCCTCAAGAAGGTCCAAGAGGACCAGTTATTTCAACAACAAAAGGAATAAAATGTGGATGACTCGAGATTGCTATTGTCCAAGGATAGATTGTATGTTCTAGATGGAGGGGACATTCGGTCTAGCATCCTCACAGAATTTCATTGGCACCCTACTCAGGGCACCCAGGATATCAAAAGATGATATCTTCCGTCAAAAGACACTTTTTTTGGCCCAAGTTAAAAGCTGACATTGCAATGTTTATTGTGAAATGTTAGGAATGCTAGCTAGTTAAAGTTGAGCACCAACATCCTTCATGATTACTATATCCATTTCCCATTCTGCAATGGAAGTGGGAGGTTGTCAGTATGGATTTTATTACTGACTTACCGAAAAGAAAGAAGCAAAATGATTCCATCTTCGTAGTCATTGAAAAGCTGTCAAAGGCGGCACACTTCATCCCTATGAAATCGACCTACAAGGTCATGAACATTGCCGATATCTTCTTGAAAGAGAGATTTAGAATGTGTAGAAATTCTGACCAGCAATAGATTAATTTCACTCACAACAAATTACAATTCATCATGCAAAATTGTCAACAATGGAGACTGAATATGGAGCTGTAACACAAAATTATATTAACTCAGTGTACAATAGCCAACCTTGTAATAACATAGGTTGCTGAATATATAGAATACATCAATAGGTTGAATGCATAAGGAGGCATCCAAAACTAGCATAGAGCAGGCTTACCCAAAATAGCCAAATCCCCCATAGGTGTAAAAAGCTGATCCCAAATCTGTCATGAGGCTCACGAATTGGCAAGGGCACATGGGCAAGCTAATGAGTGGTGAAATGGCAGCTCATACATGCTTTTGCATGGAGGAAAGAGTGGAGAATGAAAGGGACAAAAAACAAGTTCACCTCACCTAGTCTTGCTTTCCTATGTGCCTTAAAACACTGAAAAAGCAGGCAATAAAGCAGAAAAAGCAGAAGGGTGCCTAGGAGGCCAGGAATAAAGCATATTTGATTCCTAAGGATTTCCCAAGCGCTACATGAGTCAAAGATGGCAAGTTTGACCTCTATGGATAGGAAATTAGCAACTTGCACATGGTGGGACTCATGAACTAGGAAAATAAGACAAAAATAAATGAATTAATGTCTAAGTGGGTAATACTATGGGTTTGATTATTCTAACAACCCCCCTTAAGCTTGACTTTATGAGTAATAAATCAAAATATAGGGCCTAGCAACAAGGCTTAGTCACCCTTTTACATACTGCAAGTCCATATGAACCAAGGAAAGAGGCAAAACCAACTTGGAAAAATTATCCCTTAAACATGGACTCTAAAACAAAATTGTAGAATCTTGTCTCTAATCATGCTTTGACAGCATGATCAGCAATCCCCAGCAGTGATTTGAGATTGCTGAAGGTCTTCTCACAAAATTCTTTGGTGAAGATATTAGCTACTTGTTCTGAAGATGAACATAAGAGTAGGTGAATGGTGCCATCATGCACAAGCTCTCTGATGTAGTGCATGTGAATCTCAATGTGTCTGGTTCTCTGCTTCTGAATTGGATCTTTGCAGATTCGAATGGTACTCTGGTTATCACAGTAGATGGTATTTGAGTACTCAGGTTCGAAACCACACTCTCCAAGTAAACCCTGCAACCATAAACACTGAGTTGCTGCATTGACAACTCCTCTGTACTCAGATTCTGTAGATGAGAGTGCAATGACACTCAGTTTCTTGCTTGACTAGCTGATTGGCCCTTCTGCAAGCATGAACACATAACTTGAAGTGGACTTCCTATCTGTGCTATCACCTGCCCAATCACTGTCAGTAAAACCAATTAACTCAAGGTCAGAATTGGCTTTATAGAAAATTCCATGTGTCCTTGTTCCCTGAACAAAGCTAAGGATCCTCTTGGCTGCTTTCCAATGGATCTCATGGGGCTGATCCATGAATCTAGAAGCAACACTAACTGCATAACAAATATCAGGTCGAGTATGTGTCAAATACAATAAACATCCAATCAACTGTCTATACAAAGTGTTCTTTACCATCA
>LPNX010235040.1:3666-128964 GCA_001517045.1 Pseudotsuga menziesii | reverse complement strand
CCAAAACTAGCATAAAGCAGGCTTACCCAAAATAGGCAAATCCCCCATAGGTGTAAAAAACTGATCCCAAATCTGTCATGAGGCTCACGAATTGGCAAGGGCACATGGGAAAGCTAATGAGTGGTGAAATTGCAACTCATACATGCTTTCTCATGGAGGAAATAGTGGAGGATGAAAGGGGCAAAAAACAAGTTCACCTCACCTAGTCTTGCTTTCCTATGTGCCTTAAAACACTGAAAAAGCAGGCAATAAAGCAGAAAAAGCAGAAGGGTGCCTAGGAGGCCAGGAATAAATTAGATTTGATTCCTAAGGCTTTCCCAAGTGCTACATGAGTCAAATATGGCAAGTTTGACCTCTATGGATAGGCAATTAGCAACTTGCACATGGTGGGACTCATGAACTAGGAAAATAAGACAAAAATAAATGAATTAATGTCTAAGTGGGTAATACTATTGGTTTGATTATTCTAACAGATTGCATGGGATACCCAAAGTGATTATCTTGGATCGAGATGTTGAGTTTACAGGAAAATTTTGGAGATCTTTATTCTCCGGATTAGAGACGCAGCTGAACTTTAGCACTGCTTATAACCCGCAAATGGATGGGAAGACTAAAAGAGTAAACCAAATTGTCAAAGACATGCTTCAAATGTATGTCATGAACAATCCCACCGAGTGGGAGGATTATCTGCACCTTGCAGAGTTTCCATATAAAAAGGGGTATCAGGCTTCTACCAAGATGAGTCCTTTTGAGGTACTCTATGAACGGAAGTGTAGGACCCCAGTTACTTGGGACATTCCAGTGGATCGGCTCATGTTAGGGCCTGACTTGTTGTTGGACTTGGAACAATTAGTTACCAAGGTCTAGGGAAACCTTAAAGAGGCACAAGACTGTCAGAAAAGTTATGCGGATAAGAAAAGAAAAGATAAAGACTATCAAGTAGGTGAGCATGTCTACTTGAAATTGAAAGCAAAACGGAGCTCATTGAGCTTGGGTAGGTGTGGTAAGTTGGAACCTAGGTTTTGTGGACCTTTTGAAATTTTGGCCAAGAAAGGACTAGTGGCTTATGAATTAGCATTACATGTGCACGTGTGAAATCCTGAAATACCTTGTTGTGGAAAATAGATAAAATGGGTAAAATTTTTAAAAATATTTTTTCCTTTCTCAAGATTTAAACCATCCAAGTAATGTGCTTCTGAGTCGAATGTCTGCCAACACATGTTTAGTAACCCTTTCACCAATAAATATTTATACTGCATCCATACTAACATCATCATGTAAGAAAAGCATGCACAACATAAAAAAATACAAAGACGAGACAACAATATATGTGGTTCACCTCCTTCACGAGGCTACATCCACCAAGATTTTGTTAGTCATTTTATTAATTCTTCCATAAAGGCGGTACAATGATGTGGCTTAACTGTTACAATTTGTTTCAGCCTCGAAACAAGGCGAGTGCAGTGGAAACTTTTGCATTTCCCAATCCCAAAAGTGGATGCTCATGGCTTGTCTCTGTACAACCAATTAGCATACAAATGATACCCATTTATCTGAGAATGAGCTCACAGGCAAACCCCCTGAGTTAGCATTTGATATAAATAGACAACTTAAGCTCTATAATAGCATGCTGCTGGTCTGCGATTCCTTCTAGAACTGAAGGAATTCCAATCTTACAATATAGTTTATAACTCTTAAACATCTTCAAAAATCCATCTCTCAACAATACATTAATACGAAACATATATAAAAGCACCCAGTCTTCAACCAATTAGTTTGAGTTCGAGCATGAACTCAACTAACCACAAAACAGAGGCTTTTTCATAACCCAGATCAACAATAATGAAAAGGATTAAATATTGTACTCCCTGCAGAAAATACTTTCAGTCTTTAATAAAAGAAATATTTAGCCGTCGCATAACCACAACTTGATTTCTCACGAAATCATGGTCCTAAAAGACATAGATTTTATAAGGAATAACATTCAACTCGAGATTGATTTTACAGAGATTTTTATAAGGAATAACATTCAACTCCAGATGGATTTTACAAAGATTTTTATAAGGAATAACATTCAAACTCAGATTTATTTGCAGAGAACAACATTAAAACTCAGATTGATTCGCAGAGATCTTATAGAGAATAAAAAATCAAACTCAAATTGATTTTGCAGAGAACAACAGTCAAACTCAGATCGATTTGCAAAGATCTTATAGAGAATAAAAATCAAACTCAACACTCCGGATCGATACCCATTCTGAAAAGTCATGGCAAAAACAAATATCCTAAAAGAATAAAAAAAATACGCCTCTAGTTCAGTTTCCACCTTGGAAAAATCGTGGTACAAAGTCACAGGGTTTATAAGAAATAAAATCAAGGCTCCAAATCGATTATCTTTCTGGAAATTGTGGTACAAAGACACAGAGTCTATAAGGAAAATAAAATCAAGCCTTCAAATCGATTTCTTTTCTGGAAATCGTGGTAAAAATACACAAAGATTATAAAGAATAAAAAATCAAGCCTTCAATCGATTTCTTTTCTGGAAAATCATGGTACCAATACCCATAGATTATAAAGAATAAAAATCAAGCCTTCAATCAATTTCTCTTCTGGAAAATCATGGTACCAATACCCAGAGATTATAAAGAATAAAAATCAAGCCTTCAATCAATTTCTCTTTTGGAAATCGTGGTATAAATACACAGAGACTATAAAGAACAAAAATCAAGCCTTCAATAGATTTCTCTTCTGGAATTCATGGTACCAATCAAGCCTTCAATCGATTTCTTTTTTGGAAAATCATGGTACCAATACACAGAGATTTTATGAGGAATGAAACTCAAGCCAATGACTAAACTAGAGATCGATCTTCTGAAAATTGTGAGTAAATAAAAGGAAGAGATTTTTTTTTAACAAGCACAGTATTCACCAGATCGATATAATAGCAGCATTTTGATATAAATAGACAAGCATAAACTCAAACTAGCATTAACCACCAGTTCTGAAAAGTGAGCATCATCTAACAGATGAACTGATCCAGAAAAGAATCAACGTGAGTATCATATACCCAATGAACAGATCCAGGCTATTCATGAAATCATGAGTAGAATTTTAAACAAGAAAAATATCAACCATAAGCTAACCCCAATTGATTTTACTTTCTGCAAATCGTGGCATGAAAATACAGAGCTTGGACAAAACACAAACGCAATAGGCAGAACGATGAAATCGTGGCTCAATAAAACCCTAGTAGATACAACATCCAGCAAAATGGAAAGAATGATTCAACGCAAATACCAAATCGATTCACACATGGTGTTTATATAAAACAAATTCACATGCCAACATCAAATCGATACACCCAGCGTTTTACATAAAGAAAACACATACTCAGCGCAAGCACCAACACCATTTGTAGTGGATTTCCTTTCAATTTTATGGAGAAGAATCCAAAACCAGAATGCATGCCTCCTCAGCATCTCGCCCCCCCTTTACATAGGAAAATCATAGGAACGAGTGGCGAGGGTTTTGCTGACAGGTTTCCTGTCAAGGTGGGAAAAATGCAGCCCAATTTTTCAAATTTGTTTCTATTTCTGGAAAATGAAACACATGCTGACATTCATGCAGTACTTCCCGTAATTTCCCCAAAAGGCTCATGCGCCATCCTCAAATGAATGAGATAATCAATTAATAGTAATGGAATCTAAAAGATTTGATATCCTTAGACCTGGTATCCAAAGCAAAAGAAACCCATTTCATGTGGTGCATCCCCTCAAGGAATGTTTCTGGTAACACTTCCAAATTCCAACAAAAACAAAGGGCATCGAGTAATATAGTTATTTGTATGTAATAAATTATAAGGATGATAAAGTATTATGAGGGTCAAGTAATAAATTGAGGCATAAGGTAATTGGAATACATGTATCATTAGTGGACATATCTGCATTATGTCATTTATGTTGGTAAACAAACATATTCCCAACATAAAGTCCTAGACTGTGTCACTTTATGGGTATAAAGAGGCCCCCTAATAAAAATTAAAATAGATGTATCACCATTCATCTTTATTTTCCAGTTCCCTGACTTGACTAAGATTATAATTTTCCCACTAGTGGATCTGTTTCCCTATCATTTGATCGTATCAAGTTTCACCCTCTAAGTCAAACAGTTGAATTCCTAACCTAGGATGTTAGACTCATAATCATTTTTTTATTAAGCTTTGCATTTACAGATGGGGTTCGTGAGGGGACATTACAGCACATAAGAGTTCATAATGTTTTCCATGCATCTTTATTAAAGAAATATGTTTATGACACTAAGCATGTCATTGATTGGTCCTTATTACAGGTGGAACCTTAGGGGGAATTTTCCCCTGAGCCTTTGCATATATTGGACAAAAGAGAAGTGCAGCTTCGAAAGCGCACTGTAGTCCAATTGAAAGTGCAGTGGAAGCACTTTGAGGTCGCTGAAGCTACCTGGGAGAATGAGGCCACCATGAGAAAGGCTTACCCCGCCTTGTTTCATGATATCATTTAAAGTCCCTAGAACACCCGGGACGGTGTTGTACTAAGCGGGGAGGGATGTAATGTCCCGAATTTTGGACCTACCATTTATAGGCATAAGCCTATTGATCATGATGATTATATTGATGTTTTATTTTTGGGTCGAAGACCCCACTACATATGAATATGATGATTTTCTTTGTATATTGGGTGTAATCCAATTGTTGATGATATATATGTTTTGTGTTGGGCATGGACCCTGAAACACATGATTGATGAAATGTTTGTGTTGGGCGGCGAACCTAAAGCACATGATCGATGATATGTTTTGTAATGAGAGAGAGGCTCTGGAGCACATGCATACTTACATTTGTGTTGAGCATAAAGCTCTGGAACACATGAAAATATAATTGGAAATGTTGGGCATAAGCTCTGAAGCATCAAATCTTTGGCCATTGTATCCCTAGGTGTATCATACAAGTACATCCTATCATTTAGTGTTGAGCAAAAGCTCTGGAATTGCACTCTGTTTGTGACTCCCTACTATAGTCGTTGATTATGGGCTCTGGTAAGCACTATGGGTTACTAAAAACAATTTAATAAACTCCCGAGCGAAAACAGCTCAAGAAGAATATTGATCATCATCATACTTATTTATAAGTGATTAAATGGAATTTTGAATTTCTGTATTCTCATCAAAGTACTGAAGAGCTACCACATTATATGAGGTAAATCCAACATGCAAGGATGTTTAGAGTTTCTTATCCTAGTATACCTAAGCCATCGACTATCTACTTGACCTTCATAAAGAAGTGTCGTTAAGCCTAGGGATCATGGCACATGATTCTTGAAGACAAATGTTCAAGTATTTTAATATTATGTACTTTATACATAGTATGTATAAAGAATTAATTATAATTAATTATATAATTTAATAAAGGAGGAAGAGAAGCTCCACTAATTACTATTTATTATTAAAGGATTTATAAATAGTGGAATATCTATGAAAGAATAACTAGGAACTAGTTAAAAGTTTGTAGGTTAAGAATTGAAAATTACCCCAGTAAATTAAAAAGGGTTAAATCAAGAAATCAATGAATTATTGATTTAACTACCCCTTTGATTGAAAAGTTTGGCTATAAAGACTCAAGCCAAGCAAAGGCTTGGGGGTTCTGATTTTTCTCTTGGAGAATTATTAATCTTCCTGTTTTTTCTCTCAAGTGTTTTCTTGGAGAATTTTCTCATGCACAAAAAAGAGGACTGATTCAAAATTTGAATACCAGATAGGAAACCCTACCTTAGGAGCTCTAAGCTTCTTGCATGTTGGAGTCCAGCTCGGGGGGGATCCAGATTAGAACCAGAAATGGTTCCGGATCATGGTTGGGAGGAAAGTGGTAGTTCCCAAGTGATTTGGTCATCAAAATCAGAGGTCAGATCTATCTTAAATTGATAATGCTGGTTATTTGAAAAGTGTGCAGGTTCAACCATTAAAGGAGCTTCACGAAGATAAATCATAGTGTGCAGGTTCAACCATTAAAGAAGTTTCAGGAAGATAAATCACAGGTACAAATTCTTAGCATGTCAAAAGACATTTCTAGGGTAAATGCAGGATGCTTTATGTAAAAGCTTCTATATATTTTACTAACCCTAGGTAATTAATGTGTTGACTAGGTTTTTCTAGGGCCTTTATTTCTTCTCAAATATTCATAGGATTGGAAATATTATCATAAGCTGTATATAGCTAGAATCCCATCTTTAAAATTTGTTTTCTGTATTCATTTCATATTCAAAAATTAATACGGTAGAATAGGTAATTCTAGACCTGCCTTTTAATTGTTCAATTATTACTTATATCTCTATTGACATATTACATTTGTGAGTAGAGACATGTGTTTCAAATTATAGTAGATTTAACCATAGGAGTAGGTTAAAGAAATAAATATAATATATAGTTACTCTATGGTATCATTTACAACCGGAGTTATTCTTTCATAAATTAACTATACATACATATAAATAAAACTATCAGGTATAAACCTTTATAAAAACTATCTATGCATTTATTTCTAAATTTAAATAATCCATCTAAGACCTTTCAAGGTCTGTAATCATACAATAAGTTACATTAAAAATATTCCACATAAATAAAACAACATTATTAATAATGAGAGGGATATCGTGACCATCCACATGGTCCTTATCAAGACTCTGATATAAAAACTCAGTATTAAACCACCATAATTCAAATGCATTATATAATTAAAAATTCCATATAATAACCATCTATACATAACCATAAAACAAGTTACATAATTCGAACATCATCACATAATCTATTTATTGCAACGGAACTAGGAATTGAATCCTGTGGGCATGCAAGCCTAGCTTGGGTTATTCATCAAAATACATTACATTACATTAAAAACATTGTTTCCAAGAGAGGTCATGAGATCGAATCCCATGGATGTCGAGACCCAAGGCAGTGTCATAATAAACAACCCATACATATTATTTATACCTACAACAACCAAATCCTTTAATCCTTCTCACATAGGCCACGCTGTACGAATTCGTATGTGGGATGTGGTTTATAATTAAAACCTTAAAAATAATTACAGAGTCCAAATTACATCAAGAATAACAAATTCCATCACAGGTCTGCATCCCCTGGCCACCACAAAAACCACTAACACACAAGTGCTCACATAAGTCACGGCCTCATCCAAGTAATATTTTAATTACATTACACAGTCACTACCCAACTAAACCCTATGCTACACTATCGCAGCCTGTGGGAAGGAACATGCCATTGACGGCATGGACCATACCCACGTTGTCTACAAATTCATACTCTACATGCCATAATACACTTGAAACAATTACCACAAACAATTTAAATAAAAGCTATTGTAGCATTGTGGGAAGGCTCATGCCATTAATGGCATGGAATTTTCCCCATGCTTTCAAGGCATTGAAATTATTCCTCTAACCAAGATAATCAATAGCATTTGCACACAGAACAACCGATAAGGTGTACGCCTCTATCCAATTCAAAATCCCAACTCAATTAAAAATAGTGCCGAATAAAAATGCTGGAGTAAAATCGCATAAATCACATATCAAGTTTAAACATTACATTTTATCAAAACCATACATCTATTTACACAGTGAGCCCAAATGTCTATACACAGTTGTCATTGAAGGCTGAGCACAAGGTTTTACATAGGGTGCCAATGGGATATGGCACCATTGCTTGCAATGGTGCAGCACATGGCTTCAAAAGCCCTAAAACTAAAACTGTAACAAGTTCATAACCAAGTATAAACATTGCACAGAGACGAATGGCCTAAGCATCAGGTCACGACATAATGCCTCCACTTTAAAAATAAACCAAGTCTGTATTCAAGCCCGAAGGCGAAATTGAATTCGCTATAGTATTAAAACCCAACCAAAAAATGATGCGAAGTGTAGCCCTGCCACAAGTTCGAAGGAGGACAAGCATAAGCTTGATCAGTAGGCTTACTGTGGCCATGAATGCAATGCTATGAGCCCACTATGTTGTAGCCACATTTCCCTCCACACCTTTCGGCACCTGCAAACAAACAACCAAATAAGGGATGAGAAGTATGCCATCCCTTCCACACTGAAAACCAAACTAATGCACAGGCTTATGACCTCACGTGACTTACCTTCACAAGATGTGGGTCGTCTCCATGGAAAAACCCTTGTGCAGAGCCAAACAATGAAACCCAAAATGACAAGTACGTTACACATCCATCATGAGCCAAGACTAAGGGGAAGGCTGTCACGTTTTCCTGCAAACATTAAATGCACTAGGCTAGAGTCCATTAATGTTTCCTCAAACCCACTCCCATAGTCATGACTAGTTGCCAAGTATCATTTCATGCCACCCTTCATACCATTGCTTAAACCCTGTATCATATGGTTCATACCATATAACATCAATGCCCCAACACTTTGAACATCAATGTTACCATAATACAAAGCTACACTATGATAGTATTATAGTAATACTAGTCATGGGTTGTGCTAGTTCTAATGGTTAAGACCCTTGCTTAGGATTGTAGATAGGGTTTAGAACATAGGTTAGAGCTTAGGGTTTAACACCATAATGTTAATGTTTTTAGGCTTAAGCACCATGGAATACAAAGTATGCCATGTAAACCTCTCAATTTATCAAATTCAAATCTGCTCTCGAACCATTAAATAACCTGCCATTAAAAGAACATAGAAATGTTAGAATAGAATGTATGATATAAAATATACATAGAACGAACATAAATCAATGACATCTAAAAATGACGAATTTAAGACCATAATGAAGAATAATCAATGTACAGGAAATTTAGCCGTAATGGCTAAATTGATGATAACAACACTTACCAAGTCTGAAAATCAAGTCGATAGGCAATGTAATAACTAGCAACAGGTTATCGATGACCAAGGCTGTCAAGACACTTACATCCACTTCCCATTGCAAGTAATAAACGATGTAAGAAAAAGAGAGAGGTGCCTTAGTTCAATGGAACTAAGTAAGCCATACTGTAACCAAGTAAAACCTTACCTCTTCGTTCGTCATGGGAGAACTAGTCCCGCCACTCCACCACTTTATTCCCATCAACAAATTTAAGTTAGTTATACTTAATAAACAGAGTACACAGGTGCAGAAGTAAAACAATGAACTATACAATTCACTAACTCACTGACAGTAATAGCTAAGATGTAAAAATAGTTTAAATAGAATGAATACATAAAAAGTAAACGAACTAATAATCACAGAATGGATAAGAGATTAACAAGACAGTACGAGCAATTTATGAAGAGATTGAAAGTTAAGTAGCGCAGGTAATTCTGCATGAGTAATAATGATCCTCTTTGGGTAGTTTTTACTAACCTATATATTTTTTTTTAATTTTCAATCTTTGGGGACATTACAAGTTTAACGATCAGATACCGAAGGAATCGAAAAAATGATTCATAAATACTCATGCGAATATGTTTCATACCCATTTTTTTGTGCAATATAAAATGTCTTAAGTTTCATGGGGAATAGGTTAAAACATGTAAATAAATCCACTCTTTTTAATAGAAAATTTATAACATTTTAACTAAGAAATAATTTCCAAACCATATTAAATTAAGCTCTTAAAAAGTAATATTTCCAAACTTTTATGTATAAGAATTTATTCCTCTCGACTCCAACACTTTATCATAAGAATTTATTCCTCTCGACTCCGACACTTTATCATAATATGCGATAAGGTGATATGTGACTAGGAATATAAAGTTATACCATACATTTCCTTAATACCAAGAAAATTCAAAAAATGAACTCCAACAAGTGAACTACGACACAAGCATTGGCACTAAGTATCGTTTATAATTATTTAATAAATAAATTTAGAACATTGTATTTTTATTCTATTTTGACAAAAAAGATTCAACACAAACATTAACTTTCTTTAAATAACCCAAACCAACATGTGGTTTTAAATAACCAAATCAACTCATGATTTTCAATTTACCAAATAGGAATAATGTGTCAAACATATCTTCAACACAAACATCTAAAATTTATTAAATAATTAATGGGTCGAACATATATTTGGCACAAACATTTAAACATTATTAAATAAATAATCATGAAACACACATCCAAACTTTATTAAATAAATAAGGGGTAGAATGTAGCTTTGACACAGCCATCGAAACTTTGTTAAACCAACATAGATCCAAATCCTAGGCTCTATCAAGAGCTAAGAGGGATCAAATCTCTCGAGGTGCAAACCTCTTATTAAGTATTGCACACGATGAGCTATTGATTTGATTCAAACCAAAAGATACATCTTTTTATTTAAGTTCGACATATAATATTATTATTATTAATATTTAATATTATTTATGGTTGACATATAATATTTTTATTATTGATATTTAATATTATTTATGGCCGACATATAATATTTTTTTTATTTTTTATTTTGTTTAGGAACGAATATTACAACATCTCCCCCATAGATGCTTTTAAAACCATGGGTTGTTTAGGAGGCCTTGCACATGGTTTTAAAACCATTTTCAAGGCCCTCCCAAACCATGTACAATAAAACCATGGGTTGTTTAGAACAAGGGAAACATTTTTTTGTGGATAATTCAATTTTTTAGGAACGAACATTACAACATCTCCCCCATACATGGTTTTAAAACCATGTGCAAGGACATCCTAAAACCATGGGTTGTTTAGGAGGCCTTGCACATGGTCTTAAAACCATTTGCAAGGCCCTCCTAAACCATGTACAATAAGACCATGGATTGTTTAGGAGGCCTTGCACATGGTTTTAAGACCATTTGTAAGGCCCTCCCAAACCATGTACAATAAAACCATGGGTTGTTTATGACAAGGGAAACATTATTTTTGCGGATAATTCAATTTTTTGTTTTTTATTATTTTGTTAGGTAGGAACATTACAACATCTCCCCCATATTGTGTTGTTTTTCTCATCGACATTTTTTTTGGCGCATAATTAAATTTTTTATTTTTTATTGTTTTGTTAGGTAGGAACATTACAACATCTCCCCCATATTAGGTTTTTTTTGTGGCCGACATTTATTTTGGCGGATAATTAAAATTTTATTTTATATTATTTTGTTAGTAACAAACATTACAACATAATATGGACAAACGTTACAAGATATTCCACATAAAAAACTACAAGATCTCCCTCACACTGGATTGTAGAGCGCCTCTCGGCACAATAATTAATGGTCGAATATATCCATGACACAAATATCCAAAATTTATTAACTAATTTATGGGTCGAATAACCATTATCCACAAGGAATGAATTTAACCCCTATTTGAATAAAGAACTCACATTCATAAAATTTTGAGTAATTACCACATAATTAAGCTTGCACATATCTCATAGCCATGGATTCATCTAAATAAATCATAATATGCTACCTTGCATCCAAACTTCTGAAATTTAATAAGGAAATCGTTCAATTTTTTTATCAATCATTAATTATTTAACATTTCAGAAATTAAAACACAATTTGTAGAAAATACACTTATATATTAATTAATTGAAATGCGCAACTAGTTCATGGCAGCCACCCTCGACCCGACCATAGGAAATTCTATTCATTTTTCTTAGTAAACTACACCCTTGAGTTGAGACTCATGCATTCATCATAGATTCTTATCAGTCATAGGTTTCTCTCAGATTTTGTTACCAAACAACATGATTTAATGCTATTTATTGCTAAATCCATGCAAACTTTAGTTTCATTCTAACTAGCACCGTAGTGAAAACCATCACTAAATTTGTACTTATAATTCCACCAAAATAACTTCTTACACCTTTTTCATATCATTGGTGCAACTCGAGCCAAAAAACCATGAAAATTTATCAACCAAAAAGGCAACAAAACATCCTTGGACTTAGAGGTTAACTTAACGAACACAACTTCCATAAACTGGTAAAATTGGACACCTAACTGTGGAACTAGACTTGTTTCTCTATCTGCCTGTGATTCCAATTGACCATGAATTTTATGTTTAGTCACAATTCTCCTTAATGCAACACATTCCCATGCTGCACCATACATTTTCTTCTTCTTTTCTTTCATGTTCTATTTGTATTTCTGTCTCTACTGTTTTTACTCTTCTCTCTTTTTATTACGTTCTTGGTCCTACTTTCCTAAAGGTTTCACCAACCTTGCATGACCTTGACACCCTTTTGCAACACTTGACCAATTTTTCCATTAACTTTTTAACCCTCTTTTTAACTTCAAAAACAGGTGTAAGGAATTAATTAGGGAAAGTTATGGGATTAATAAAGTTATAAGGTAAGAAGAGTAAATAGGGTCATACTTAGATTTTAGGCTATATGACACCACCCTCTCACTGACCTAGATGAATACATGAGTCCCTATTCATTCAGCGTGTTGGATATCAATATTAGCTTAAATTAATACTAACAAAAAAATTAAAACATGAGTTCAACCTTACAGGAACTCATAGTCTGTTAAAAAATTACATTAACAAAACAATGTGGTATTAAACCATGGGTGTTACAATGAGTGTTGTGACTTGTAAATATCCTACAAATTGAGAGGAGAGTTCCATATCCTACATGGAGGTAAAATAAGGAAGGAAAATGAGAAATAGGCCAAGAGGATGAAATATACCATGATTATCCACATCGGAGATATAATGAGAGGAGATGGAAGGGGTGTGAGAGGTTGAGTAATCATAGAGTGGGGAGTTATTGTGCTTACAATCCATAACAATGAAGTACTTAAATTAATGTATATAATTCACTATTTTTTATCAATAAAAAAACTTATTTTTAATTTTAAAAAAAGAACTTTTCTTTTTTAAAACTCAATTAGAATAATGTTTTAACAATAATCTTGCAATATTTATTTATGCATTAGTTGACTATATTTATATTGATTTGTGACCTTGGTTTATATATAAGTTCCACACATATTCTAAAAGCACTAAGAGTTACGATTAAGGTCATCATTTCCTTGTACTATGTAAATTTACATTAATTCTCATTTTTTTTTGCATATATTGTTTTCATTGTTCACATCCATTCCTCACTTAAGATTTATTTATTTTTTGAATATTTTAGATTAGCAAATTTTAGTCTTCTGACAATGTTGTTAGTAGACAATTCAGATTTACAATGATTTCCCTGTCACATAATTTATGGCATGATTACTCGTTTTCCTTAATGTAGCACATAATCCAATAATGAACTAATCTCACCATAAAATGAAGGGAATTTTGTAACAACCATGGACTTATTATTCCCCTTGACTACCTTAATGGGAACCAAAAGTTAAACACTTTCTACCCAACATTTTTTGTTATCCATAAATATTTTTTAGCTTCCTTACTCATCTTGAATGTGTATTTTTGACAAAGATTTAGTACCAAAGTTATGGGTAAGTGCAAGTGAGTGATGGTCACTCTTAGTGCGCTAGTTGGGCCACTGGGAAGAACAAGCAGAAGGGGGCACACATGTTTAGATTAAGTTTATTAAGTATCACCTTTAATATTTGTTATTAATAAGACTCCTTATTATATAAGGGCATCTCTCTAATACAATTTCTGTTTTTTGTTTGCCGAAAGGCTACGTCTTCCTCTTCTGTGTTTACTTCTTCTTTTATTTTTATTTTTAGGTTTTAGGTTTTTTTTAATATTGGATCCACCAGAGAACCTCACCCATGAAATCATCCGGGATTCCAAGATTTGTATGATTTCCCTCACAGATAGCTATCCTTCCCGTAGGCTATTCCTCTCACTAGTGGCTTCTTCCAATTTGCCAGAAAATTCCCAGCCTGGAGAATACCCATCTAATTCTACGTTCTAACTGAAAAATGCTCCGGATTCCTAGAGCTCCCCACAATATTCTTGCACTACTCCTCCATCCTTAACACGCTTATAGCCACACATCTGAACACTCCAATTAAGCTACACCCTTCTCCATTGACGTTGGCAGCCTGAATATGCTGCCAGTGCATCCTTATCTCTGTGCATCTCCCTTTTAGCCGCGCACTTCTCCTCCACACTGAGAATGCTCCCAATACAATCCCCTATTCAATACAAATGCCTTAGTATGGTGTGAGGTAGATCAAATGGTATCAGAGCCTCAATATCTTGAGTATGGGCTCCAACAATAGTTTTTTTTTGGGATTTTTTTTCATGAAATATTTCTGATGTCACCTATCGCCACGTTTATATGATAATTTTAGTGGGAACATAGATCTCATAGCCCCAAGGGCGCATAGATCTCCACTACAAAAAATAGGAGGTTCACAAATCTAAAACAATATAGATGTCTCCCTCTAGACCGTATCTCCTTTGCTCCATTTCAGTTTTTCCACCCAAGTTGGCTTGGATCTTCAGTTGGCCTCACCATGCCTCCTCGAAGAGATACTTTGGTAGTAGACTCAGATTCCAACACTTTGAATCTAGTCCAATATATTTATTCTTTCCTCAATGAGTTTCTGAGGATGCAACAACAAACAAATCTAGACCTATTTCGGTTGGACACTAGAATACAACTCCATAAGTTTGCTGGGAAAAAAAATGGAGAAGCTGTTGATTCATGGATCCGTAGCCTCTCCACCTACTTTAACACATCCATAGGCCTCACCAAGGAGAGAAGCTTTGAATTTCCTCCTTACAACTGGAAGGTCTTGCACAAATGTGGTGGGATACTGAGCAAGAAAAGGCCATGTTCGTGGTGGAACTTGGAACTACTCCAGGAAATTCTTCCTCCATAACCATCAGAACTTGGGATCAACTTTTAGATGCATTGAGGACCCACTTCTACCCACTAGGGTATGTACAATCTCTATGGATGATATGGAATCAAATAAGAAAACTCCCTTTACAAAGTATTCAAGGCTACATCGAGTTCTTCTGCAAACTACACCTATAGCTCCGCATTCCATATCCCGAGGAGGTACTCATTCTTAAGTTTATTGTTGGTTTATTACTTCACATCTGTAGAGAGGTAGAGCTGTTTGAAAATCCAAGATTAGACAAAGGTTTTCAGAGATCATTGGATATCGAAAGGAATCTTTCTCCTAGGGGTCGTACTGGTCAATCTCACCCCAATCCTCATGCATCTCCCTCTCAAACAACCAGCTTCAACCCTTTAGCTCATTTCCCACTTACTTGGGCTCAAAATCCCATTAACCATACAAATACAAGAACATATTGGTGTTCATTTCATAAGACCACCTCACACAACTCCTTAGATTGTTGAACCCTCCAAAATCTAAAGACCAACAAAACCTTACTTATGGAGCTCATTACTCCTCCACCAGTGGAGGACACTGTAGAAGTCCCTCTAGCCAATCCCACCAAATTAGATCCCTCTTTGATCCTCATGACCCAGGAAGATCCGAACTCCTCAACCCAACCACGTTTTACTCATAATTGCCAAATCAAAAATTCTTTAGCCTTACTCATTATGGACAATGGCAGCCAGAAGAATTTGGTATTTCAAGCCCTAGTCAACCACCTTAACATGGTTACTACTCCTCACCCACACCCCTATCAGCTTGGATGGGTTTAGAAGGATGGTCCCCATCTCCTAGTATATGAGCGATGCCTTGTCACCTTTTGCATAGGTCTATTCATAGGCACTGTTCTCTGTGATGTTTCCCCTTTGGATTGTTCAGATTTACTGTTAGGAATACCCTACCAATCACAAAGAAATTATATCTATATAGCCAAATATTTCCAATACAAACTTTCAAAAGATGGCCACACCTATATCTTAACAGTAGCAACACCAAAAACCCCTGCTACTACAGAGAACACCCCACATGTACAGCTTAATTAGTGTATCTCTCTATGTTTGGTGCACCTAGTACCAACAAAAAATACAACTCATCCTGTTCTTGAAGCCATCAATCCTCTACTCTAGGAGTTTGCTGATGTGTTTCAACCTCCAATGGGCCTCCCCCCCTCCAGGAACATAGAACATTCAATCCATCTCATCCCCGGATCTGCCTTACCTAATGGCCTGACTTACCGGTTTCCCCCCAGAGAAATAGAGGAAATGGAAAAACAATTGATAGAACTCATTAACTCCGGTCACATCCAACCCTCTTCTTCTCCTTGTGGTTTTGCCGCATTTGTTATTCCCAAACGAGATACCCCAGACATGTGCCTTGTCACTAATTATCGGGCCCTCAACAAAGCTACTGTAAAAAAATGTTACCCTTTACCCCGGATTGAGGAGATATTGGACACCCTTCAAGGGGAAAAATGGTTCACCAAGATAGATCTGACAGCTGGTTACTATCAGTTTTGAATGAACCCATATGATGTATAGAAGACAACATTTAAGATAAAATTTGGTCTTTATGAATGGAAATTCATGCCCTTATGCCTCACCAATTCTCTAAAAACATTTATGAGGCTCCTCAATGACATATCCAGACCACATTTGGGCCACATGGTGGTCATCTACTTAGATGACATCTCATCTTCAGCCAGACATGGGACACACACATGTAGCATGTCCGACAAGTTCTCCAAATCCTCCGAGACAACAAGTTGCAGGTCAAATAAAGTCATATTTAGCTTAGAGTTCAGTTCCCTATCTAGGATTTGTGGTAAATTCAAAAGGTATTCAACCGAATCCAACTCATCTCCAAGCATTGAAGTAATGACCACTCCCTTCTTCAGCTAGTGAGCTCAAAAGATTTCTGGGTGGTATAAATTTCTATCGTAATTTCATTCTACAATATTCTCAGATTGCTCATCCTTTACATCATCTTTCTAATAGTTCTTCAACATTTATTTGGACTAATGAAGCCACTAGTCATTTTAGTCAACTCAAGGAATCCCTCTGCTCATCTCCGATTTTACATCTTCCAGACCTCTCTCAACCTTTTGAGATTGAGTCCGATGCCTCACAATATGCTATTGGGGTTGTGCTTAAACATGGATGCCACCCCATTGCTTATCACTTTGAAACTCTGATAGAGGCCAATATCAACTATAGAACCTATGACAAAGAGTTTTATAGCCTTGATCAAGCCCTCAAGCAATGGAGACATTATTTACTAGGTAAAGAATCTATCTTGCATACAAGCCACCATCCTTTGATTTTCATCAATTCTTAGTCAAAGATTCAGGAACAAAGGCACCTTAAATGGGCCTCATACATTCAATAGTTCCACTTGGTCATCAGATATAAGAAAGGAACTTTGAATAAGACGGCTCCTTTTCTAATTCGACCACCTACTACATTCCTCCCCATTCTAGAAGTGCGTTGTTCCAACTATGATACATGGAAGCAACAATATGCTATGGATCTAGACTCTCAAAATATTTGGATAGCCTTGCATAGACCCACGGAGATCAATCAAACTCCCTTCCTGGACTAGAATATTCTAGATGGTTGGCTTATAAATTAAATTTACTATGTGTTCCACACTCACAGGATTTCCTTTTGCTCATCAAGGAGGTGAATGCTTCAACTTATGGTGGCCACTTCGGCACCACAAATACCATCCAAAATATGCAACGCCATTTCCATTGGCCTGCTATGCAGCCCCAAGTTGAGAAATTTATCCGAGCTTGTGCATTATTCTCCCAATCCAACCCATCCAACCGTAAGCATGGATTATATCAGCCATTTCCTCTTCCTTCTCGACCTTGGGATTCAATCTCCACGGACTTCCTTAGTGGACTCCCAACCACCCAAAAGAAGCATGATACAATTTGGGAAGTGATATGCCTCTTCAACAAAATGGTATTTTTTATTCCATGCACAAAAACTACTACAACATCCCAAACAACAGAGTTATACTTCCGGCATGTCTGGCCACATTTTGTCCTACCATCCACTATCATATCAGAGAGATATTCACGCTTCCTAAGCACATTTTGGAATACAATCTAGGCACTCCTGGGGTGCCAACTAAAGTTTTCTACAACATTCCATCCTCAAATGGATGGCCAAACATAAGTGGTTAATAGGGTCTTGGTTCATGCTCTCCGAATGCACTTTGGGTGCAAAAAAAAATGGGACAATTACTTGCACATCCTCCAACATAGCTACAACAAGGCCACACATTCCTCTACTGGATTTTCCCCTTTTGAAGTCTTCTTGGGCTTCCAACCAACATCTCCAGCAGAGCTCCCACTTACTTTATCTCCTTAGGGTGCCATGCACGAACAACAGGAACAATTTTCCACCCAAATGTTTCTACAACAAATTGCACAACACCACACAACAGTCACAACAACACTCAAAGCAACTCAAGATCATGCCAAGAAACACCATGAAAAACGAAGGACCGTCCTGAACTTTCAACTGGGAGATAAAGTGTGGTTAAAATTGGATAAGAATCACTTCAAAGACCATGATCACAAGCTTTTTCCAGTAAGATTTGGCCTTTATACCATACTTGAAAAAATTGGAGAAAATGTTTACAAATTGGATCTTCCACCACAACTAGGAATCCACAATGTCATCAATGTAAATAATATGAAGTTGTTTGAGCCTCCTCTACTCGAAGAACTAGTCACCATTAATCATTCAGTCTCAACATTCTAGACTTTCAACTCCCTATGGCCAAAGACACTCTATTGAAGATGATATGGTATTGGGAGCATGCTCAACCTAGAGGAGAAGGGCACAACTGAAAAGGAGATGCACAGAGCTAGGGATGCATTGGCAGAATATTTAGGTTTCCATCGTGAATGGAGAAGGGCATAGCTTAATTGGAGTGTGCAGATGCGAAACTAAGTGTGTCAAGGATGAAGGAGTAGTGCAGCAATATTGCGGGGAGCTCCATGCAGTCGGAGCATTTTTTCAGTTAGAACGCAGAATTAAATGGGTATTCTCTAGGATGGGCATTTTTTGGCAAATTGGAAGAAGCCTCTAGTGAGAGGAATAGCCTATGGGAAGGCTAGATCTCTATGAGGGAAATCATACAGATCTTGGAAGCCCAGATGTTTCCATGGGTGAGGCCCTCTAGTGGATCCAAGCTAAAAAACTCTAAAACATAAAGATAAAAATAAAATAAGAAGTAAATGCAGAGGAGGAAGATGCATCCTTTTGGAAAACAAAAAATAGAAATTTTATTAGAGAGATGCCATTATATAATAAGGATTCTTATTAATAATATAGATTAAATGTAATACTTAATAATCTTAATCTAAACATGTGCGCCCCCTTCTATTTTTTCTTCCTAGTGGCCCACTAGTTGCAACAAAAAACTTAAAAATCAAATATCCTTGATATTTCAAGGATATCTCAAATCACTTTCAAAATAAATGTTGGTTTTTTTAAAAACATTAAATGTACAAAATCAAATCATGTATCTAAATATATAACTTCTATTTATTGAAAATTATCATAACTAGCTCGTTTATGATTCTTTTTGTAACATTGTCGTTTTACTTTTTGCCTAATTATAAGGTATATTTCTTGGTTAGTGTTTCCTTTGAGTGCCTAAATGATGGAACTGATATAAAAAAATGTGTAAACATGCACATACACGAAGTAACACTAGTACAATGCTATGTTTCCAAAATAAAATTAGCATCTTTTTATTTTTTTCATAACTATGTGAGGAAAACTAGAAATAAGTTCACCAAGAGTTAGTGTATTTTTTGAAGGTATTAATGTAATGATCAAGGACTGCATTTTTTATAGCATGTAGATGTATGTGTCTAGTAGTGCGTCATATAATTTTTTTATGAAATCGTTGAGAAATGAAAATGTTATGGTTGAAACACGAACATGATTCTTTTTCTATTGAGTTACATCACAATTCATGAATTCCAAATTCTTTATTATTTCATACAAATATTACATCTCAATCTATATTACGATATTTTTCACTGTAATATCTCGAATTTTGTACCTAACACTTATAAGCATGAGTCTATTGATTATGATGTTATCTTGATGATTTATTTTGATATATTGGGTCGAAGACCCCACTGCATATGAACATGATGATTTTTTTATATATTGGGCGTAAGACAATTATTGATGATATATATATATATATATATATATATATATACTTGTTTGTGTTGGGTGTGGACCCTGAAGCACATGATGGATGAGATGTTTTGTTTTGAGCGAGGATCTCTTGAGCACATGGGTGATTAATGTTTTGTGTTGAGTGAGGAGCTTTGGATCACATGGGTAATTAATATTTTGTGTTGAGAAAGAAGCTTTGTAGCACATGGGTACTTGCATTTGTGTTGAGCGAGAAGCTCTGGAACACATGAAAAGATAATTGGAAGTGTTGGGCATAAGCCCTGAAGCCTTTTATGTTGATGTTCAGCATAAGCTCTAGAGCATCGGATCCTTGGCCATTGTAACCCTAGGTGTATCGTACAAGTACATCCTAGCATTAGTGTTGAGCGAAGAGATCTGGAATTGCACTAAGTTTGTAGCTCCTCGTTTAGGCATTGAGAATGGGCTCTGGTAAGAACTAGGATTTACTATAAAGAATTTAATAATTTCAGAGTGAAAACGGCTCGAGAAAAATATTGATCTCATCAGACTTATTTATAAGTGATTAAAGGAAATTTCAAATTTCTGTATTCTCATCAAGTACTGAATAAATACCATGTTATACGAGGGAATCCAACATGCAAGGATGTTTAGTGTTACCTAGCCTAGTATACCTAACCATCTACCTATTTGACCTTAATGAAAAAGTGTCATAAGTCTAGGGATCATGGTATATGATTCCCAAACACAAATGTTAACAAATGTTATATTATTATGTATTTTATACATGGTATGTATAAATAATAAATATAGTAATAATATTAATGATGAAAGAAAGAAAGAAAAGCTCCATCCATTATTATTTATTATTAAAAGATAATAAATAGTACAATAGCTACAAAAGTATAACTAGGAACTAGTTTAAAGTTCCTAAGTTAAAGTATTAAAAATTACCCCAAATTAATTAAAAAGGGTTAAATCAAGAAATCAAGGTTTCTTGATTTAACTGTCCCTTTGACTGAAAAGTCTGTCTATAAAGTCTGAAACCAAGGAAAGGCTTGGTGTGCTGATCTATCTTTTGGGGAGTCATTATTCTTCCTATTTTTCTCTTAAGTAAATTGTTGAAGAACGTTTTTCCTGGAAGGAAAAAGGATAACTATTTCACACCTAAAATACTAGATAGGAAACCCTACCTTAGGAGCTCTAAGATAATTTCTTGTTGGATTCCAGCTCGAGGGGATCCAGATTGAAACCAGGAACAGTTTCGAGTCATGGTTGGGTGGAACATGGTAGTTCCCAAGTGATTCAGTCATATATTACAGAGGTCAGATCTACTTATGAATTGTTAATGCTGGTTATTTGAGTGTGCAGGTTCATCCATTAAAGAAGCTTTCGATTACAGGTATGAGATCCTATACTGCCTATTCTTTTTTCTAGAATAAAAGCTGGCTGAATTAGGCAAGGGTTCACATTATATGTTCTATCCCTATGTGTTTGATTTTTGTTTAAATATTCTAGGGTTTACGTTTTAAATTATAAACCTAGGTTGTACTTTACTTCTTATGCTAGATTTATCTAGTTTTATTCATTTAGTTTACTTTTGCAAATCTAAACTCAATTATAAATGTTTATCAAGGGTTTTTCCCGCTAGTTTTATTCCTGTATTACTTTTACTATTGAAACTGTGTTAATTGCAAACTAGGATTTATTTTAGATCTATTACCTATTTTTTCTTTGGCTTATATACTCTACTGATAGATTTAATTTGTTAGTAGAGCCATGTTTGAATAATTACTTGTTCAGATCAATGCTGCCATTAAAACCTAGATTTAATTGAGTATCATCTACTTCTAATAACAAGAAAACTATCTGAGAATACTATTGGTATATAACTAGTAAACTATTGGTTGGTATACATACATACATACAT
Source organism: Pseudotsuga menziesii (assembly GCA_001517045.1). Taxonomy (NCBI): domain Eukaryota; kingdom Viridiplantae; phylum Streptophyta; class Pinopsida; order Pinales; family Pinaceae; genus Pseudotsuga; species Pseudotsuga menziesii. The sequence continues at coordinate 106,990 of LPNX010235040.1, read as the reverse complement.
ACATACATACATACATACATACATACATACATACATATATATATATATATATATATATATATATATATATACACTAACAGTTATAAAATATAATTATAGATCTAGCTATCAGCACAATATTAAATCTAAGACAAAAATCAGAGAAGACCTTTCAAGGTCTGCATAACTAAATATATGCTAAATACCAAACCATTTCCATTAAAATAACATCATCATAAGCAAATAAACAGAGTAAGTATCAAGAAAATTCATTGGTCTAAAGATCAAGTTCCTTTTTCTAAATTAAATCCAAAGCTCTATAATATTATAAAAATGCACCATAAGAATCACATCCATAAGTTACAAGGCCCGAATAAAATCCACATTATAAGTTATACATAGTATTCATTTAAGTAATCCATTCCTTTGTTTTATATAAACAATTAAAACCATGTAATTACATTACAATCGCAGGAACGAATCCTGTAGACAAACATTGCCATTTCTTTTACATAAACTACAATTCCCTTTGTATTTAAATCTATAGTAAACATTAATACAAAGGAACCAATTTATAAACCCCATCATAATCTTATACATAGTCCAATTAATTATACAAGAGATGGCATGGATCGAATGTTGTGGGAACTTAAGCCCCAAATTGCAACCACCCATTTATTACAACTTATTGTATTAACAATGACCATGATTTGAATCCTGTAGAGTCGTTCTACATTTATCAAGGCGATGCTATACAAAGAGAGTATGTGGGATGTAACATTAAAATAAATTTTCTACAACGAGGTCGTGAGAACCTCATCCTTCTGCACAACACACTGTAAACACGGCCTCATCCCCATCAATAAAATATACAGTCAACTACCTAAACCATTTTTTTCGAATGTGTGGAAACTCTGTCAACAACAACCTACAGCAAGGGTTTTTCCAACGCAAGGTTTTATACCCACGCCCATAATACTTTCCATATGTTACACATTAATAATTAACATAGTAAAAGTATACACCCATCTAAGCTATCACAACAACCATGGAGAGTGCTCATGCCATACACGACATGTCCTCAAACCATACGCTGTCAAAATATTACAGCCAAGATAATAAATGGAAGCATTTATACACAGACCATCCATGAAGGTGAATTCCACATAAAACCCAAGTTTAATAACATCAAACGTAGTATAAATTTATATGCACATTAATTACACAATCATAGTTAAGTTTACATAGTCGAGTTCCATCTACCATGGAACCATTGCAAGCAATGGTGCTTTCACTCTATACAAAATATAATTCAAAACCCTGAAATTTCATTAACATAAATTATACACAGAGCTTTCCAAGGCACTAAGTTTCGCTCCATGACCAAACATCATAATATTTATAAAAACCCAAGTCCCTATAACTCAGACCAGAAGGCCAACGATTTCCTATAACTTAAATACCAACCATGACAAGCTAAAAAACTAGTATTAAATCCAAGATATGGTGAGTATCAACTTGAATAGTAGGATTACTGTAATGGTAATGGTAACCCATGGCTCGCAGTCATGCTACAAACCTTGCATCTCCTCACCACCCTGTCACCTGCAACCACAGAAGATTCAATGGATCAAAATTATGATATTTGAAGAAAAAAAAAACAAATAAACAACAATGCTATGAAACCAACGAAGCCATACCTTTGTTAACCTAGAAGTTGCCATCACCCACTGCGTAGAGCCGAGACCAAACAACCAACAAATAGAATGAAATAAAAATCCCATCGTGGAGTCAAACCCTATGTTGGGGCTACCACAATCCCCAATATGCATTAATGGCACCAGCAGGGTGTCCATTATCAATGCTAAAACACACCTCTATAGTTTGTAAACGACACAATATCGTTTGCCACCTTTTCCATTGCATAGTGTTAAAAACCCAATGTGTAACGTTTAGACCATGTTATATATTCACCACTCCAAAGTCTAATGAAGGGTATAAAGTGTTATATGCATCATGTACAATAGGCTCTAAGCCTTAAACCTTTGCCTATCATTTTCCCTAGGCAATAAGGTTAGAACCATGGCATATGTAAACTTGTTTTTCATAAAGTCGAAGATTTGGTATTTAACCGAGGTTTGTAAACCTGAAAGAAGTAATAAAAGACATGTTAATACTTTTAATAAGATAAACATGGAATTCAAATAGTTTAAGATGTGAACAAATCGATCAGTAACATATAATGAATAATAAGCGTCACTTAGATAATCAGTATAGGTCTTAAAAGGAATAATCGTGGTAATTACCTTGTCACTAAACCAAGTCTGTATGGAGCAATAATAACAATCGGTAGGTGTCACTATCCGCGAGGGTAAGTACACCTGCACGTAAATAAGTTAAGAGTGAATTAGTTCAAACTGAACTAAGTAAGCCTACTAGACAAGTAAAAACTTTACCTCTCAATCAGTTACATGGGAGAACTAGTCCCGCCACTCCACCCACTTTGGTAACAAGAACAAAGTTAAGTTAGAATATGTAAATAATAAGTAAACTCATGCTGATAGTAAATAAGTACATAATCAAAGCAGCTACACATACACATCAATGCATACACATGAGAATAGATTAGTAATCAGATCTACGACATCATAATGTAAAATACAGTAACAAACATAACTAAAAGAAAGAAGGTAAAATGTAAGAACAAATTAGGATAAATCAATGGTACATTTAGTGTACCTTATATTCCTCAAGTCCAATGATGTCCATTCCTAGGTAGTTTATACTATCGTAATAATTTTTTTTTCAATCTTTGGGAACATTACAAGTGGTATCAGAGCCCAGTTTCAATACTAAGAGACCTATGGGAGCACCAAGCATTCACTGCAAAGAAAATAAAGTATGTTATTAAATTTTGTTACTAACATAAATTTTCCTGTTATTAATTTTTTTTGAAAATTACAGGAATTTTTACAGAATAGTTCAGATTATGAATACTGAGGAAGATAACAACCGGCAAGGAAATATGAACACCCCCACCCCGGAAGCAAAACTGGTGGTGGAATTGAACTCTGATATTTTGAAGACTATACAAAGTCTTCAATCATAATTGCAAAGTTTTAGATAAGACAGTCTGAATGAAATAAAATAAAAACAACCTATAAATGAAGCATTACTGATAAATATGATGAGAGGAATCTCATAGGGAAATCCTACTCAGTCCACCAACAAATCCAAAAGAGAACCTTACCATAAATGGGACAGTAGCCCAAGAGAAGAAGAAAAAGAGGAACGTACCCTTGAAGCACCCAAAGGAGACCATCACAGTCCTTCCAGTGATGACTCCCTTTCTCCACGCAGAAAGAAACAAAGAAGCGATGACAGTCTTTAGGTGGAATTTAGAAAAATAAGAGCTCCAACCTATGAAGGTGAAGTAAAAACTGAGGATAAATATGAAGAGTGGCTACTGGGTATGAACAAATATTTCCAAGTGCATAACTACTCAAGTGAGATGAAGGCCTTACTGGCCATCTATAATATGAATGGAAAGGCAGCGAGGTGGTGGGGAGATTTAAAACACACCAAGAAAGATGAGCTAAGAGAAATATGCTGGGATAAATTCCAAAAAATCTTCCAAGAGAAATATATGTTGGAAAGGTTCTTTGACTAAAAGGTGAAAGAGTTCCATGATCTATGTATGGGGTCCATTAATATGGATGCTTTTATTAATAGATTTATAGATCTATTACATTATGTACCATACATTAAGGATGAAAAGGTAAAGATCCAACAGTTTTTAGGATATCTCCCTCCCAAATTTTGGGAAAGGATTGAATTCGACATGCCAACAACTTTGGATACCATGCTGCACAAGGCTAGAATATGCTATGAGCATGGGAAGCTACGAAAAGAGAACATGAATCAAAACAAAGACAAGTCTAATAAATTTTCTTATAGCTGTAAACCTGGTCTTAACCCACAACCATACAGAAAGCAGAATAACAACTTTCCAGTAAACAAGAACTTCAATAAATCGAGTACAAAGCCATATGTACCAGCTCCAAATGGTAATAAGCCAGTAGCAAGTGGATCCAATGCTACCCAGCTACAGATCAAGTGCTAGAAATGTAGCAGGACTCATTATGCCCCAGATTATAAGAACAAGAACAATGGGGTCTTGCATAACTTACAAGAGGAACCAACTGTCGAGGACATAGCGGGAACACCATGGATTTATGCAGCATTGGATTATCGACAAGAATACCATGAAGCTACAATGGTTGAGATAGAAGGTAAGATATTGAACACTTCTATTTCAATACTTATTGATCCTGGTGCTTACCGGAGCTATGTTTCGCCTAAAATTGTTGATATATGGAAACTAGGAAAAGTAAAGCATGATAAACCTTGGCTGGTACTGTTAGCCACATGTATGAAATATAAATTTTTAGAAATAGTTAAATAATGTGAAGTAAGCCTGAATGGTTTTCCTACAAAAGTAAAACTGAACATCCTACCCTTAGGATCGTATGATATACTTATCAGCATGGACTGGGTGGAATAACACCATGTCATGCTCAATTGCTTAAAAAAGTCAATCTTGTGTACTGATAGGCAAGGGAACCAAGTGAAGGTTTAGGGCATTCCAAAGAAGGTTTCCCTAAGGAAAATATCTGCCTTACAAGAGATGAAATGCATTAGGAAAGGCTGTATGTTGTTTGCAGTAAACATCTGAGATAGAGAGTCTGAAGGGGAACAATGCATAGAAGACTTTCCCATTCTTAAAGAATTCAAGGATGCGTTTCCCAAGAAAATAATAGGGTTACCTTCGAAACAATACCTATAATTTTCCATCGAATTGACACCAAGATCATTTCCATCTTCCAAAGGCCCTTACCACATGAGTGCACCAGAATTGGCGGAACTCAATGTTAGATTTTTATCATTTAAGCTAACATTATATTAAGATATTTAATTGAGAGAATAAAAAGCACAACAATCAAACACAAGAGACAATGAACACAATGTTTTTCCTCAGGAAAATCATAAATGGAGAAAACCCCACAACTTCCTCAGAGATAGAATCGACACCAAAAGTAAAACCCCAAAATAGTAAGATGATCTCCTGACAGTAGTAGCCTCTTTCTTTCTAGCCCCAACAACTTATTCTCCCTTAACTATGCACTACAACTGAGTGTGAGTGAGTGTGTGATAAATAGAGAGGCTCACTCTTTATTTATACTAATTCCTGACTTGAAAATAATTCACTAGGGCCGACTTCTCTAGGAGATTCTAATAACCCTAGGGCCTCGAAATTGCAAGGAATTTAACCCTCAAACAATAGGAGGGTTACCCAAAATGACTTGACATGACTTGTTTACATTATTGAATCTCCTGATAGGAACATTGGGGCATGACATGACTGAAATACATTACAGACACTTCCCAGAATAAACATCGGGGTACAAGACATAATATATACAAGTGAAGACACTCTGAAGTTATAAATACATCAACACTCCTCAATTAGGAAGGTATTCTCTCGACACAATTTATAAGCATGGGTCTTCTTCTCTGTATCATCTGGATCATCAATGAGTTCTCGTCATCTTCATCTTCAAGTTATCTTCATCTTCAAGTCATCTTCATTTTGATCTGGATCATCACTGCTGGATCATCATCACTAGATCTAGATCATCATCATTGGATCTGGCTCATCATCACTGGATCTTGATCGTCATCACTGGATCTGAATCATCACTGGACTTGGATCATCACTGGATCTGGATCATCACTGTGTCATCATCACGGGTTCTATCTCTTTGTTCTTCTCGTCATAGGAATTTCTACAGAGCCAACCCTTTTTCATGCTAGATGTACATCTACAGAGCCAGTCCTTTTTCATACTGGATGTATCATCACAGAGCTAGTCCTTTTTCATACTAGATGTGGTATCTACACAGAGCGAGTCCTTTTTCATACTGGATGTGTCATCACAGAGCTAGTCCTTTTTCATACTAGATGTGGGATCTACACATAGCCAGTCCTTTTTCATACTGGATGTGTCTTCAAAGAGCTAGTCCTTTTTCATACTAGATGTGGGATCTACACAGAGCTAGTCCTTTTTCATACTAGATGTGTCTTCACAGAGCTAGTCCTTTTTCATACTAGATGTGGGATCTACACAGAGCTAGTCCTTTTTCATACTAGATGTGTCTTCACAGAGCTAGTCCTTTTTCATACTAGATGTGGGATCTACATAGATCTAGTCCTTTTTCATACTGGATGTGTCTTCATAGAGCTAGTCCTTTTTCACACTAGATGTGGGATCTACACAGAGCTAGTCCTTTTTCATACTAGATGTGTCTTCACAGAGCCAACCCTTTTTCATGCTGGATGTGGGATCTACACAGAGCTAGTCCTTTTTTCATACTAGATGTGTCTTCACAAAGCCACCCTTTTCATGCTAGATGTGGGATCTACACATACATCTAACAATGGGAGGAACCAATCCTCTCACCATGTCAAAGCTCTTACATCTGACCATGGAAGGAATCAATCCTCTCACCATGTCAGAAGGGCACATCACTTACATCTGACTATGGAAGGAACCAATCCTCTCACCATGTCAGAAAGGCACATCATAGACTCATCTCTTCCTCTTGAGAGGAATCTCGATTTGGAGAACACCAAGCTTCTCCCTTAAGTACTCAATCTTCACTCCGGCTAATGGCTTTGTCAACACATCAACTATCTATTCATTCGTCGCAACATACTAGAGCTTCACTGCTCCTCTCTACACCATATCCCTGATATAGTGATACTTGATCTCGATATGCTTCGACTTGTCATGGAACATCGGGTTCTCCAATAACTTCACAAAACTCTGGTTGTCACAATATATACAAGTAGCATCTAACTGGAGATCAAATAGATCAGATAGTATCTTCCTCGGCCATACTACCTCACAACTAGTTGAACAAGCTGCGACATACTCTACTTCAGTTGTACTCAGTGCCACACAGGATTGCTTCCTGCTAAACCAAAAGATCATACCTGATCCCATATTGAAGCAACACCCTGAAGTGCTCTTCCTATCGATGGCACTGCCTACCCAATATGAATTAACATAACCCTCCAGGTAAATCTTCTGATCAGCCTTATACTTGAGTCGATAATCAACTGTACCCTTTAGGTACCTCAGGATATGCTTTGCAACAATCAAGTGAACATGTCTCGGATCTGTCAGGAACTGGCTCAAGGTGTTCATAGCAAAGCAAATATATGGTCTCGTATTCATCAGGTACATCAAGGATCCAATCATCTCATGATACATTGTGGCATCAACCGACTTAGATGAAGCATCACTCAATAGCTTCAGGTTCAATGTCATAGGTGTGGTTAAGGCCTTACAGTCCATCATCCCAAATCTCTTCAGGATCTCTACTGAATACTGCCCTTGTCCGAGGAAGATTCCATCCACATTCTACCACACATCCATGCCTAGAAAATAATGCATCATACCTAAGTCCTTCATTTCGAACTCGATAGCAAGATTTCTCTTCGTATCAGTAATCAATCCATCCATACCTATTACAAACATATCATCTACATATAGTAGGAGTATCACTAGATTTCCTTCTTCAACCTTGTAGTAGAGGTTGGAATCTGCTTTACTTTTGGTAAATCCCAAACTGGATAGAAAGCCATCAATTCTACCATACCATGTCCTGGGTGCCTGTTTCAAACCGTACAGGGATTTCTTCAATTTACACACATGAGTCTCCCTGTCATGTGTCTCAAAAATAAGTGGCTGCTCCACATACAATTCCTCTTCCACTACACCATTCAAGAAAGTAGTCTTGACATCCATCTGGTGTATCTTCCATTTCATCACTGCAGCCAGAGCAAGTACTGATCTGATGGAAGTGTATCTGGCTGCAGGTGCAAAAATTTCTTCATAATCTATTCCTTCTTTGTGGGAGAATCCACGAGCCACGAATCTTGCTTTATATTTTTCTATGCTGCCATCTGCAGTATGCTTGATCTTGTAGATCCATTTGGAAGTCACTACAGAATTCCCCTCAGGTCTTGGGACAACATCCCAATCATCATTCTTCATGATTGATTGGTATTCTTTGATTATAGCATCCTTCCATTCTTTCTTTTCTATTGCTTCTTCATAGTTGGAAGGTTCTTTATCAATGAAATCACATAATAAGGCTACATAACTAGAACAAGACCTGGTTCTTTTCCTTTCTCTGTGTGATTCTTCTGGAGCCCCACCTCTTTCTGCACCTTGGATAGCTTCTCGTACCTAAGTAGGTTTCCTTTTGTGAGGATTCTTCTCCTGAGGTGGATCTATAGGTTCTTGAGGTTCTTCTATTTCTCGATCTTCTTCTTGATATTCTTGATTCATGGTTGTGTCATGAATTATGGGTGCTTCTATTTCTTCAGGTTCTTTAGCAGGTCTGTTTCTGGATTTGTTGTAAGCTAAGTCTTCATCAAATGTCACATCCCTACTGATGTCGATCTTCTGGAATCCTGGGAAGTATATTCTCTAAGCCTTTGATCTTTCAGAGTATCCCATAAATACACCCTTCATTCCTAAAGGATCTAACTTTGTCCTCTTTTCTTTCGAAATGTGTATGTACACTGGATAGACAAATATTCTGAGATGGCTGAGTTCTGGTTTCTTGCCGGAAAAGAATTCTTCAGGTGTCTTATTCTCAAGTACTCTGTGTGGAGTACGGTTCTGTACATACACCGATGTGCTGGCAGCTTCTGCCCATAGATGCATGGGAATATCTTGATCATGAAGCATGGCCCTTATATCTTCCATGATCATTCTATTGTTCCTTTCTGCAACTCCATTCTATTGTGGATTATATGGAGGGGTTAACTCCCTCTTAATCCCTAAATCTTTGCATAATTCTTTGAATTCATTCAATGTGAATTCTCCGCCATTATCTGATAAAAAAATATTGATCTTCTTTTCTTTGTGGTTCTCGATCAAGTCTTTGAATTCCTTAAACTTTTTTGAATACTTCATCTTTGTTCTTCATGAAGTATATCCATGTCTTCATAGAAAAATCATCAATGAAAGAAACATAGTAAACATACCCGCTTAATGAACTGGATGACATCGGACCGCATACATCCGAGTGGATGATTTCCAAGATTCCTTTTTCCTTGCTCTCTCTACTTGGAAATGTCTTCTTTGTGTTCTTTCCTTTTGCACATCCTTTGAAAACACCATCATGTTTTGTCTGCATTTCTGGAAGACCTTCAATAGCTTTGCTTGCAAGTGGTAGTTCCTTGTAATGCACATGTGCAAGCCTTCTATGCCAAAGTTCATTTGGTTCTATTAAGTCATGAACCATAGCTTGTTTTGGTTGGCCCTTCAATTTGTATAGACCTCCTTTTTGTTCCCCAATCACTATTGTATCATCAAAAGTCTTTCCCTTTGGCCACATAAGAACTTGGCCATCTACAAAAGAAACCCTCATTCCTTTTGCATCCAATGCAGATATGGAGAGGAGGTTCTTCTTTAGTCCTAGTACAAACAATACATTTTTAATCTTCATAGACTTTATAGAGTCTAGCTTATAGGAGGATTCACCACTACCTTTTATTGGATACTGGTAGTCATCCCCAAGTTTCACCTTGTGAGGTGACTCATGTTCAGATAGTTTCACAAATGATTCTTTGAATCTCGTCATATGTTTGGAAGCACCACTTTCTGTAATCCAATCATTACTTCCATGTGAGATAGTTCCCATGAGATCGGAGATCAGCACATATTCTTCATCACTTGAAGAATCATCACTTTCTTATATGATTCTCTTTGTGGAAGGTTCACCATCCTCTGCAGCATGAGCATGATGTCTTCTCTTGTTTCCCTTTTTCTTCTTCGAGTTCCCTTTGTTAGGATAGTATTTGGATATGTGACCTTTCTCATCACATGTGTAACATCTATTAGTAGACAGATCTCTTCTAGAGTGTGAAATCTTACCTTTGGAGTGATGATGGTCCCTTTTGGTTTTATTGGTGTGGACTGTGAGAGATTGATATTCACTTCCCATCTTTTTGTCTCAAGCTGCTATCCAAGCTTCTTATTTAGAGAATTCTTCCCATAGTCTACTGAACTTGACTAACTTCTTTCTGGCACAGATCCCTTGAATGAAAGAGTCCCATGCCCTAGGTAGACCATTCAAGGTGGTCATCACAATCTCTGCATTTTCCACTTCTTCATCTACTGCTTCCAGCTGTTCCTTGATCTGAGATACCCTTGTAAAGTAAGATTGGATGGTCTCTGCATTCTAGATATTTACATTCTTCAATTGATTTCTTAGAGTCATCTTTTGATTTATGTTCTTCCCTTCAAACAGTTTGGTTAGGGCATCAAACATAACTTTAGGTGTCTTTAGGGAGGACACCTGTGGTATGAGGTGATCCTTGATTGAATCAGCAATAATCCTCTTAGACATAACCAACTTATTCTTGTGTAAGGCCTTAGCCTCATCTCCCTCTGGAACTAGAACCTCCTCATTGATATAGGAGTCCAACTCATTTTCTTCGAGGACTAAGGAGTTCCTATACTTCTAGGCTCAGAAGTTATCAGCTCACTCAAGATTTTCATCAAGATTGGTATGATGAGACATCTTAACTGAGAATATCGAATGTAAATACAAAAGATTTAGATATTACTAGGTCAAGATGTCAGATATGGATTCGGAGCTAAATTTCTGTAGTGCTGGTTCAGGAGTAGATTAGGGTTTGACTTTCTTGGAGTTCTATCCAATCAAATGCTTTAATCTTGATCTCTAAACTTTGATTTTGAGGAGTAGGCCTGGGCTCACTAAAAAATTCCACTTCTGTGGAAAGCCCTAATTTTCGGCAGAAGTGTTGGGTCAAAAACTGAAAATGCTCAGAATCAGATTGTGCTTCAACAGAAAGATGTTCCCTAGGGAGGAGAGTTAGCCCAACCTTCTTTTGCTGAAAATACGTGGAGAGAGATCCAAAAAGTAGGAAGCCCTATTTTTCGCAGCTGCACAGTTTCTTCTTCTTAGGTATGCTTTGATACCATGTTATATTTTTATCATTTAAGATAGCATTATATTAATATCTTTAACTGAGAGGATAACAAGCACAACAATCAAACACAAGAGACAATGAACACAATGTTTTTCCTCAGGGAAACAATAAATGGAGAAAACCCTGCAACTTCCTCAAAGATAGAATCAACACCAAAAGTAAAACCCCAAAGTAGTAAGATGATCTCGTGACAACAGTAGCCTCTTTCTTTCTATCCCCAGCAACTTCTTCTCCCTCAGCTATGCACTACAACTGAGTGTGAGTGAGTGTGTGCTAAATAGAGAGGCTCACTCTCTATTTATACTAACTCTCGACTTCATAATAACTCACTAGGGCTGAATTCTCTAGGAGAGTCTAATAACCCTAGGGCCCCAGAACCGTGGGGACTTTAAACCTTGAACAATAGGATGGTTACCCACAATGACTTGACATGACTTGTTTACATTATTGAATCTCCCAATAGGAACATTGGGGCATGACACGACTCAAATACATTACAGACACTTCTCAAAATAAAAATTGGGGTAAAAGACATAAGATATACAAGTGAATACACTCTAAAGTTACAAATACATCAACACTCAAACTTTAGTTGCAAGAGTTGATAGAGAAAAGGTATATCCAACCCAGTTTGTTCCCTTGGGAAGCATTGATACTATTTGTCAAGAAGAAAGATGGTACGATGCGGATGTGCATCGATTACCGTTATTTGAACAAAATGACTATCAAGAACCGATACCCACTCCCTAGGATCGATGACTTATTCGATCAGGTGGGAGGAGCCAAAATATTTTCAAATATTGACCTACAATCCAGGTACCATCAGGTACGGATTCACGATGAGGATATTCACAAAACCACCTTTCGTATGAGGTACAGGCACTGCGAGTTTGTAGTGATGTCATTCAGTTTAACCAATGCACCAGCGAAATTTATGTGTATGATGAACATCATATTTAGTAAATATCTAGATAAGTTTATTTTGGTCTCTATAGATGACATCGTAGTTTATTCCAAGAATAAAGAGGAAAATGAAGAACACCTTTGCAGAGTACTATGAGTGTTCAGAGAACACTGGTTTTACGCTAAGTTTAGTAAATGTAATTTTTACAAACCAAATGTATAGTACTTAGGTCACATTATCTCTAAGACAGGGACAACTGTGGACCCAGAAAATATTAGAGCCATAAAGGATTGGCCTACCCCTACTAATATCATTGACATTAGGTACTTTTTTGGATTAGCCAGATATTATAAAAAGTTCATTGAGAAATTCTCAAGAATTGCTTGCCCCATGAACACTTTGAAAAAAAAATAAAACTTAGTTCTTATGGACTACCAAGTGCAAAGAAAGTTTTCAAAAGCTTAAAAAACTTTTGATGACCGCACCGATGCTACGAATTGCAGATCCCGATGGGGATTTCATTGTTTGCATGGATGCAAGCAAGGAAGGACTTGGAGGAGTCCTCTTGTAGAATGATGACATGATCTTTTATGAATCACTAAATTTAAAAGAGAATGATAAGAACTACCCCACACATGATCTTGAGTTAGCCGCCATCATCCATGCTTTGAAGATGTGGAGGCACTACCTCATGGGAAGGAAGTTTCTTCTGAAGATAGCCAATATGAGTCTGAAATATTTAATCGATCAACCAGATATGAATGCAAGACAAGCCAAGTGGTTGGCTTTCCTTAGTGAGTACCATTTCAAGATAAAGAATATTAAGGGCAAGGAGAACAAGGTTGTCGATGCTTTGATCCAATGAACTCATATGATATATGAGGTGACTTTGAGTCAAACTGAAGTAGATTTGCATGAGAGGATTAGAATGACCAACATAATTGACCCTTCTATGTAGAAATCCTCAAGAAAGTCCAAGAGGATAGGTTGTTTCAACAACAAAAAGAATACAAGGTAGATGAATCCAGATTTCTATGGTGTTGCTAGGGTTTTACCCCTAGCTTGTGTGAATGAGCACCTACTAAGGAAAATGGATTCCTTAGTAGCAGTTCAATAAAATGTAAATTAAAAGCTATAACAGAAATAAAAACTAAATCTAAACATGTTCATGAAGCAAAACAACAAAAAGTAAAGAATGATTTTTTTATTGATCTGACCTCCAATGTGGAGGTTGGTGAAGCCCTTTGCGTTGGTCCGAGTAGGTGGCTCCGAGCTCCAAGCTGTTCCTTCTCTTTCTCCAATGGTGGAAATGGGCCAAAAGGGGCTCTCAATGGTGAAATTAGCTCAAGGGTGAGCTAGGGTTTCAAGAGCAATTTTGGCAGAGGCAGGATACTTGTGATTGTGGATGTGAAATAAGGGGTCTCCATCACTTATTTATAGTTTTTCAGTGGTGGAGTGCTGGCCCATGGTTTTTTGGAAACCATGTGGTTTAGGTCAAATGTTTAGGGTTTCAGCTATTTAGGGTTTTTTTTCTCCTTTTCTTCATTATTTTATATTTTTTCTTCCTTTTTGGAGATTTTTGCTTTTTTGGAGGAATTTTGGATTTTTTTGGAGGAAAAGAGGGTTTTATGGCCTTTTGGAGGCTTTTTAGATGGTTTTATGGGTTTTTGATGGAAATATGGTATGAAAATGGACAAATGAGCCATGTAATGGGGTAGATGAGGTATTGAACCCTTTTTGGGTGTTAACAGATTGCCCCCTGATGTGCGAGGGCAGGAGCTCATCGTATGGCCGATGGACGTCATAAGTCATATTCATTTTTTCTAGGGTGTGGAGAAGAGAAGGAACCAACTGAAGCCCGGAACAACGATCTCGAACCAACTGCGAGGACTTAAAAAGTACATAACCTCAATAATGGATGAGGAATCATCTGATAATCTGGACGAGGCGGGCATACCCATGCTCGTATCAAGATACATAAAAATAACTGTGAGGCCTGAAAAGAGGGACCTGTAGGATACATAGAAATCCACTGTGTATATCATAAGGGTCCAGAAGGGACACAAATTTGGAACATACTGCTGGGATGACCATGTCTGAGCTGAACAACTGATGCACTGGAATGACAGCAGTGCTACTGAATGTGGTTCCAAAGGAACTAATGAGCTGCTGGATCAAAGTGACAGCGGTCATACTTGCAATGGTACACTGATCTGGAACTGAACTGGGTACTCAAGGAAGCATGGAACTAGATGGCTTCTGAATACAATCTCCAACGCAGCCCGGAAATCCATGGGAACATATCACTGGGCATTCCAAAGTGACTCACTAATGTGCTAGAGTCAGGGGAAATCCGGGGTCTTCGACACATAATGGAAAGGATATACATCCTGCGTGATTCTCAACGATGCGATTAAGGTGCTGAAGTCGAGCATGTGAGAAACAACTATTCGGAGAGGCAATGATGACTCCTCCCAAAATGGTCTGTAGGCACTCACCACAGATGGTGATGGGTCCAAGGCGCAGGGGCCTCTGGGTCTATCCTCTGGAATAGAGGGGTTGTCATCGACAGAGGGAGACCTGCAACTATCAAGGCAATGATGTTTCCTTGACAGGTGCGCGAGGTGAAAAACCGAACTGTGATAGTACTGATGGCAGGAGTGATAAACTGGGGGGAATAACTGGGCAAGTAGAGTGGGTGGACTCAAACTTCCTTTGTTCAGAGTATGATGGCGGGGATGATCGGGCAGCATATGAGACTGATTGGTGGTAAAGGGATCATAGCGGTATAGGATCTGAGGGCAAATGGGCTGAGGGAGACTCAAGCTGTGGTGAAATGGCAGGAGATTGCATAATACTTTGAAGAAAGGTGACCTGAATGGGGGTGCTATCGAGAGGATCGATCATAGCGCCAAGAAGCGCGGGGGGACTTCTTCATGGGTTAGGGAACTAGAAGAAGTGTGGATATAAAATGGTACTGTCATGTGGATTTTACGAGCCCAGGAGAGTTCATGCTCGTGGTTGCTTTCAATTTTGAGGAGTCTGAAAGCAAATAAGAAGACTCTGAAGTAATAGAATGGTACTGTCGTGTGGATTTTACGAGCCCAGGACAGTACATGCTCGTGGTTGCTTTCAATTTTAAGGTGTCTGAAAGCAAATAAGAAGACTCTGAATTAATGTCCAGGCAAGGAGGAAGTGTTCAATCAAGGAACATTTATGATGACCAGGACTGAGGGTGGGGGGGAACACTGGTGGGCCTCCTTGCGAGGTGAATGAATGGTGGCAAAATAACGAAACATTTGCAGTATGACAGGAGTGGATGGCTCATGTAAAAATTGTGAAATAATCTGATGACGGTCGATGTGGTGCGCAAATCGATGCGGCAAGGTGTAGGGATGCAATGTTGAAATTGTACCAAGTGAGAGCGAGAAATGATCTCAAGCATCATCACGAGCTCGGAAAAATAAATCCGGCGATATGAAAAGTGTGAAAAACAGAGAGTAGCCGAAGTGGCGCGCAAACCGAGGTGACTATTGGTATCGAAAAAATGGGCAAAAATGGTGTAGCAAAAAATAATGCAACGAGGTGACCATCGTGATGGTCTCGTCGTGCTGATTCCAATGGTGGAAATGGTTCGAAAAATGGACTCCGTATGGGTTCAGAAAATCCAAAACAAGAAAAAGTCAACGGACTATAAATAGTAAGTGGGCCCTATATGACAAGTGTCATTTGTACTAGTGAACTTTGACTCGTGATTGGATTGGGCCAGAGCTGAGGTGTCATTTCTAGACGATCCGACCGACCGACTTCAGATTCGGGAGAGACAGGTATGCCATCAAACTCATACCTGCATTGTTTTTTGGTTTGGGGGTGCTTCTTGGGGCCGCGATATCAATTTGGATGACAGGGGAGATGTTGGTCATGTTACCCTCTTCGAAGGCGTCGGGAGCAGGAATAGGGTCCTTGAACCAGTCGACCTTGTGGGGAATGAAGTCTTTCGATTCAACGGCAAATTGGGTAGCAGTGTTAGAGAAGGATACCTCTGGGAGGAAGTAGGAACGATGGTGCATGTCATCCCATGGATAATCCGGGGTAGTGAGAGCCTCGAGAATCTCCTCATCAGTATGGAATGTATGTGTCATCAAGTCGGTTGATGAGGGAGTAGTGACGGAAAAGATCATATATATGGTATTAACCTCTTCGGAAGAGGAATAGACCGGGGGGTGGATTTCCTCAATGGTGAGTGGTGCTGTCTCAAGATCCAGATTGTTCATCTCAAAGAGAGCTACTCTGTACTCGGGGAGATCTGGACAGTGATGTGAGTAATGCCTGTAAACACCGCATAGGGCACAGGATTGGTTAGTGCGCAGGGATTTGTCACGAGGCTTAGGGGTTGAATCTAGATGGACAACTGGGATATTGGGATCGTCGTCAAGCATTTACATGTACTCCTGTAATGTCGGTAACTAAGGACATAGGTGAGTCGCATGGCCCAACTCATCGCACAGCGTGCATTTGGGAGGAGCACGAAACATAGGGGGGTTTTTGACTGTCTGAGGAGGTGGGACAGCAGTGTAAGGTTGGGGGCCTCTGCCCCCAGTGGGTTTGGTAAGAGGAGGCAGGGGGTTCGTGGAGGACGACGGGGTAGCGATACCGGGAGGTGGTTGACTAGTAGTGACAATTGGTTGCACCGGTTGCAGGATGACATTTGGTGTCGGCGGGGGAATGGGAGGCGAAAGATACCAAATGGGTAATCCTAATGTTAAACCCGGGAGGCTAAGGGTAGCAATGACTGGGGCGCTAACTACTCCTGAGGGAGGGAAGAGGAAAGGAATGGTATGGATGGGTGTAGCACCAATGTGACTAGGTACCAAAGGGGGTTTAGGCAACAAAGGCATTTGATTAGTAGGAGTTCGCGTGTTATGGGATAGGGTACATAGGTTGGACACTTCAGTGGCAGGTGACGGGGGTGGAATAGATGGGAAGGTCGAGGTCATTGGTGAATCTGAGTAAACTCCGGGCCCCGTAGAAGAAACGAATGAGGTGGTGGCACCCGAAACAGGTTGTTCAACTATGGGGAGAACATTTTCGGGTGCTGCGGGGGCATTGGGATCATGGTAAGTGAGTTGGTCAACCTTGACCACATGTCCCTCATGGGGGAACATCATGGTACGAAAAATGGTAGAAGCAACTGCCCGCATGGCATACATGTAGCTGCGGCCAAGTAAAAGGTTGTAATCAAGCTGTGCATTGATAACCTCGATGTTTATGGGGATGATTTTTCCAGCCAGCTGGACGGGAACATTAGTTAATAGGCCTTGTGGTTGAGCTGAACGACCGTCGTAGGCACGCAACGCAGTAGAGGACTGCTGGAGAGGGGGGATCCCATTTTCTGCCAGATGGAGGTGGGCATGACACATGTAGAGGCACCGTCATCAATAATGCATCGATGGACGACAAAATTCCGAATGGAAACAGAAACTTGGAATGCCAAAGTGGAAGGCAGGCGGGGTTCGGATTGGTCCAAATCAAATGCCATTAACTGCGAATCATTTGGATCGATAGCCCCAATGGCTGAGTGTAAATTCTTGCGCTGCGAAGGGCAGTTTTTTAAGACTTCTAATGCAGACATGGCTGCGGGGGATTGGGCTAAGTCATCGACAATGTTGTAGTTTGACGCAGCCCACGCATTGGGGTTGTTGTTGATACGGCGAAGTGGGAAACGAGGTGCTTTGGGGGCGCCATCTAGTGGAGGTGGAGGTATACGTAATGCCTGATCAGCGGGATGAGAGTTAGTGGGTTTATTGGCGGGAGGGGCTTCAGGGGTGGAGCCATATTGGTTCCGCCGGGTCTGGAGGTTGACCTCATCGGAGGACATCATCAACAAATGGTGGGTACCTGAGTCAAACATGGGTTGATCAGGAGCAGTGTAAGTGATTTGTTGTTGGATGGGCATGTTAGCTTGAGGGGGAGCCAACGGTTCAGTGTTCACTACGCCTTGGTTTGGTAAGGGGTTTTGCAGCACCAAAGGTGGCTGTTGAGGTTGTGGGGGGTTGGGTGGCGCTTGAGGAGCCACCTGCCCTTGGCGGTGTGCATCAGCAGCCCAAAGTTGCCGCACTCGCTCCATATGTGGAAAAAAATGTGTGTAGTGGCCATAGACCCCGCAAATAGAACATGGATAGTTTGTTCGCAAATTAGGGTTTTTAGCCTGCTTGGGCGGGCGATCAGGGTTTTGGTTAGCAGGGGCCGCATTATTACTAGCGGGGGGAATAGGGTGTTGACCAGCTTGCTTGGTCGGTTGGTTGTTCCCATGATTTCGGCCTCTGCCGTGGTTTTGTTGGCCCTGGTTGCGTTGGTTGTTCTAGTTTTGCTACGGTTTTTGTTGAGCGTAAACTTGCCCTTGGACAGCAGGTGGATTCTGAGGTTGCGCAGGGGCTGGAGCAGGATGCGGTGGATGATATGTAGGTTAAGGCTGTGCAGGTGCAGCAACCTGAGGGGGTTGCTGATAGTGTTGTGGAGCGGGTTGTGGGTTTGCCGCATGGGCTGCCTGTGGCGGGTAATAATGAGGTTGGGATTGTGATAGCGCAGGAGCTGGTGCAGCCTGCTGGTGATAGTAGGGCTGAGGTGCGACCGGGGGGGCGTAAGCGGGAGTCATATGACCGAAACACTGAGGTGGACATGAGGGTCCATGGAAATGGTGGTGATGTGTCATGGGAGCATACGGGTTGGTTGCTCCAGACTGTGAGGTAGCCTGCGAAGGGTCAGGGCCAGGGGTAGGATGGGCTATGGAAAATGGTTGAGGCTGTGAAGAGACACGGCCAATGATGCCGTCGGTAGCGTGGGATTTCCCCAGCGCATCGTGCTGGGAGGAATCATCACGAGGGGCGTCAGGTATAATGGTATAAAGATAACCTGACTAGGCGTAAATGAGATTGAACTGTTGGGATTAAGGATAGCCTCTTCTTCAGACTGGGGTCTTTCAGATGCCACATCCTTAGTAATGATAGGAAGGAGGGATTTGAGGAACCAATCTAGGAAGATCCGGTCATATAACTTGATTTTGCATAGGCTACGTCGTCGACGCCATTCATGAATGTGGTCTGTGATGTGGGTAGCCGTGTTCTATATGCATGATAGGAGGATCTCAACGCCTGCGTCATAGCGGAAAGGTAACTGGAAGAACTGGAGGAAGGTCGAGGCCAAGGACATAAAGGTGGCATGGGTTCCATGGGGTTGCTCGATATACCACTTGGCAGCAGAGCCAGTGAAAGTGCGCTGTAATAAACGGAGGCAAATAGAGTCGTCTAATATGGAGTCGGAGGAACACCATAGATGGAAGGACATGATATGGTTTTGTGGGTCTTCACCTGTCTTGCCCTCGAACTTAGGGATGTCAGAGGGGAGCTTGGTGGGCATGTGAGGCCACGCAGGGTCGTGTCGGATGGGGTCGTTGGTTAATCTGGCTAGGTCAGGCAGGTTGAGGCTAGCCATGAATGGCAAACTAGACGAAGGATGTGACACGGTAGTGGGTTGGATTAAGTTGAGGCCGATGCCCCCAAGTGGAGGGGTAATGTGAAGGAGGTTGCCCCCAAGTGGGGGAACTAAGGTGGTATAGGACGGACCTGCACCACCATGGGTGGTATGAGTCACTGATGGAGTGGGAATAGGTATTTCGGCTGCGGGAATAGGTGCCGTGAGGGGAACGGTAAATGGGGGCCCCGTGGAGGGAATACCCATAGCAGGTGTGATAACTGGTGTAGTGGTGGATGTGCCACCAACGGTCCCTACCAAGATGGGAGTGGGAGTCACGCCAACCATGGGGCTAGTAGGGGCAGTGTAAAGGGGGTTCTTAGACTCTGGCTCAAAATCAGAGGTAAAATAAGGGGCGTTAGTATCTGGTGATGGAGTCCTATGCCGCTGATGAGTGGAGTCAAGTGACAAGGCTCGAGATCTATGATAAGTGGTATCAAGTGATGATGATCTGTGTCGATGACGGGTGAGGTCAAGTGAACCGTGCTGTGGGGGTTCGCCTCTGAGGTGCCGAGAATGTCTCAGGGACTCAATGGTGACAAATGGTGTCAAATCTCTGTGGGTTGAGGTAACTACAAAACAGCTCAAAAACCCTAATGCAACCGAGTGTGCAGAAGGAGAGCTCAAAAATAGGGCTCTTAGGCCAACAATCAACTCAAAACACCCACTGTAACAGATGTGTTACAATAGGCGGAGTGTCAACAGAAATGGTCAGAATACTAACAAGCAGCAGGTTTTCTAAAAATAAAAAACGGTGGACTCACTAGACCAAAAGGAGGTAAGGGAGCATGCAAACACCTAACTAGAAGTATTATGACTCAAATAGACATATCCTCTGCAAGGTGATGAAATCCAAGTTAGACAATATGAATAGGAAAGCCAAGTGGCTAAGGTATCCCCCTACCGGGATGGACACCGGGTAGTCAAATCCTAGAAGAATGGCAACAAAGATACCCCGTTCATGACACGTCCAGAAAGGTAAATCTGCCGCTTGGTCCTTTAACCTCAATACCCCTATACAGGGATATCTCGAGAACTGCGAAAGGTAGCCCTTCAGTTACTGAATGGAGTTCGGTATTCCACTCAGGCCTCCGGAACCAATCGCACGACTTCAACCCTCCTAAGGGAGAGGCCCTCTGATAAACCGGTTGTGACCGTGTCAAAAAATACTAGGGGATTTTGGTTCCCTAATTGGACAACAACTATGTCTCAAGTGTAAGTAACCGAGGGGTGTTTTTGGAAGCCTATCCCCCCGATCCTACCTAACTACAAAAATTCTTTTGTGTTCCCCAAGTGGGGTTAGAATGTTGGTTGAGTTAAGTAGTTTTTAAGTCTCACTTGAATTAGGTGACAGATTGTGTGCTCGTGAGGTTATGAACCCAGAAGAGAAGTGCCACACACCACAAGGGCAGCTTCCTAAATAACAATAACACTGAATGAAAAAATTTTACCATGCAAAATTTTCTGAATAAACAATGCTGAAAATTTTTAAAAAATTCTGTAAAGGGGGACAAAAATGCTGTAGGGCTACAGGTAGAACAGATGGTTGTGTAGGTGCAGAAAATATGGCAGCAAAAGGGCTGGGTTCAAAAGCAGGAACAAGTGCGAAAGTCAGATCGCAGGTCTGGGGCGAAGTCGCGCGGTCGGACCGCGGGTTCGAAGGAAATAGGCACGCACAGGTCGCGGCTTTTTGGCCGACAGCGGTGGTCGGACCGCAGTAAATAGGAAAAAAGACGTGGTCGAGACGTGGGAAAAGGAATGACAAACGCGGTCGGGTCGGAGCTAAGGGATTGAAATGTGCGGTCGGGACGTGGGTAAAACAACCAACAGGCGCGTTCGGATCGCAGCAAACAGACTGGTTAGCCGCGGTCGGATCGCAGGTATCAGACTTGAAACTGCCGGCAGGGCGCCGAAAAAAGTCTGAGAGCCGCGGTCGAGTCGCAGGTAAGGGCCTGAAAGACCCGGTCGGGACGCGACTACGGAGGGAAAAACTGCGGTTTACGGCGGCCGAAAGCAACAGCCGAAAGGACAAAACGGGGAATAAAATAAAATAATCCCCAGCGGAGTGGCCAAAACTGTTGCTAGGGTTTTACCCCTAGCTTGTGCGAATGAGCACCTACTAAGGAAAATGGATTCCTTAGTAGCAGTTCAATAAAATGTAAATTAAAAGCTATAACAGAAATAAAAACTAAATCTAAACATGTTCATGAAGAAAAACAACAAAAAGTAAAGAATGATTTTTTTATTGATCTGACCTCCAATGTGGAGTTTGGTGAAGCCATTTGCGCTGGTCCGAGTAGGTGGCTCTGAGCTCCAAGTTGTTCCTTCTCTTTCTCCAATGGTGGAAATGGGCCAAAAGGGGCTCTCAATGGTGAAAGTAGCTCAAGGGTGAGCTAGGGTTTCAAGAGCAATTTTGGCAGAGGCAGGATACTTGTGATTGTGGATGTGAAATAAGGGGTCTCCATCACTTATTTATAGTTTTTCAGTGGTGGAGTGCTGGCCCATGGTTTTTTGGAAACCATGTGGTTTAGGTCAAATGTTTAGGGTTTCAGCTATTTAGGGTTTCAGCTGTTTAAGGTTTTTTTTCTCCTTTTCTTCATTATTTTATATTTTTTCTTCCTTTTTGGAGATTTTTGCTTTTTTGGAGGAATTTTGGATATTTTTTGGAGGAAAAGAGGGTTTTATGGCCTTTTGGAGGCATTCTAAGCCTTTTGGAGGCTTTTTAGATGGTTTTATGGGTTTTTGATGGAAATATGGTATGAAAATGGACAAATGAGCCATGTAATGGGGTAGATGAGGTATTGAACCCTTTTTGGGTGTTAACATATGGTCCAAGGATAGATTATACATTGCAGAAGGAGGGGAAATTCGGTCCAACATCCTCATGGAATTTCATCGGTTACCCTACTCAGGGCACCTGGGATATCAAAAGATGACATCCACCATGAAGAGACACTTTTTCTAGCCTAAGTCAAAGGCCAACATTGCAATGTTTATCATGAAATGTCAGGAATATCAGCTAGTCAATGTTGAACATCAGCACCCTTTAGGATTGTTGCAGCCATTACCCATTTTGGAATGGAAGTGGGAGGTCATTAGTATGGATTTTATCACTGGTATACTGAAAAGTAAGAAGCAGAATGATTCTATCTTTGTAGTAATTGATAAGTTGTCAAAAGAAACATACTTCATTCCTGTGAAGTCGACCTACAAGGAAGTGAACATTGCTGATATCTTCTTGAATTAGATATTTAGATTGCATGAGATACCCAAGAAAATCATCTCGGATCGAGATGTTAAGTTTATAGGAAAATTTTGGAGATATTTATTCTCTGGATTAGAGATGTAGTTGAACTTTATCACTGCTTATCACCTGTAGAAAAAACATCTAAAATAGAAAGAGTAAACCATATTGTTGAGGACATGCTTAGGATGTATGTCATGAACAACCCACCAAGTGGAAAGACTACCTGCATCTTGTAGAGTTTGCATATATCAACGGTTATCAGACATTCGCTAAGATGATTCCCTTTGAGGTACTCTATGGACGAAAGTGTAGAACACCGGTTACTTGGGACAACCCGGTGGATCAACTCATGTTAGGGCCTGATTTATTAATGGACTTGGAACAGTTAGTTACCAAGGTCCAGGTGAACCTTAAAGAAGCATAATACCACCAGACAATTTATGCAGATCAGAAATGAAAAGATAAAGACTTTGAAATAGGTGATCATGTCTACTTGAAATAAAATCAAAACGAAGCTCGTTGAGCTTGGGTAGGTGTGGTAAGTTAGCACCTAAATTTTGTGGATGTTTTGAAATACTAGCCAAGAAAGGGCTAGTGGCATATGAGCTAGTGTTACCCGCACATGTAAGAGTCCATAATGTTTTCCATGCATCCTTGTTAAAGAAATATGTTTATGATACTAAACATGTAGTTGATTGGTCCTTATTACAGGTGGAACCTGAAGGGGATTTTTCCCATGGGGTTATTCATATATTGGACAAAAGAGAGGTGTAGCTCAGGAAGCACACCGTATTCTAGTTGAAAGTGCAATGGAAGCACTTTGAAGCCAATGAGGCTACTTGGAAGAATGAATCCAGCATGAGAAAGGCTTACCCCGTCTTGTTTCATGATGTCATTCTGAGTCCCTAGAACACTAGGGACGGTGTTGTTCTAAGCGAGGAGGGATGTAATATCCCAAATTTTGGACCTAAAACTTATAGGAATGAGTCTATTGATTATGATGTTATCTTGATGATTTATTTTGATATATTGAGTCGAAGACCCCACTACATATGAACATGATGATTTGTTTTATATATTGGGCGTAAACCAATTATTAATGATATCTATATTCTTGTTTGTGTTGGGAGTGGACCCTAAAGCACATGATTGATGAGATGTTTAGTGTTGAGTGAGGAGCTCTGGATCACATGGGTAATTAATGTTTTGTGTTGAGAGAGGAGCTCTAAAGCACATGCATGATTAATATTTTTTGTTGAGAAAGAATCTCTGGAGCACATGAGTACTTACATTTGTGTTGAGAGAGAAGCTCTGGAACACATGTAAAGATAATTTGAAGTGTTGGGCATAAGCCCTGGAGCCTTCCATGTTGATATTGAGCATAAGCTCTGGAGCATCAGATCCTTGGCCATTATATCCCTTGGTGTATCGTACAAGTACATACTAGCATTAGTGTTGAGCGAAGAGCTTTGGAATTGCACTAAGTTTGTAACTCCTTGTTTAAGCATTGAGTATGGGCTCTGGTAAGCACTAGGAGTTACTAAAAATAATTTAATAATTTCCGAGTGAAAATGACTCGAGAAAAATATTGATCTCATCAGAATTATTTATAAGTGATTAAATGAAATTTTTAATTTTTGTATTCTCATCAACTACTAAAGAACTACCATGTTATACGAGGGAATCCAACATGCAAGGATAATTAGAGTTGCCTAGCCTACTAGACCTAACCATCTACCTATTTGACCTTAATGAAGAAGTGTCATAAGTCTAGGGATCATGGTATATGATGCCCAAAGACAAATGTTAACAAATGTTATATTATTATGTATTTTATACATGGATAAAGAATAAATATAGTAATAATATTAACGATGAAAGAAAAAAAGAAAAGCTCCATCCATTATTATTTATTATTAAAACATAATAAATAATACAATACCTACAAAAGTATATTTAGGAACTAGTTGAAAGTTAGTGTTAAAGTATTAAAAATTATCTCAAATTAATTAAAAAGGGTTAAATCAAGTGTAATACCCCGGTTTTGACCCCGTTTGCATGAAAAGGTATATGATGTAATATTGTAATTAATCATGGTGTGGAGTTAAAGGCAAAGGCCTCACCATGAATTAGCATTTTGTGTTTCAGAAATTGGAAGTGATGCCGATGGTATTTTTTGCTAGTCATGTAGGTTAAAATGTTGGACATCATGTGTGTATTCAAAATTAATAAAAAACCTACAACCAGCTATGTCGGTGCAACGATAACGAAAAGGGCATGATTTCCTAAGGTTAAGGGGGGGGGATTGTCTAACCCATGGGATCCATTGGGGAATAGACAAGTGTCAATAGGTGAATCCATCTAGATTTCAACCACCCTTTTTCCCCTTGTCTCATCTACCAACTGAATTAATTCAGCAGGAGTTGGCTGGGGGTATCTATTGCCTTGGGAAGATGTTTGCATGGACATCGTCAGTCTGGTAGGGCTGTCAACTCCTGACCACATGTAAGCCCAGAGGAGATGTAATTCATTTTCCTCATGCAGGAGCTAAAGACCCACATTCCATCCTCATGCAAGGGATTTTCTGTTTTCCTCACACGCGGGCAGACAATCACATTGGGATTATTTTTCCTTCATGTCCGGCTTTGTTCTTTAGGGGGGGGATCATTTTGGTCTATGTATTACAACCTTCACGAGGGAGGTTGCGTTCTTTCCTCCACATAGGTTGAGAGGTCATGGTTGTCTTATGCACGTATTTGGGTTAGCTAGGAGTTGTTGTTGAGTCATTTTGGCCACGATAGGGCCATAAACGACTCTGGGAATTGAGTTGCTTAGCAGGAGTTGTGTTATCCAATTGCCATACCCAATTTGGTTACGGTGGTGTTCCCTCAAATCCCAGAGCTTGTGAACTATTATGTATTTTGTGGTTGTGGGTATTGGAATGTTTGGAGGTGGAAATGGAGCCTGAGAGGGCTTGATAAACCCTAGCGGTGCAAGTGTCCATAGATCCTCCGTGAGCCCACTAGCTTAGCATCCAGTTTCCCTAGTTTCCTGAATAGCCTGTTAAACCACTGTGTTTGATTGGCTGAGTTGTGAACTTTTGGTCATGTGTGATTCAATTGGATTCCCCTTAATCCTTGTGGAATCATGCCCAGCTCGGGGGTGGCAGTGTTGCTGAGAGATTGATAAGCACACTGGCCTATGATTGGGTGGAATGTTGCAGCGACGTAGTTGGTTGTGGGACAAGCTTCGTATAAGATAAGTACCCTTATTTATCCTGTATATTTCATCTATACAATTGTATTTACTGTTTAATGAATTAAAATGAACATGTTGAATGCTGGAATGTATGGTTTTGTTTCCGCTTAATGGTAAATACGTATCCATGTTTTACTTTCAATGCTTTTCCTTTTTATGTAAAACTTCATGGGGCTAGTTTCCTGGGTTAGAACATATGGTGGTAGAGTCCTCTTTGCCGGTTGGAGGGTTGGGGACACTACAGTTTGGTATCAGAGCTCATGTTGTAGCATGGGCCTCAATGGGCCATGAAGAATCAGTGACAGAGGTAAGTTACCTCTACCCAACAACAGGAAGAAATGGGAAAATGTGAAAAGACAGGAAAATTTCGACGAAATTTTTCTGAGTGTGAAAAAAATCAGATGGCTGAGGATGAAGCCCATATGATACGTTAGAGGACTTAGTCGAAAGCTCATTCGATATGCCGAATCACCGTAGTGTAAGTCCACCCGACAAGGAACAACAGAATGAAAAATTCAAAATTTTCCAAGTCTGAGTTTTGTTGGTGGTTTCGGCGGAGAGGAGCCGATGGTTTCGGCGGAGAGGAGCCAATGGTCTTGACTGGGTTAAGCCGAGACATAGCCAGTGAGGAACCACAGAGGAAAATTTCTCAAAAATTTGCTAAGCATTGAAATCATTGGAAGGCATCAATTGAAGACCACCGATACGTCGGCTCAGATCAGCTAAAGTCCGTCGAAACATTAGCTCATTTAGACGGAAGGATCGCCAATGATGCTGGAGGTGGAAATGTAAAGAGCACTGAAGCTTTTGGCTGGGAGAACCTGAATATATAGGCTGGATGGAGCCGAGGTGTCAGCAAGGCTCGCCGAAAGGGAGCTGACACTATGGCAGAAGGGAGAAGAAAATAACAAAAAAAAATTTCCAAAAATTTTTGAAGTGTCGAAATCGTCATAAGTTGATCACTGAAGCGGAGTTGAAGTGTCAGCAGGGATCTCCTGAAGGAATCTGAAATGTCTAAAAAATTTAATTTGATTGAGTAGGCATTGTGGTGACGGATGAAGGGAGAAATTTTTTCTGAAGTGCAGGAAGCGTTAGAAAAATTTAGATGATTGAGCAGCTGATGCGGTAGCAGAAAAAAGAAGAATTTTTTTTGAAAATTTTTCTAAGTGCTGGAAATGTTGAACAAATTTAGAGGATCGGCTAGCCGATGTGTCAGAAGCCAGAGGAAGATCACCCTAAAATGTGAGAAAAATTTAGAGGATCGACTAGCCGATGTGTTGGAAGCCAGAGGAAGATCGGCCCGAAACATTGGAAAAATTTAGAGGATTGGTCCGCCGATCTCTGTCGGAAGCCAAATGAAGATCGACGTGAAGTGTCGGAAAAATTTAGAGGATTGGATAACCGATGAGTTTTGGAAGACGGATGAAGATCATACCACCAAGGTATCGGAAGCATAGTCAACTAGTGATCTGATACATCGGATGGTTAGTTGGGAAGGGTCCCGATATGCCAAAAGAAAATTTTGAGTTTTCAGTGGGATTTTCTCAGCGTATTTCAATAGTTTCTTAGTGGGATTTTCAGAATTTTTTAGTGGATATGAAAAGGAAGAAAATTATATGTAATACCTTGGTTTTGACCCCGTTTGCATTAAAGGGTACATGATATATATTTTGTAATTAATCATGGTGGGGAGCTAAAGGCAAAAGCCCCACCATCGATTTGGTTGTGTATGTTTTGACAATAGGGATCGTTGCGGATGGTATATCATGCTATCCAACAAATTATAGTATGCACATCAATTTAATTAAACCTACATCCAGCTACAATGATACAACATTAAATGAAAAGAGCATGATTCCTAAGGTTAAGGGGGGTTGTCTAACCCGTGGGGGGGGCACTGGGAGTTTCCCATGTGTCAACCAAATTGTTGTTTTGTTGTTCGGTTGTTCTGTTTTTAGTTGGGGGAATCTATTTGCTGGCAGGGAAAATCACCACCACGCTCACGCCTGCACTCTCTCCACAACGTGCCTCTTGATGGCCTGACCACTCACCGGATGAGGAGTTTGTTCATTTCCCTCATGCTGAGTGAAGCTAAAAGGGGGTCACAATTCATTGATGGGGGTTCAACATTACTTCACACACCGCCTTGTTAATTGGAGAAACAATCTTCCTCTCATTTAGACAGAAAGTCTGTGTCTCGACCCCTCCATTGTCGGACTGAAAAACGTTGCCGTGATTATTCACTATGGGGTGTTTTCTGTGGTTTTCTGAGTGATATGTCTTCCTCCTATTCACGCAGGGAGTTTGTATCTTCTACCATTGCCAAAATATGTGGTGTTCTATTTACTCCACCATTATCGATTGTGAAGGGTGCATTGGCTTCATCGTTGGGAAGGGACCATTGTTGTCCAATGTTGCCGGTGTGTCTGGATTGTGGAGCGGTCTATTTTTTCATCGTGACTCGTGCTGTGGGTTCCTTCTGTGTGTTTCTTCCACATTTTGTTTTGGACTATGTCTTTTTCCCCTCACGCACAGATTAAGGATCGGTTCCTTCCCCATATGCATACTGTGTATTATTCTGTTGTTTCTTTAGGGGATTGGGTAGTTGATCTATCCTTGGTTGGGTTGTTGTGTGTGCAAGCATCCTTTTGGGGTTTTGCTGTGCATCTATGTTTTTCCGTGTCCATGTTGGGAGTTTGGCTTCTCTCCCAATTGCAGACTGTGTAATGTTGCTATCATTTCATTGTGATATTGGGGCTTTTGTCTTCCCCTGGTTTCAGGTTGCTATGTGTGCAAGTGCCTTTTTGGGTTGCTGCTGAGTTGTTTTGGCCATGCTAGGGCCAAGAACAACTCTGAGTTGTCTTATAGACTTGAGTCATGTTCACCCTTTTGTTTGGGGTTGTCACCTTGTTGTCTTCATCTTCTTCACAGAGCTGTGAACTGTTGGTTTTGCTATGGTATGCAGTGGTTGGTCTTTGGACTATTGAGAGTAGGATTAGAGGCTAGGTATGCTTGAAAAAAATGGTGTTTGGAGCCACTTAGACAGAGTTGGACTGCTGGATTTCTTTACCCACAACCCTTGAAGAGTATTGGAAAGGGAATTCAGGGCTTGAGGGATTGCGAAGCAGAGAAAGGACTAATTCCCAGTGTTGGGTGTGTGAATTCCTTAGAAGTTAGGTTAGCTCTACTATAGGCGTCCTTAACTCTCCATTGAGGCTACCAGCTTAGCATTGAGCCTTTCCTAGCTCCTTGACAGCCTGATAAACCCTACTATGTGGGCATGGCTGATTTGTGTACCTTGGCTATGTGTAAGCCTGCTTTGACCCTTATTCCTTGAGGAATCATGCCCAACTCGGGGGTGGCAGTGTTGCTAAGAGATTGATGAGAACGCTGTCCTATGGTTGGGTGGAACATTGCAGCGACGTAGCTGGTTGTGGGATGAGTTCTATAAGATGAGTATTCTTGACTATGTCATCTCTGCATTTGTATTTACTGGTTAATGAATATGATGAGCATGTGGTATGCTTGAATGAATGTATGGTTCTTCCGCTATGTAAATGAAGGTTTATGCATCTTAGTATGTTTTATGTTTAAGCCTTTTTATTTCAGCAATATATGCCTGTTCATCTTCATGTGGCTATTTTCCCATATGTTTGGTGTTAGTAGCGTCCTCTTTGCTGGTGAGAGGGTCGGGGACGTTACAGTGTGGTATCAGAGCTCTGGTTGCAGCATGGGCCTAAATGGTCCATGACAGATCAGATAACAAAGGCAGGTTTCCTTCTCCACAGTAGCAATCAGAAAATTGAAGACAAAAAAGTTCACAAAATTTTCTAAGTGCCAAATCTATCGGCCCATTGGAGCACTTAGTGGGAAGGCCACCCGACGGATAGTTGATCCGACGGTCGATGCGATGGAAGACAGCTGAGAAAAATTTCAGAAAATTTTTAAGTGTTTGGTCATTGGCACATCAGGACACTTAGACGGATGGAACGTCTATTCTTAGCCGATTGACCACCACCATTCCAGATGGCTAGACCACTATGCCTCCGACAGGTAGAGCCTCTGACCACCGATGGCGCAGAATTTCTGAAAATTCTTCTAAGTGTGGACTTCGTCGGTCATTGGAGCATGTTAGTTGATGACGTTGCCGATGAACATTGGAATGGGTTAACTGTTTGCATGCTGCCGTTGCGGCTGCTTAGTCAACTATCTCACCAATGCACTAGTCCTTCCAGTCGTCGATGCTGAGGTGTTAGTAAATAGTAGCTCCGAGCGGCGGTGACAAATAGTTGTTTGACCAGCGATGGATAGAGGAAGTTTTCGCTGACATATAAGAAACAGATCGGCAGAGAATAAAGGATGGTTGAGCTGATGAAGTTCAAAAAGGAAGAGAGAGAAAAACTCAAAATTTTTTCTAAGTCCTAGAATCATTAGCCATTGACGATGGTTAGTTGATCACATCATCAATGCTTAGATGATTTGTTCACTGATGAGCTACGCCAGGTAAAGTTGTTGGTTAAACGTTCGCCATTTTAGAGGTTAAGAGGACTAACCATCCTACGAGGAATGCGTCCGAGCACCGATGTCGCAGCTTCTAGGGGTTTCGATCACCAATAGGCTTGTGGCTGTGGAAGACTTGGGGAGATTGTGGGCCGTTGTTGCGGAAATCTTGATGACTAACCGTCCGATGTATAGGGCACCCGGCTGCCAATGAAATAGGTTAGTCTATGTTGTCACCGATAAGACTCAAAACAATAGACCACAACAGGGCCAATACGTCGGCATAAAATAGACGAGTAACTCGTCGATACAACGAAAGAATTTATAAGTTTTAGCTGCCAAAACACTAGGGAGTTAGCAGGGAAAAGACCTGATTAGAAGAAAACTTTGAGGAGTATAAAAGCATTGGAAATTTGTTAATGATCGAATCACCGATCGGAAGCTCAGCTAGTTCACCGCAGAAACTGTAGAAAGATCCTTTTTTTCCATTGTGGCTACTCAAATGATTGTGCACCCGATCAACAATTGATTTCCTCGTCGATGCAAATTTGAATTCTAGTTGTTTTTCCTGCTGAAACATCATAAAGGAGTAAGTAAATAGACTGTCAATGAACAATTAATTTGCTCGCCAATGCAGATTGGAAGTGTAGTTGGTTTGACCACTGAAATGTCAGAAAAATAGTTGGAAGAAGGTTCGATTGGGCCTAAGGAATTTGGATTTTTCAAAGGAATTTTTCGGTAGTTTTTCCTGCAGTTTTCGACTGTCTTCCAGTGGGTTTTTAGCAGATTCAGCAGACTGTCAGTGGTCACATGGATGAAAAGGGAGAAAACCCTAGGTGACTAAATTTAGCATTCCTGACCAAAATACAGTTGTATGTTTCCCATCATTCTAGAAGTAGAGTGGTTTTCACACCCAAGGTCAGAATGAAGCATGTGGATAGGCGTTGGAAAGCTTATCCAGTCGGGAAGAAGGGAAAGTCACCAGAATCTAAGTATGGAGCAGCAAAGTGCTAGTGATTGCTTGAAAGAGAAATGTGCTGCTGTCAATATAGACAACTCTGGGGAATTGCATGCCTAGAGGTAGCAATACCATGAAGTCAAACCAGTTGTTGTGTGGAAGAGGTGTTCCATGCAAGGATGAGGGACTTAAAGAGGGAAGTTTCCCTCAAACCCTATCTTGCTGATTACAACTACCTTTTATAAGTTTTATACTTGAAATGTATGAGGATATGGCTTGAATGCATAGGATATTACATGCTAGTAAAAATAGTGAGGCTTATACGTTTATAATGAACCACTAATGATGATTATTGAATTGATGTTGGCATTAGTGGAAAAACCAACGACAACATGGACATGGTTGAATATGTTGCTGATGCTGACGAATGTGACTGTCAACCCTATGGAGAAAGGGATAAGGAAACAAGTCTACAATCAAAAGTTGGTGGGAAAATTCTGCAATCTCCTACAAAGGACCAACCGAACTGGTAATGTCAAGGGTGTAAGTAGGACCCATGAAGGTAAGAGTTTGATTATGAAAAATTCCATGGAGTGGTAAAGGTAAGAGACCTCATACCATGTGGATATTTGAATGTTACACTACATTCATATAGAAATGTGCCATGCCTGTATATGTTGATTGAGCTTAGTAGCCCAAGGAAAGTAAGTACTGATGATCTTGATTATAGTAATGCATCCTATATGAAGTAGTCATGGTTAGGCCATGCATGGTATTCCTGAATCAATGCAAGGTAGCATCGAGTGGATATGCATTAAAAGATTTTATAAATCTTGAAGTTATCCATTGAATGGACGCATATGAAGGGTGTAAGTAGCTGATTACATAAGTATGGGTGCAAATGTTGTGATGCATTTTATGAGTGCATTGAGATAGTGCATGTGATATTATTACTAGTGGCTTAAATGATGAATTGATGACAATTCTGGAACCATTTCAGGAGTTTTTATGAATGTAGGATAGTAAGTGCATGAAGAAGGTAGTCATGATCGAATGGCTACCGGAAATGCTCTATGGAAGAGCAAGGTGGTACAAATGACACACTTGTGAAGTAAGGAGTATCTAAACATTTC
The DNA here is from genome assembly GCA_001517045.1 of Pseudotsuga menziesii. NCBI lineage: Eukaryota > Viridiplantae > Streptophyta > Pinopsida > Pinales > Pinaceae > Pseudotsuga > Pseudotsuga menziesii. Next base: position 74,384 of record LPNX010235040.1, on the reverse strand, counting down.
ATTTAAATTACATGAATGTTGTGACTATGCCCTGTAATTTAAAATATGATAATGATTGCATGAATTAAATGAGTTTTGGTAATATTGATGTGATTAATAGCTGGAAGTATTGGAATTTTATAAATTCTAAAAATGCTTCAGTGATTGTTGCAGCAATGAAAATGTTATATGCATCAAGACTTACCAAGTGTTTGGCTGATTGAAGTTCAGGTTATGGGTATATTTTTTGGAGAATGGAAACGAGAGTAAGATCATGGAAAAGGCCGGAATATACCATGTGAAAGTGTTGATGTATTTGTAACTTCGGAATGTATTCATCTATGTATCTTATGTATTGTAACTCGATGTTTATTCCGGGATGTATCTATAGTGTAATTGAGTCATATTGTCATGCCCCAATGTTCCGATAGGGAGGATCAATAATGTAAACAAGTCATGTCAAGTCATAGTGAGTAACCCTCCGATTGTCTAAGGGTTAAAGTCCCTGCAGTTCCGGGGCACTAGGGTTGTTAGACTCTCCTAGTAGAGTTCGGCCCTAGTAGGGTTTTAGTCATGTTGGGATTAGTATAAATAGAGAATTGGAGTCTCTATTTATCATAAAAATCATCCACACTCAAGTGTAGTGCATAATTGAGCAAGGAGAAGACACTGGGGCTAGATAAGAAGAAGGTTACTGCTGTCGGGAGATCACTTACTGTTTTGGGGCTTTTATTGTTTTGGTGTTGATTTTATCTCTGAGGAAATTGTGGGGTTTTCTCCTTTATGGTTTCCCTGAGGAAAAACACTGTGTTCATTGTCTCTTGTGCTTGATTGCTGTACTTGTTATTCTCTTAGTTAAAGATCCTAATAATGCTAGCTTAATGTTGAAAAACTAACATGGTATCAGAGCTAACCTAAGAAGAAGACACTCTATAGCTGTGGGAACTAGGGCTTCTTAGTTTGTGGATCTTCCTCCATAGATTTTCAGCAAAAGTAAGGTGGAATAAATCTCCTCCTTAGGGTGCATCTTTTTGTCGAAGCAGAATCCAATTCTAAGGTTTTTCAGTTTTGGACCTGACACTGCTGCCGGAAATTAGGGATTTTCACAAGAAGAGGAATTTTTCAGTTAGCCCAGGCCTAGATTGATATCCTCCCCAAAGTCAAAGTTAGGGAAACATTTCAAGGCATTTGGGTGGATAGTTATCCATAAAAGAAAAACCCTAATTTGCTCCTGGAACAGCTCTGCAGGATTTCAGCTCAAGTTTTAGATCCGACATCTTGACCTGGTAAGATATAAGATCTTTTGTATTTCCATTTGAGATTCTTACTTTAAGATGTCTCATCATACCAAGCTTGATGAAAAGCTTGAGGGAGATGATAACTTCCGAGCCTGGAAGTATAGGATCTCAGTGGTCCTGGAAGAGAATGAATTAGACTCCTACATTCATGAGGAGGTTCCAGTTCCAGAGGGAGATGAGGCAAAGGCCTTACATAAGAAGAAGATGGTTTTGGAAAAGAGGATCATTGCTGATTCTATCAAGGATCACCTTATCCCACAGGTGTTCTCTCTCAAGACACCTAAAGCTATGTTTGATGCCCTAACCAAATTGATTTAAGGGAAGAGCATAAACCACAAGATGACTTTGAGGAATCAACTAAAGAATGTGAAGATTCAAAATGTCAAGACCATCCAGTATTACTTCACAAGGTTTTCTTAGATCAAGGTAAAATTAGAAGCTGTAGATGAAGAAGTCGAGAATGCAGAGATTGTGATGAAAACACTGAATGGCCTGCCTATGTCATGGGATTCTTTCATCCAAGGAATCTGTGCTAGAAAGAAGTTAGTCAAATTCAGTAGACTATGGGAAGAATGTTCTCAAAAAGAATCACGGATATCAGCTAGAGAAGAGAAGATGGGAAATCAAGACCAAGCTCTCACAGTCCACTCCAAGAAAAGCAGAAGAAGATCTCATTACTCCAAAGGTAAGGATCCTCATCATAGAGATAGAATTAGAAGGGACCTATCATAATTGAGATGTTATACATGTGATGAAAGAGGACACTTTGAAAAATACTTTCCTAAGAACAAGGGTCACTCTCATAAGAATAAGGGGAACAAAAGAAGACATCATGCACATGCTGCAGAGGATGATGAACCATCCAAGAAGAGATCTAGATATGAAAGTGAAGATTCTTAAAGAGAGGATGAATATGTTCTGATATCCACTCTCACAGGTAACATTAGTCATGGAAGTGATGATTGGATTATAGACAGTGGGGCTTCCAAACATATGACTGGATACAAGGAATCCTTTGTTAGACTGTCAGAACATGAATAGCCTCACAAGGTGAAGCTAGGAGATGACTACCAATATCCAATAAAAGGTAGTGGGGAATGTTCATATAAACTATACTTGGGTAAGTCTCTAACAATGAAAGAAGTATTGTTTGTGCGAGGACTCAAGAAGAACCTTCTCTCCATATCAGCATTGGATGCAAAAGGAATGAGAGTTGCATTCATAGATGGTCAAGTCATCATGTGGCCAAAAGGAAAGACTATCGATGATGTGGTAGTGATTGGAGAACAAGAAGGAGGTTTGTACAAATTGAAGGGACATCCAGAACAAGCCTTGATCCATGACACAGTAGAGCCAAATGAGCTTTGGCATAGAAGGCTTGCACATGTGCATTACAGAGCACTACCTATTGTGAGCAAAGCTGTTGAAGGTCTTCCAGAATTCCAAGCAAAACACGACGGGGACTGCAAAGGATGTGAGAAAGGGAATAATACAAAGAAGACATTTCCTAGCAGCGAAAACAAATCCAAAGGCATACTAGAAATCATCCACTCCGATGTATGCGGTCCTATGTCATCAAACTCACTAAGCAGGTATGCATACTATGTTTCTTTTATTGATGATTTTTCTAGAAAGACATGGGTTTGCTTCATGAAGAACAAAGATGAAGTATTTATCAAATTCAAGGAATTCAAAGCCTTGATCGAGAACCACACTAAAAATAAGATCAAGACTTTTCGATTAGATAATGACAGAGAATTCACTTCGAATGAATTCAAAGAGCTATGCAAAGAATCAGGGATTAAGAGGGAGTTGTCCACTCCTTATAATCCACAACAGAATGGGATTATGGAACGAAAGAATAGAACCATCATGGAAGCTACAAAAGCCATGATTCATGATTAAGATCTTCCTATGCCTCTTTGGGTTGAAGCTACCAAAACAACGGTGTATGTACAGAACCGTTCTCCACATACAGTACTCGAGAACAAGACTGCTGAAGAAGTCTTCTTTGGCAAGAAACTAGAAGTCAGCCATCTCAGAATATTCGGCTGTCTTGTGTACATACACATTCCAAAAGAGAATAGAACAAAATTAGATCCTTCAGGAAAAAAGGGCATGTTTCTGGGATACTCTGAAAGCTCGAAGGCTTACAAAATCTATTTCCCAGAATATAAGAAGATTAACATCAGCAGGGATGTGACATTTGATGAAGACATAGCTTACAACAAATCTAGAAAGAGACCTACTGAAGAACCTAAAGAAGCAGAAGCAGAAGCACCTAGAATTCATGATACAACCATGACTGAAGAAGCTCAAGAAGAAGATTGAGATTTCGAAGAACCATAAAGACCTGTAGATCCACCTCTGGAGAAGAGTCCTCATAAGAGGAAACCTGCTTGGGTACGTGAACTTATCCAAGGTGCGGAAAGATATGGGGCTCCAAAAGAGAATCACAGAGAAAGAAAGAGGACCAGATCCTGCTCTGGGTATGTAGCTTTACTATGTGATTTCATTGATAAAGAACCTTCCAGTTATGAAGAAGTGGTAGAATGGAAAGATGCTATGATTGAAGAATATCAATTAATCATGAAGAATGATGTTTGGGATGTTGTCCCAAGACCAGAAGGGAAGTCAAATGTAACTTCCAAATGGATCTACAAGATCAAGCATGTTGCAGATGGTAGCATTGAAAAGTATAAAGCAAGATTTGTAGCTCGGGGTTTCTCTCAAAAAGAAGGAATAGACTATGAAGAAACCTTTGCACCTGTAGCCAGATACAATTCCATCAGATGAGTACTTGCTCTGGCTGCAGTGATGAAATGGAAGATACACCAGATGGATGTCAAGACTGCCTTCTTGAATGGTGTAGTGGAAGAGGAAGTGTATGTAGAACAACCACTCAGTTTTGAGACACATGACAGAGAGTCTCATGTATGCATATTGAAGAAAGACCTGTACAGTTTGAAATAGGAACCCAGGACCTGGTACGGCAGAATTGACAGCTTTCTATCCATTTTGGGCTTTACCAAGAGTAAAGCAGATTCCAACCTTTACTATAAGGTTGAGGATGGAAACCCAGTGATGCTTCTACTATATGTAGATGATCTATTTATGACAGGTACGGATGGGCTGATTGCTGATACGAAGAGAAAGATTGCTGCTGAGTTCAAAATGAAGGACTTGGGGATGATGCATTACTTTCTAAATATGGAGGTGTGGTAGAGTATAAATGGAATATTCCTTGGATAAGGGAAGTATGCAGTAGAGATCCTGAAGAGGTTTGGGATGATGGACTGCAAGGCTATGGCCACACCTATGCCATCGAACCTGAAGCTATTGAGTGATGCTTCATCAGAGTCGGTTGATGCTACGATGTATCATCAGATGATTGGGTCATTGATGTACCTGACGAACGTAAGACCAGACATTTGCTTTGCTATGAACACCTTGAGCCAGTTCTTGATTGATTCAAGAAATGTTCACTTGATTGATGCAAAGCATATTCTGAGGTACCTGAAGGGTACAGTTGATTATGGGCTCAAGTACGATGCGAATCAAAAGATTAACCTGGAGGGTTATGTTGATTCATATTGGGCAGGCAGTGCCATTGATAGGAAGAGCACTTTAGGGTGTTGCTTCAGTATGGGATCATGTGTGATCTCTTGGTTTAGCAGGAAGCAATCGTGTGTGGCACTGAGTACAACTGAAGTAGAGTATGTCGCAGCTTGTTCATCCAGTTGTGAGGCAGTATGGCTGCGAAAGCTACTGTATGATTTATTTGATCTGGAGTTGGATGCTTCTTGTATACATTGTGACAACTAGAGTTGCATGAAATTGTCAAAGAATCCAGTGTTCCATGACAAGTAGAAGCATATTGAGATCAAGTATCACTATATCAGGGATATGGTGCAGAGGGAAGCAATGAAGCTCTAGTATGTTGCGATGGAGGAATAGATAGCTGATGTATTGATGAAGCCAATGGCTAGGCTGAAGTTTGAGTACTTCAGGGAGAAGCTTGGTGTTCTCCATATCGAGATTTCCTCCAAGAGAAAATGATGAGACCCATATCCATTCTGACATGGTGATAGGATTGGTTCCTTCCATGGTCAGATGTAAGGGCTGAGCCATTCTGTCATGGTGAGAGGATTGGTTCCTTCCATCTCAGATATGAGTGTGGGCCATTCTGTTGAGTAGGATAGATGTAAGGGAAATTTCCATTCTAGGAATGGAGGCACCTGGTCAGTTACTAGGAAAACTCAGTCTAGGATTGAGAAGCCATTCTGATGTGACAGAGGGATGTGTTCCCACTTGATCAGATGTAAGGGCCAAACCATTCTGTCATGGCTAAAGGATTAAGTTCCTTCCATGTCAGATGTGATTGTTGGACATTCTGTTGAGTAGGATAGATGTAAGGGCAACTGCCATTCTATAGGAGAATGGAGGCACCTGGTCAGTTACCAGGTAGCTCAATCGAGGAGGACTCAGGGCCATTCTGATATGACTATAGGATTGGTTCCTACAAGATCAGATATGAGTGCAAGCCCTTCCATCATTATGAGCGTGATGTGTTCCCACCTGGGTGGATGTCAGTATAGAGCCTTTCTTCGATCATGTGTTGATCAGATATAAGTGCCGAGCCTTTCTTCAATCATGTGTTGATTAGATATAAGTGATGTGCCTTTCTTCGATCATGTGTTCATTAGATGTAAGTGCAGTGCCTTTCTTCGATCATGTGTTGATCAGATGTAAGTGCTGGGCCTTTCTGATATGATTATAGGATTGGTTCCTACATGATCAGATGTGAGTGCTGGGCGTGCCTTTCTGATGAGTAGGTCAGATGTAAGTGTTGGGCGTGCCTCTCTTCAATCATGTGTTGATCAGATGTAAGTGCAGTATCTATCTTCGATCATGTATTGATCAGGTAGAAATGATGAACCATTCTTTGATCATGTGTTGATCAGATGTAAGTGCAGTATCTATCTTCGATCATGTGTTGATCAGATATAAGTTCTGAAGAAGACCTACATGGAGGCTAGGCCTAAAACTAGCATGAAAAAAGGCTGGCTCTGTAGAACTTCATATGACGAGAAGAATAATGAGATAACACCTGTGATAATCCATATCCAGTGATGATAGCCAGTGATGATCCAGATTGAGTGATGATCCAGATCCAGTGATGATGCCCACTGATGATCTAGATCGAGTGATGATCCAGATCCAGTGATGATGTCCCATGATGATCTAGATCAAGAGATGATCCAAATCCGAAGTTGAAGATGACTTGAAGACGGTGATGACTTGAAGACTTAGAAGACTTGAGATGCAAATGATGAGATGATCCACCTGATACAGAGAAGAAGACCAATGCTGAAAAATTGTGTCGAAAGAATACCTTCCTAGTTAAGAGGGAGTGTTGATGTATTTGTAACTTCGGAATGTATTCATCTATGTATCTTATGTATTGTAACCCGATGTTTATTCTGGGATGTATCTATAATGTAATTGAGTCATATTTTCATGCCCCTATGTTCTAGTCGGGGGGATCAATAATGTAAACAAGTCATGTCAAGTCATAGTGAGTACCCCTCCAATTGTCTAAGGGTTAAAGTCCTCGCAGTTCCAGGGCACTAGGATAATTAGACTCTCCTAGTATAGGTTGGCCCTAGTAGGGTTTTAGTCATGCCAAGATTGGTATAAATAGAGAACTGGAGTCTCTATTTATCATACAACTCATCCACACTCAACTGTAGCGCATAGTTGAGGAAGGAGAAGACAATGGGGCTAGATAAGAAGAAGGTTACTGCTGTCTGGAGATCACTTACTATTTTGGGGCTTTTACTATTTTGGTGCTGATTCTATCTCTGAGGAAGTTGCGGGTTTTTATCCTTTATGGTTTCCTCGAGGAAAAACATTGTGTTCATTGTCTCTTGTGTTCGATTGCTATACTTGTTATTCTCTTAGTTAAAGATCCTAATAATGCTAACTTAATGTTGGAAAACTAACAGAAAGAGCCAAACCTCATGAGAAGATTCTCATGGCTGTGATAATATTTTGTATGCATAATGAGTTGTAAATTTGAATTTGTGAATTTTAGATTTAAGAAATTGCTCACAACTACTAATCACTATTGGCTTGCATAAGATTGTGTCAGGGGGATACATTGTCAGTGGGTATTCATATTATGTTAGTAAGCATGAAATTATAATGGGAATAGTGCTGCTGCTTACAAGAGGCCATAAATGAGGATCACCTCATTGCCAAGCAAATCTATTTCTGTAGTAAATAGAGTTGCAAAATTCTCATTGAATTTAATTAATAATGTTATTGCTTGGTTATGGAACAATCAATTTGGATTGTATTATCAAATAATCATTGAGTGTTGGCTATTTGATGAATGTGCTAGGGGTACACACTGCAAGAAAATCATGTGTGATGACCCGCAGGAGCCAAACTTGATGGGAAGGTTTTCCCTTATCTTGGAAATGGGTTTCAGGTGAAACTCCATTGGACATTTTGGAAGTGTCTCATCTACACTACATGTTTGGTAAGCAACATGAGTGAGATGGTACAGATTATGTCGGTAAGACATGTGTGAATACAAAATGTAAAGAGGAATTGGGATGGAAAATCGAGGGACTATTAACTCAGAGAAGGGAGCCCCCATTCCTCCTTAACGAAGGAGAACTGTTTCAGAAAATGGATAAGTGTTCTGTGACACTAGATAGGAATATGCATGTTAGATTGTTAAAATTACATATGCAGAACATGTTTTGATTTTATTTCCATTTGGACCGATTGCTTGAGTATGAATAGGGCCTACATGATACACACCAAAAAAGGGTGCACACTTTTCCAATGTTGAATCATGGAAGGGTTTTTCAATATTGACTACACCCTAGGGAGTGGACGCACTCCTGGTGTCTCAATACTTGATAGTGGATGGTGTGAGATGTGGTTACAATTTTAGAGAAATAACGCTAACGAATATGCTTATAGTGCTTGTGTTGTCAGGATAAACAGATATAGTGTGGTATTGTACACTGAATGGACAATGGCTTGAGCATATCCTACCTTCTACTAAAGAGCACAGAGAAGGAGACACTCCTGAGGGACTGTCAACTCAGAGAAGGGAGTGGTCTCTCTAAAGAACACAGAGAAGGAGACATTCCTGAGCGACTGTCAGCTCAAAGAAAGGAGTGGTCTCTTGTGTGATATGGTGTAGTGGAGTTAGAGATCACTACCGAAAATAAGACATGGAAATGGTCATTTATTGTTGATATAAGTGCATGTGTTATTGTTGACTTGGCTGATGATTGGTTGTTGGTACAAGTACAAGAAATTTGTTGATAGTCTGATAAACCCAACTGAAGGTTGGCTTGACTATGCCTGATATGTGTATAAAAGTATGTTGTGAAGCAGCCTACGTGCTGACCTGACATCCAAGTCCATAGGTGATCCCAAGGCTTGCAAAGCGAAGCAGGATCCTGTGGACCAATGAGGAAGCGCGCAATACAAATAAGTATTGGATTATTTTGCAATTTCTTGCTTGTGAATATACATGTGTATATGATTTGGTTATGATGTTTTGAGATCTTGTTCTAGAAATAAAACTGATGGGAATAAAATAAACATGTGAATCTATTAAATGTTTGAATATAGGTATCGCTAGGAGTGAGGACTATGAGAGCATCCCAGGGGTGCATGTGGACATGTGACTGTCCTGAAGAGCTCAGAATGAGCAGTAATGAAAAGGTGCTAGTGAGACTGTGAAGTTACTAGCAGCCGAGACAAACCACGTGGGGAGGCTCCATGGTTGAGAGGTTTGAAATAAACCAGAGACACTAAGTGTCATGACCAAGAGGGATTGGTCCAGCATTCACGGTGAAGTGAAAGAGGCTGAGAGCATGAAAAGACACAATGGTGGTGTGGGTTCTAGGATGGAACAAAACAAATAGGGAAAAAAAAACTCTTGCTACTCTCTCTTGCCCTTTTTATTATATATATATATATATATATATATATTTATGCATTGTGAAAAGAAAATATTGTTGAATGCATGAATGAATAGAAATAGAATGTGTGTATTTGCTTAAAGTAAATTGTGAATGCTGGAATAGTTAACTCCCTGCCCAGAATGGACATGAATGAGCTCATGTGCCTGTTGGGAAGGCATGGAAATGTGAAAGTCTCCTTGATAAGACTTGGGCAGTCATGCATATTGGGAAATTAAATGACTGATATTAATGCCTATATTATTCTTGGTCTAACAGAATTTCAATGATGCATTTCATAGGTGAGAAAGGTGAAATCCAGTGGTGCACATTGGTCATGGCAGCAGACCAAAAGTTGCTGGACTTTGTTGGAAGTCTCCTTCAAAATATTGCAAGGACCCAAGAGAATATTGGAGAGATGCTCACGATACAGAAAAGGAAGAATGAAATGAACCACCAGATTTTACAAGACTCTATTGGTTTGCAAAGGGAGGTGAAAAGCCTTCTGGGAGCAATCGGCAAAGGAATGGAAGGTAGATCAATGATGGGACATTTTTCCAAGCGATTTGTTAAGAAACAGTCCAGGCATGAATACTCAAAGGAAACTGAGCAGGTAAAGATGAAGCAGCTAGCGAAATGTTGGGAATGCGGAGGACATCATTTACGTCGGGACCGTCTAACGAGGGAACATAAAGAGGGCAGCGGCCACACATTTCCTAGGCTTCAGGATAAGCCGAAAGCTGAGAACTAGCAGGAGAAACTAATGGAAGCCGAGGGGTTAGTCTTGAACGTTCAAAGTAAATAATTGAACACGGGACATATCTGCAAAAAATTTGAAATGTTGATGTGTAAATTGTATATGTATTCCTATGTATTGGAAAACCAAGGATGGTGTTATTCCAAGGGGGAGGGGATTTTAATACCCCGGTTTGACCCTGTTTGCATTAAAGGGTACATGATGTATATTTTGTAATTAATCATGGTGAGGAGCTAAAGGAAAAATCCCCACCATCAATTTGGTTGTGTATGTTTTGGCAATAGGGATCGTTTCCGATGGTATATCATGCTATCTGACACATTATAGTATGCACATCAATTTAATTAAACCTACATCCAACTACGACAGTGCAACGTTAAATGAAAAGGGAATGATTCCTAAGGTTAAGGGGGGGTTGTCTAACCTGTTGGGGGGGCATTGGTAGTTTTCCATGTGTCGACCACCCTGTTGTTTTGTTGTTTGGTTGTTCTGTTGTTAGTTGGGGGTGTCTATTTGCTGGCAGGGAAAACCACCACCACGCTCACACCTGCACTCTCTCCACGACGTGCCTCTTGATGGCCTACCCACTAACCGGATTGGGAGTCTGTTCATTTCCCTCACACTGAGCGAAGCTAAAATGGGGACACAATTCATTGATGGGGGTTCACCATTCCTTCACACACCGCCTTATTAATCGGAGAAATGTTCTTCCTCTCGTTCAGACAAAAATTCTGTGTTTCGACCACTCCATTGTCGGACTGACAAACATTGCCGTGATTATTCACTATGGTGTGTTTTCCGTGGTTTTCTAAGTGATATGTCTTCCTCTTGTTCATGCAGGGAGTTTGTATCTTCTACAATTTCCAGACTACGCAGCATTCTATTTACTCCACCATTACCGATTGTGAAGGGTGCATTGGCTTCATCATTGGGAAGGGACAATTGTTGTCCAACGTTGCTGGTGTGTCTGGATTGTGGAGTGGCTTGTTGTTTCATCATGACCCATGCTATGGGTTCCTTCTGTGTGTTTCTTCCACATTTTGTTTTGGATTGTGCCTTTTTCCCCTCATGCATAGATTAAGGATCAGTTCCTTCCCCATCTGTAGACTGTGTATTATTCTGTTGTTTCTTTAGGGGATTGGGTAGTTGATCTAGCCCTGGTTGGGTTGCTGCATGTGCAAACATCCTTTTAGGGTTTTTTTGTGCATCTATATTTTCCCCTGCCCATGCTGGGATTTTGGCTTCTCTCCCAATTGTGGAAAGTGTAATGTTGCCATCGTTTCATTGTGATATTGGGGCTGTTGTCTTCCCTTGGTTTCAGGTTGTTGTGTGTGCAAGTGCCTTTTTGGGTTGCTGCTGAGGTGTTTTGGCCACAATAGGGACAAGAACAACTCTGAGTTGTCTTGTGGACTTGAGCCGTGTTCACCCTTTTTTTTGGGGTTGTCACCTTGTTGTCTTCATCTTCTTCACAGAGCTATGAACTATTGGTTTTGTTGCAGTATGTAGTGGTTGGTATTTGGACTATTGATAGTAGGATTAGAGGCTGGGTATGCTTGAGAAAAATGGTGTTTGGAGCCACTCAGATAGAGTTGGACTACTGGATTTATTTACCCACAACCCTTGAAGAGTATTGGAAATGGAATTCAGGGCCTAAGGGACTGTGAAGCAGAGAAAGGATTCATTCTCGGTGTTGGGTGTGTGGATGCCTTAGAAGTCATGTTAGCTCTGGTGTAGGCATCCTTAGCTCTCCATTGGGGCAACCAAATTAGCATTTAGCCTTTCCTAGCTCCTTGATAGCCTGATAAAACCTACTGTGTGGGCTTGGATAATTTGTTTACCTTGGCTATGTGTAAGCCTGCTTTGACCCTTGTTCCTTGAGCAATCATGCCCAGCTCGGGGGTGGCAGTGTTGCTAAGAGATTGATGAGAATGCTGGCCTATGGTTGGGTGGAACGTTGTAGCAACATAGCTGGTTACGGGACGAGTTATATCAGATGAGTATTCTTGACTATGTCGTCTCTGCATTTGTATTTACTGATTAATGAATATGATGAACATGTGGTATGCTTGAATGAATGTATGTTTCTTCCGCTATGTAAATGAAGGATTATGCATCTTAGTATGTTTTATGTTTAATCCTTTTTATTTCAGCAATATATGCCTATTGATCTTCATGGGGCTATTTTCCCATATGTTGGGTGTTAGTTGTGTCCTCTTTGCCAGTCAGAGGGTTGGGGACATTACATTCTATGTTTTGGGGAAAATTAGTCAAACTCAGAGTTCATAAAAGATGAATGGTGCATCGGAAATGAGATCCGCAAGTTATTGAGTGTTCCTTGTTGTATAGAATAACTTCGCCCGATAGAAAAATTTTCCTAATTCTTCTGAGATTTGCTTCTATAGGTGGCTGAAGTTGGAATTCCAGACCAGAATACAATTGTGTGTAAAAATGCATAGATTTGGTGAAAATCGTCATTCTAGAAGTGGTGTGATTTTCACACCCGAAGTCAAAATGGAGCATGGCAATAGGCATTGGAAAGCTTATCCAGTAGAGAAAAATGGAGAATCACCAGAGTTTGAATGAGGAGTAGAAGAGTACTAGTGGTTGTTTTGACAAAAACACATGTTGCTGTCAATATGGGTAAATCCGAGAATTACATGTCTGTAAGGAGCAAAGACCATGAAGTTGAAAAAGCTATTATGTAGAAGAGGACTTCCATGCAAAGATGAGTAACTTGAAAGGGAAAATTCCTTAAACCCTGTCTTGCTAACTATATTTATATTTTATAAGATTTGTATACAATTTTTTTTTTATGGCATGGGGATGCTGAAAATGCATGGGGATCTATTTTTCATGCATAGGATATTACATATTGGTAAGAGTAGTGGGAATTATACATTTACAAAGAACCATTAATGGTAAATATTGTATCGATGTTGGTATTGGTAGAAAAACAAACGACAATAGGAGCATGAATAAAGATGTTGATGATGTTGTTATGGGACCATTAACCTTATAAAAAAGAAGGGGAATCGGGCAACCAATCCATGATCAAGAAGATGGTGAGCAAATTCTGCATTCCTCTGCAAGAGATCGACTAAACTGGTAATATCCAGGTTATAATTAGGATCCACGTAGGATAGTAAATGCATGAAGAGTGTATCCATACTCCATTGACTGCCAAAATGCTCTGTGGAAGGGCAAAGTGGTACAAGTGATACGACTGTGAAATCAAGAGTATCTAAAAGTTCATTTAAATTGCATAAATGATGTGACTACACCTTGTCATATTAGTATGATAAATGATTCACATGAACTTAATGGGTTTTGGTGATATTAATATGCTAACAGCTGGAAGTATTTGAATTCTATAGATCTAAAAATGCTTCAGTGATTGTTGTAGCAATGAAAAGTTATATGCACCGAGACTTACAAAGTGCTTGGCTGAGTGAAGTTCAGATTTCAAGTAGATTTTTTGGGGCATGGCAATGTGGATAATACCATGATGAAGGCCGAAATATACCATGTGAAAGAGACAAACCTCATGAGAAGAGTCTCATGGTTGTGAAAATAGTTTGTGTGTAGGATGGATTGTCAAGTTAGACTTGTAAATTTCAGATTTGAGAATTGTTGATAATTACTAATCACCGTTGGCTTGCATTGAATTGTGTTAGGAGAACATGTCGTAAGTGGATTCTCATGTTATGCTAGTAAGCATAAAAATATAATGGGCATAGTGGTGCTTCTTACAAGAGATAGACAAATAAGGATCACCTCATTGCTAAGCAAATCAATTTTTGTAGTAGACAGAGTTGCAAATTCATATTGAATTTAATTACTAATGCCATTGCTTGGTTAAGGAACAATCCAATTTGGATTGTATTAGTAGATGATGATTGACTATTTGGATACTTGATAAATGTGCTAGGGGTACACATTGCAGGAAGACCCTGTGTGATGGCCTGCAGGATCCAAACTTCATGGGAAGGTCCCCCTATCTTGGAAATGGGTTTTGGGTGAAACTCCATTGGACATTTTGTGAATATCCCATCTGCACTACATGATTGGTAAGAAACATGAGTGAGATGGTGTAAATTATGTCAGTAAGACATGTGTGGGATATGGAATGTAAAAAGGAGTTAGGATGGCAAATCGAGGGATTTCCAACTCAGAGAAAGGAGCCCCCATTCCTCATTAATGAAGAAATACTGCATCTGCAAATGGACAAGTGTTCTATGACCCCAGCTAAGAATATGGATGTCTAATTGTTAAATTCAATATGCAGAGCATGTTTTATTTTATTTCCATTATGATAGATTGATTGAGTATGAGTAGGGCCTACATGGCTCACCTCGAAGAAGGTTTCACACTTTCTCGATGTCAGGTCATGATAGAGTTTTCAATATTAACTACACCCTAGGGAGTGGACACACTCCTGGTGTTTCAATACTTGATAGTGAATGTTATGAAACATGGTTATAGTTTTAGAGAAATAACGCTAATGAGTTTTCTTATATTGCTTGTGTGGTCAGGATAAACAGACGCAATTTGATGTTGAACACTAAAGAGCAAAAGAAAAAGGTTGTTGCGAGGGGTTGCGATGTAAGGGTCGATGTGTATAACAGGATGTTGTGGAGGTTGTGGGGAATTTTGATGAGGATGTTGTGGAGGTTGTGGGGATTTTTGATGGGGTGTTGTGAAGGTATTGCTGAAATAGGGTTGTTATATTCCTAGGGATCCATAGTAGAGCCTTGAGCTAGAAATGGTCGTGGTAAAGTTTCCATCCTAGTCGACGTGAAGGTGTATTGAATGGGCATTAACTATTTTATGTTGCGGAGCATCCTGCGTGTTGACCTAACATCCAAGTCCATAGGAAATTCCAAGGCTTTCAAATAAAAGTAGGATCGTGTGGACCAGAGAGGAAACACACAACATAGATAAGTATTGGATTATCTACAGCTTCTTGATTACAAATATACATGTGTATATGATTTGGTTATGATCTTCTAAGATCTTGTTTAGAGATAAAAAATGATGAGAATAAACTAAACATGTGAATCCATTCAATGTTTGAATATAGGTATCGCTGGAAGCGAGGGCTATGAAGGAATCCTAGGGATGCATATGGACATGTGACCGTCCTAAAGAGCTCAACATGAGCAATAATGAAGAGGGTGCTAGTGGGACTATGTAGGTCCTAGCAGCCAAGAGTTGCAGGAAAACCATGTGGAGAGACTCCATGGTTTAGAGGTCTGGAATAAACCATAAACGCTAAGTGTCATGGCCAAGAAGGGTTGGTAAAGCATTCACGGTGAAGTGAAAGAGGCTAGGAGCATTAGAACCACAGTGGTGGTGTGGGTTCCAGAGTGGAGCAAGACAAAAAAAAACTATTACTGCGCTCTCTTTCCTTTTCTTTTATTCACTCATGCATTTATAAACACAGAAAAATTGTTGAAAGCATGTATGGATGAAAGTAGAATGTGTTTAATTTCTTGAAATAAATTGTGAATGCTGTAATAGTTAATTCCCTGCCCAAGAATGGACATGAATGAGCTCATGTTCCTGTTGGGAAGGCATGAAAAGTATGAAAGTATCTTTGATAAGAATTGGAATACCCATGTCAATTGGGAAATTAATTGATTGATTTCAATGCTTATATTATGATTGGCCTAACAAGAATTACAACAATGCATTTCACAGGTGAGAAAAGTGAAAACCAGTTGTGCACATTGACCATGGCAGCAAACCAAAGGTTATTTCACTTGGCTGAAAGTCTCCTTCAGACAATTTCCAAGAACCACGAAAATGTTGGGGAGATGCCCAAGATACAGAAAAAGCAGAATGAGATGAACCACAGGGTTTTGTAGGATTCTATTTGTCTGCAAAGGGAGGTAAAAATCCTTATGGGAGAAATTTGTAAGGGAAAGGAAAGTGGATCAATGATGAGGCATTCATCTAATCGGTCCTTAAAGAAACATTCCAGGCATGAAAACTCAAAGGAAATTGAGTAGGTAAAGATGAAGCAGCCGGTGAAATGTTGGAAATGTGGAGGACATCATTGCTGTCGAAACTACCCAACAAGGGAACATCAAGAGGGTAGCAGCAACAAAGTTCCTAGACTTGGGGATGAGCTGAAAGCTAATAACCAGAAGGAGAGGCTTGTGGAATCCAAAGGGATTGGTCCTGAAAGTTCAAAGTAAATAATTGAACATAGGACAGATCTACAAATTTTGAAATTTTGGACGTGTAAATTGTATATGTATTCCTAAGTATTGGAACACCGAGGACAGTGTTATTCCAAGGGGGAGGGGATTGTAATACCCTGGTTTTGACCCCATTTGCATTAAAAGGTATATGATGTAATATTGTAATTAATCATCGTGTGGAGTTAAAGGCAAAGGCCCCACCATGAATTAGCGTTTTGTGTTTCGGCAATTGGAAGTGATGCTGATGGTATTGTTTGCTAGCCATGCATGTTAAAATGTTGGACATCATGTGTGTATTCAAAATTAATCAAAAACCTACAACCAGCTATGTCAGTGCAACGATAATGAAAAGGGCATGATTTCCTAAGGTTAAGGGGGGGGATTGTATAACCCATGGGATCCTTTGGGGAATAGCCAAGTGTCAAGAGGTGAACCCATCTAGATGTCGACCACCCTTTTTTTCTTACTCACCCTTTTTCCCTATGTCTCATCTACCAACCGAGTTAATTCAGTAGGAGTTGGTTGGGGGCAGTTAATGCCTTGGGAAGACATCTGCATGGATAGCATTAGTTTGGAAGGGATGTCAACTCCTGACCACACGCAATCCCAGAGGATATGTCCTTCGTTATCCTCATGCTGGAGCTAAAGTCTTGCATTCCATCCTCACGTAAGGGATGTTCTGTTTCCCTCACGCATGGTCAGACATTCACATTGGGATTATTTTTCCTTCACGCCTGGATCTATTCTTTGAGGGGGGAATCGTTTTGGTCTATGTATTACAACCTTCATGAGGGAGGTTGCGTTCTTTCCTCCACACAGGTTGAGAGGTCGTGGTTGTCTTTTGAACATATTTGGGTTCACTGGGAGTTGTTCTTGAGTTGTTTTGGCAACGATAGGGCCATAAATGACTCTGGGAATTGAGTTGCTTAGCAGGAGCTGTGCTATCCAATTTCCATACCCAATTTGGTTGCGGTGGTGTTCCCTCAAATCCCAGAGCTTGTGAACTATTGTGTATTTTGTGGTTGTTGGTCTTGGAATATTTGGAGGTGGAAATGGAGCTTGAGAGGGATTGATAAACCCTAGTGGTGCAAGTGTCCATAACTCCTCCGTGAGCCCATTAGCTTAGAATCTAGTTTCCCCAGTTTCTTGAATAGCTTGTTAAACCACTTGTTGGCTTGGCTGAGTTGTGTACCTTTGGTCACATGTGAGTCAGTTGGATTCTTCTTAATCCTTGTGGAATCATGCCCAGCTTGGGGGTGGTAGTGTTGCTGAGAGATTGATGAGCACACTGGCCTATGGTTGGGTGGAACGTTGCAGCGACGTAGCTGGTTATAGGACAAGCTTAATATAAGATAAGTACCCTTGTTTATCTTGTATATTTCATCTCTGCAATTGTATTTATTGTTTAATGTGTTAGAATATAATCCGTCGGTATTATAATATTATAAATAAATAAATAAATAGTTAGCTGAATAGTTACATAGGAAGGTGAAAAGGTTGATGAATCTCAACCATCACATGTAATATATAAATGTATGCATTAGCCATGAATAATATCGAATTAGGAGTTATACCTATTAGTGGTATCAGAGCGGGTTCCTGCCATAAATCCTACTGTTAAATTTTAGTCCTGGAAGCCTGTATGCTTGCCAGTGCATTTCCAGACATCCATTCTTCCCTTTGTCAATTCGTTTCAGAGCTGCCTGCCCATCGCCAGTCTACCCTCTGCTCTTCCTTCCTGCCAGTGCATTCATTATGTGAGTTTATTCTCTGCTAGAAAGATTGTGTTATACCTAACCCTAATTTGTAGCACCGCTACATGTAAGAACGCTGGAGACATCCTTTGTTATTCATACTTGTGCTACCAATTTCCTATATGCCCAGTGGCCTGAGCTTGCTGTTGAACACCCTCTTTGCTGCTACGAACCCAATCTCTTCATCGTAAATGGTTTGAGCCTTGTGGAGTCGTCGGTTGCTTGCTGTTGTGTTGAAGATTGTAGACTGCATCATGAGGAGATAAATGGTACCTGAATCCCATGTATTTTTAAAATTCTGGTATTGCGTATCATGGAGACCCTTTGCAATTGAAATCTGGAGCTGTGTTTTGTATACACTCAAATCTGGAGCTGCGTTTTGTATACACTCAAATCTGGAGCTGCGTTTTGTATACCTTGCATTGGAGACTGATATATACCTTGCGTTGGAGACTGATATTTACTGCGTGCGTATACCTTGCGTTGAAGAGTTGCGTGGAGTACTAATTCAAGGAGCTGCGTGGAGTACTGCGACCTACAATTGATCGTGAGGACTGCATGGAAAGAAAAACCCTAATTCGCGTGAGTCCTAATCCTTTTTGTGTTTGTGACCTATCAATCTCTGCATCTCCTTCATGGTATCTTGGAGGATACCAATCGTTGAGTTATATTGTGATATCTCCATTGATAAGGCTTTGGAGATAGAGTTGAGCTAAGATTTTGCATTGCTACACATATTGAACCATTGTTTCCATTATTCTTTTGAAAAATGTAGCTGTGTATTGTTGTTGCATGGAATCGAGATGGAAGTCGTCTTGCATGCAGTACTATGGATGGAACAATAGCAATATTTGATGTGATATGAGCCAAATTTCTGTACAATTTGGAGGGCCATTACATGCCTGTGAGATCCCTTGTTTTTTTCCCGTCCGTTCTAGGGTTTAAAGTTTGTGCTATCATTCGAAGGGCATTTCAAGTTCTAAGAACGTGGAGGTGAAGACGTGATAAGTATATGCGTGGAGAGGCCTGCGTGGAGTCTGGAAACTTTTTATTCATGTTGCTGGTGTATACATGCTACTGTCTACTTCCTAAAATGCTGCAAGGTGCATTTTGGATATATGAGATTGAACCTGTGGAGCTGCCTACGTATTGAGAAATCAAGCGAGCCTGTGTTGCTACAGCCTGTTGAAGACCTACTTGAAGACCGATCTCAATATTTAAAAATTCTGAATACTGAGATTGATATATTGCATTGTGATACTGAGACTGATATATTGTGTTGTGACTGATATATCATATATTACTAGTGACTGATATATTTTGTATTGAAGAAGCCTGTAAACTTGCATTGTATTCACTTTGGCAGAGACTGTAGACCTGCAAGATTATTGTTTTCCTATCTCTCTCTGTCATATTAAGTTCATTATTGTAAATTACACTAACAGCTGTAAAAGATGCAATATTTGTCATCAATAGTTGGTGCCACTCTCTCTGGCAAAGATCATTCCAAAGGAGAAAGCAGCAAGAGAGGCAGAGGAAGAAACTTCAGAGGTAGAGGAGGTAGAAACAACTCCAACAAAAGATCAGATTTACAGTGCAAGCATTGTGGAAATACTGGGCACACATAATATCAGTGTTGGGCTTCGTGGGACTCCATCAAAGACAAACATAACCAGAAGAAAGATGACCAAGATGCTAGTAAATATTCTGATTCTTGTATTGTTGCACATTGTAATCTTGGAATTAATGAAATGACTTCACTTTCATCTTACAAAGATTGTTGGCTGCTTGATACTGGTGCAACATCAAACATGACATTTAGAAAAGATTGTTTTGAAGAACTTAATGAAACAATAGATGGAATAGTTTACTTTGCAGATAATTCAAGTCTTAAACCAAAGGGAATGGGCACCATTCGACTGAAGATGCATGGATTCCCTGATTTCTTGTTGAAGAATGTTCTTTATCTTCTAGAGTTGTAGAGAATCTTGCTGTCCTTGGTGGAGATTCGATAGCAAGGCCATTCCATCCACATGTTTGATGGAATTGTTGAAATAAGAAAGTCCTCTAACAACCAAGTCATCATGACTAGATAGGAAGATGGGAAGCTGCTGAAGCTAAAGGGTTCATCTGCAAGAGTTCAGAACTATGCCTACCTCTCTCAGCGTGGAGAAGGTAATTTTTCATCTAGTTCATTGTGGCATGCTAGACTTGGTCATCTAAATTATAACAGTCTTCGTTTGTTGAGAAAGAATGGTGTATTTGGTTTTCCCACCATTCCCAAAGAGAAGAACAAATGTGATGCATGTATATTAGGGAAACATAGTAAGCTTCCATTCCATGAATCTAATTTCAGAGCAAGTAGGAAATTAGAATTAGTACATTCTGATTTATGTGGCCCAAATCCAACTCCTTCAGCAAATGGGAATAAGTATTTTATGACATTTGTTGATGACTACTCAAGAATGTGCTGGATTTACTGTTTAAAGACAAAATCAGAAGCATTTCAAACATTCAAAGACTTTCATGCATTGATAGAAAACAAGCACAATAAAAAATTGGTACACTTCGTACTGATAATGGGAAAGAATACACTTCAAATGCTTTTGAAGATTATCTTCGCCAACATGGAATTGCACATCAGACTACAGTTCCCTACAATCCTCAACAAAGCGGTGTAGCAGAAAGAATGAATAGAACCATAATGAATATGGTTCGCTCAATGATGTTTTTCAAGAATGTAAAACTAATGTTTTGGGGTGATGCAGTAAAATGTGCAGCCTATTTGAGAAATAGAAGTCCCTCAAATGCTCTTGATAACAAGACTCCACATGAAATGTGGTTTGGACATCTCCCTTCAGTCAGGCATCTCAGAGTTTTTGGTTCCACCTGTTATGCTTTGATTCCAAAGGAGCAAAGAAACAAGCTTGGTGCTCGAAGCAGAAAATGCATTTTCCTAGGGTATGAAGAATACTCCAAGGCATACCGTATCTATGATGAGGTAAACAAGAAATTTGTTATTTCCAGAGATGTCATTTTTCTTGAGACTAATAAAAATGACCAGTCCATTGAGAGACAACTTGATCATTTGGAAAGTTACCCTCATCCAAAGACATATTCTGAAAATGAATATGAAATTCCAAACCTTGAAGGGGGGATTCCTATTCTGGATCAACCTTTGGAATTTCCATATGAAGCACCAACTCCCCCGCATGAAGAAGTTCCTGCTACTTCACTTGAACAAGAGGTTCAACTGGATGATGTGATTGAGAGAATTGAAAGACTCTCAATCAATGATGAAGCACCACCAGCTGATCAACCAGGACCATCACGGAAGATTCCTAATGGGCCACAAAGACACTTGAAAGTGTCCATCCAGATGAATTTGGAAAGACGGGAATGAGAAGTTCGAAAATACATGGAGGAGAAGCAGATAATTCAGGTGATGACATGGATGTATCATTTGATTGTGAATTTAATTTATTTGCTAACTTTGAACCAACTTCCTTTGAAGAAGCTTCTACTCGAGTTGAGTGGAAAGAAGCTATGCAGAATGAGTATGATGCACTCATGAAGAATGGAACTTGGAAGCTGGTTGACCCTCCAGTTGGAACCAAACCAATTGGCTGCAAGTGGGTGTACAAGAAAAAATACAGATAAGATGGCTCACTTGACAAGCACAAAGTGAGGCTTGTAGCAAAAGGATATGTACAAAAATAAGGAATTGACTATGAAGAAACGTTCTCTCCTATAGCAAAATGGGCTACCATCCGTACCTTACTCTCTTTAGCTGCTCAGAAAGGGTGGAAAGTTCATTAGATGGATGTGAAGACTGCTTTCTTGAATGGATACTTGAAAGAGAATGTCTTCATGTCTCAGCCAGAAGGCTTTGTTGTGAAAGGAAAAGAACAAAAGGTATGCAAGCTTGTAAAATCCTTGTATGGCCTAAAACACGCACCTCGCGCATGGTATGAAAAGTTAACCGAGCATCTTTTGAAGTTAAGTTTCGAACATTTTGATCTTGATGAGGCAGTTACACTGTTTATAAAGAAAGTTGGAAGATCTGTTGTGTATCTTGTGGTGTATGCAGATGATCTTTTGATGACAGGGAACAATGAGAGCTATATATCATCGATAAAGAAAGATTTGAAAAATATATTTGAAATGATAGATATGGGACATCTCCACTATTACTTAGGAATTGAAGTCACTCAACATCCTAAGTACATATTCCTATCTCAGAAAAAATATGTTGGAGAACTACTAAACAAATTTTGCATGATAGAATGCAACCCTATATCTACTCCAATGGAACAGAAAATGAAGCTCACATCAAGCGAAGGAAAAGAATTTGAGGATGCGTGTCACGTCCCCATGCCTCCGACCGGCGTAGAGGATGCGACTACTAGCTTTATCAGACCGGGCTAACCACCCATGAACATGTACAGGATTAAAAAGATTGCTTAAAACAGAATGCTTAAACGTATGCATTGAACTTAATTATGCACATATGAGAAATTATCATGCACAGATGCAATTATCTATTAGACACAGCGGAAAAATCATACATTCCAACAAGCATTCTATTTAACATGTTCATTTCATTTTCATTAACAGAATTTTACAGTTGCAGAAGTAAAATGGACAGAGCACTTATCTTATGAAGAACTTCTTCCACAACCAGCTACGTCGCTGCAATGTTCCACCCAACCATAGGCCAGCGTGCTCCTTAATCTCTCAGCAGCGCTGCCACCCCCGAGCTGGGCATGATTCTCCAAGGAATAAGGGAACTAGCAGGTTTACACATAGCCAGGATACACAAAACACATAGCCAAGTCAACAAAGTTGGGTTTATCAGGCCATTAAGGAGCTGATGAAGGCCATTTGCTAAGCTGGTGAGCTCATTACAGAGCCAAGAACACCTACACTAGAAATAGCCTGACCTCTAAGACACCCATCCACACCCAACACAAGGAATCATTCCTTTCTCTGCTACATAGTCCCTCAGGCCCTGCATTCCCTTCTAGTGCTATTCAGGGGTGATGGAGAAGAAGGCCAGCCCTCTAGCTCTATCTGTGTGGTTTCCAGCCACCAGGTTTATCAAGCAAATCTAAGCCAACATCTCTGTTCCTCTCACAGTCCGAAGACCAACCATTGCACTACGGCAATTAATTTAGCTATTACAGCTTAAACCAAGGAAAAATGACTTCAACCCATCTACAACAGTCCCCAAACGTAATAGCAAAAATGACTCACAACATGGGGAAAACACACAGTCCTGAAGCTTATCAGTGAGCACAACTCACAGCAGGGAAAAACGCCCCAAATAGTTTGTGCGTGAGACCAATAGTCGATGAGACAGCCAAAAACGTGAATGGCCCTTCACAGCCATGGTAAAAACACATGAAGCTACAAAAACGTGAATGGAAAATGCACCAGCAGCTCCCAAAACGTGAGGAAAACAACCCAATCCACAGCACTACAAAAACGACCTCCCATCCATGGGAAAAATGAAGCCAACCACCAAAAACGTGGAATGAAAAAACACAGGAAAAATTCCAGTTGCTCCCAAAAGCCCCAACGTGAAGGAGAATGGTGAGGAAAAATGGAAAACATGGATGCATGGCAGAATGGCATACGTTTTTGGGCATTTTCGTTGCCAAGGAAGTCAGAACACATTTTTCAAAAAATGGTTCTCTGCCCAATTCGAATTTCTTTTCCCATACTCTTCCCATTCCATGCAATAACTAACTCAACCACATTCTGGCAGAAATAAATGATTGGGGAAAAAGACAAGAAAGGTAGTTGATAGCTTGATGGGTCTTCTCATAGACATTTTGGTTTTTCCCCATATCCTTATCCTTGTGAAAATCATGCCCCATTCGATTTAGTTGCCGCGACCATAGCTGGTTGTGTTCATTTTTATTATAGATGCATATTTACATGATGACCAACTTAATATATGCCGCATGCCTCGATATTCAATCGGTGACAATTTAAATCCAGAACATAGCATAACCAATCAATGGTGGGGCCTTAGCCTTTAGCTCCACACCATGATCATTACAATATATACATCATATACATCTAATGTAACGGGGTCAAAATTGGGACATTACAATGCGACCAAGTATCGACAACTTGTATGAAGTATTATCTACCTTACAACAACTAGACCAGATATTTCTTATGTTGTTGGCATACTTTCAAGGTTCATGCATAAACCTTGTGAAGGACACTGGTCAGCTGCAAAAAGAGTTCTAAGATACTTGAAGGGGACTCAAGACGTTGGACTCAAGTAATCTAAAGTGGATGACTTCAAACTTATTGGGTACTCAGACTTAGATTTTGATGGCAATAAGGAGACAAGAGTATCAACTTCTGGATACACTATGAGTCTTGGATCAGTAGCTGTCTCATGGAGATCATGCAAACAGTCAGTTCCAGCGGATTCAACAACACAAGCAGAATATGTGGCTGCAGCTGAAGCAACGAAAGAGATAGTATGACTCAGGAAGATACTTGAATTTTTGCAAGAAAAACAAGAAATTTCCACTCCATTATTGGTTGACAATACTTCTGCAATCAAGCTGGCTAAGAATCCTATATTCCATGATCAAACCAAACACATCAACAAAAAGAATCATTTGATTCGACATCATGTAGAGTCCAAGACAGTCCATCTTCGACATTGTTTCACAAATGATCAAGTTGCAGACATCTTCACCAAAGCGCTTGGACGAGAAAAGTTTGAAAGACTCAGAAACATGCTCGGACTTACGAACACCCCTTCGGATTAAGAGGGGGATTGTTAGAATATAATCCGTCGGGATTATAATATTGTAAATAAATAAATAAATAGTTAGCTGAACAGTTACATAGGAAGGTGAAAAGGTTGATGAAGCTCAACCGTCACATGTAATATATAAATGTATGCATTAGCCATGAATAATATCGAATCGGGAGTTATACCTATCATAATGAATTACAATTAACATGCCGAATGCTTGAATGTATGGTTTTGTTTCCGCTGAATGGTAAATATGTATCCATGTTTTACTTTCAAATCTTTTCCTTTTTATGTAAAACTTCATGGCCCCTAGTTGCCCATGTTAGAACGTATGGTGATAGCATCCTCTTCACCAGTTGGAGGGTCAGGGAAACTACATCAAGAAATCAAGGTTTCTTGATTTAACTATCCCTTTGACTGAAAAGTCTATCTATAAAGTCTCAAGCCAAGGAAATGATTGGTGTGCTGATCTATCTTTTGGGGAGTCATTATTCTGCCTCTTTTGCTCTCAAGTAAATTCTTGGAGAAAATTTTCCTAGAAGGAAAAAGGAGAACTGATCCAGACCTGAAAGACCAGATAGAAAACCCTACCTTAGGAGCTCTAAGCTACTTGCATGTTGGATTCTAGCTTGGGGGGATCTGGATTGAAACCAGGAATGGTTCCGGGTCATGGATGGGTGGAACGTGGTATTTCCCAAGTGATTCGGTCATCTATTATAGAGGTCAGATCTTCTTATGAATTGTTAATGCTGGTTATTTGAGTGTGTAAGTTCAACCATTAAAGAAGATTTAGATTACATGTATGAGATCTTATACTGCATATTCTATTTTTCTAGAATAAAAGATGGATGAATTAGGCAAGGTTCACATTATATGTTCTAACCCTATGTGTTTTATTTCTGTTTAAATCTTCTAGGGTTTACATTTAAAATTATAACCCTAGGATGCACTTTACTTCTTATTCTAGATTTATCCAAGGTTATTCTTTTAGTTTACTTATGCAAATTTAAACTCATTTATAAATGTTTATCAAGGTTTTTCCCCCTAGTTTTATTCCTGTATTACTTTTACTATTGAAACTATGTTAATTGCAAACTAGGTTTTATTTTAGATCTATTACCTATCCATTCTTTGGCCTATATACTCTGCTGACAGATTTCATTTGTTAGTAGATCCATGTTTGAATAATTGCTAGTTCATATCTATGCTGTCATTAAAACCTAGATTTAATTTAGTATCATCTACTTCTAATAACAAGAAAACTAACTAAGAATATTATTGGTATATAACCAGTAAACTATTGGTGAATACACACACACACACACACACACACACACACACACACACACACTAATAGTTATAAAATAGAATTATAAATCTAGCTATCATCAGAGAAGACCTTTCAAGGTCTGCATAACTAAATATACACTAAATACCAAACCGTTTCCATTAAAATAACATCATCATAAGCAAATAAACAGAGTAAGTATCGATACCATTCATTGGTCTAAAGATCAAGTTCCTTTTTATAAATTAAATCCACATCTCTATAATATTATAAAAATGCACCATAAGAATCGCATCCATAAGTTACAAGGCTCGGATAAAATCCACATTATAAGTTATATGCAGTAATCATTTAAATAATCCCTTCCTTCATTTCATATAAACAATTAAAACCATGTAATTACATTACAGTCAGAGGAACGAATCCTATAGACAAGCATTGCCATTTTTCTTACATAAACTACGATGCCCTTTGTATTTAAATCTACAGTAAACATTAATACACATAAACCAATTTGTAAACCTCATCATAATCTTATACACAGTCTAGGTAATTATACAAGAGATGGTAGGAATTGAATCCTGTGGGCACTTAAGCACCAAATTGCAACAACCCATTTATTACAACTCATTTTATCAACAACAACGAGGATTCAAATCCTATAGAGTCGTTCTACATTTATCAACACCATGCTATACATAGAGTGTATGCAGGCTGTAACATTAAAATAAATTCACTACAATGAGGTTGTGAGAACCTAATCCTTCTGCACAACATGTTGTAAACACGGCCTCAGCCCCATCAATAAAATATACAGTCAACTAACTAAACCATTTTTTTCGAATGCATGGAAACTATGTCAACGACAACCTACAACAAGGGTTTTTCCAATGCATGGTTTTATACCCAATGCCATAATACTTGGCATATATTACACATTAATAATTAACACAGTAAAATTATACGCCCATCTAAGCTATCACATCAACCATGGAGATTGCTCATGCCATACATGGCATGTCCTCAAATGATTTGTTGTCAAAACCTTACAGCTAAGATAATAATTAGAAGCATTTATACACAGACCATCCACGAAGGTGAATGCCACATAAAAACCAAGTGTAATAACATCAAACACAATATAAATTTATATGCACAGTAATTACACAATCATAGTCAAGTTTACAAAGTCGAGTTCCATCGGCCATGGAACCATTGTAAGCAATGGTGCTACCATTGTGTACAAAAGATAATTCAAAACCCTCAAATTCATTTAAAATAATTTATACACAGCGCCTGCCAAGGCACTAAGTTTCGCTCCACAGACAAATGTCATAATATTATAAAAGACCCAAGTTGTTATAACTCAGAATCGAAGGCCAACGATTTCCTATAACTTAAACCCCAACCACGACAAGCTAAAAAACTAGTCTTAAAGCCAAGAGATGGTGAGTATCAACTTGATTAGTAGGCTTACCGTAATCATTAATGCTAACCCATGGCTCGTAGTCATGCTATGAACCTTACATATCCTCGTCGCCCTGTCACCTGCAACCACATAAGATTTGATGGATGAAAATTATGATATCTGAAGAAAATAAATAAACAAACAACAATGTTGTGAAACCAACGAAACCATACATTCGTTAACCTGGAAGTCCCCTTCACCCACTACGTAGAGCCGAGACTAAACAACAAAAAAACAGAATGAAATGACAAGCCCATCGTGGAGCCAAATCCTATGTTGGGGCTTCCACAATCCCCAACACACATTAATGGAACCAACCTGGTGTCCATTATCAATGCTAAAACCCACATCTCTATAGTTTGTAAATGACACAATATTGTTTGCCACCTTTTCCATTGCATAGTGTTAAAACCCCACTGTGTAACGTTTACACCATGTTATATATTCACCACTCCAGATTCTAATGTAGGGTATAAAGTGTTATATGCATCATGTACAATAGGCTCTAAGCCTTAAACCTTTGCCTATCATTTTCACTAGGCAATAAGCTTAGAACCATGGCATATGAAATATGCCATGGTAAACTTGTTTTTCATAAAGTCAAAGATTTGGTCTTTAACCGAGGTTTGTAAACCTGCCAGAAGAAATAAAAGACATGTTAATACTTTTAATAAGATAAACATGAGATACAAATAGGTTAAGATATGAACAAATCGATCAGTAACATATAATGAATAATAAGCGTCACTTAGATAATCAGTTTAGGTCTTAAAAGGAATAATCATGGTAATTACCTTGTCACTAAACCAAGTCTGTATGAAGTGACAATAACAATCGGTAGGTGTCTCTAGCCATGAGGGTAAGTACACCTACACATAAACAAGTTAAGAGTGCCTTAGTTCAAACTGAACTAAGTAAGCCCGCTAGACAAGTAGAAACTTTACCTCTTAGACAATTACATGGGAGAACTAGTCCCGTCACTTCGCCCACTTTGGTCCCAAGAACAAATTTAAGTTAGAATATGTAAATAATAAGTAAACTCATGCCAATAGTAAAGAAGTACATAATCAAAGAAGCTACACATACACAACAATGTATACACATGAGAATAACTTAGTAATCAGATTTACGACATCATAATGTAAAATATAGTAACAAACATAACTAAAAGAAAGAAGGTAAAAAGTAAGAACAACTTATGATAAATCAGTGGTACATTTAGTGTATGTTATATTCTACAAGTTCAATAATGTCCATGCCTAGGTAGTTTATACTAGCCTAATGATTTTTTATTTTTTATTTTCAATTTTTGGGGACATTACAGTCACAACCTATGAGTTTGAATATTAAATTTATGTGATCAAAATATACATAACATTTTCTAATATGCATATATTTTATTCTTCCCTAAACTACTCATAAGTTGATGGTTTATAGGCCATATTTTGCTAGCAACCAATAAGATGAGTGTAACACACCTCGTGTCACACTAGACTTCACAACATTTTTTTTATATGAATATTATATGCATATTTGTTATAAGTGCATATTAAAATGCATAAGTATCATAAGTAAATAGCGAAAGCTTAAACTAATTCATAAGACCCATGAACTCTTTTACAAATGTATAATAAACAAAATCAATAATATGAAAATATTGAGATTCATAAATACTCATGGGACTATGTTTGTATGCACTTACTAAACATAAGTTAACATTAGCTTTATTGTTAAGAAAATACTTCCACATACCCCTTTTATTTTATTTTTAGTGTGCAGTAGACAATGCCTTAAGTTTCATGGAGAGTTTAACTTACCTAAAATAATTAGGTTAAAACATGTAAATAAATACACTCTTTTTAATACAATGTTATAATATTTAAACTAAGAAATAATTTGTGGACCATATTAAATTACGGCTTAAAAAATGATATTTCCAAACTTTTATGTATAAAACTTGAAATAACTTCCCTACCATATTAAATTATGGCTTAAAAAGTAATATTTTGAAACTTTTATGTATAATACTTTATTTTTTGGAACTTTGACACTTTATCATCAGTTGCAACGAAGTGCACTGCAACATATTTTATGCCAAACGTTTCCTTAAGCCAACGAAATTTAACTGGAGAACTTGGACACAACCATATAAAATTATGCCAAACATTCCTTAAAACAAGGAAATTCAATAAATGAACTCCAACAAGTGAACTAAAAAAAGTTATGCCAAACATCCTTTAAAATAAGGAAATTCAATAAATGAACTGTAATGAAAGCATATAATGAATTATGCCAAAAATTTCCTTAAAACAAGGAAATTCAATAAAGTAACTCCAATAAGTGAAATCTTACAAAAAGGCATAAAATATTTATGAAGTAAATGTTATTCCATTTATTAAGTCAAATGTTCATTAAGACAAGGAATTCACCCTTAAAACTTATAGCCTAATAATAACAAAAATTAGAACATTCTCTTTTTATTTTATTTTCGAGCTTTAACATAAAAGCTTCCACACAAACATTAATTTTCTTTAAATAATCCAAACCAACGTGTAGAAAATCAATGTGTGGTTTTCAATTTACCCATTATGCGTAATGTGTTGAACAATATATCTTCAACATAAACATACAAAATTATTAAATAATCAACTAACGAGTCGAATATATCCGCAACACACAAATCCAATCAAACATTTTATTTAACTTGGAACATTATCCACATGGAATGAATTTAACCCCGACTTGAATAAAGAACTCGCATTCATAAAATTTTGAATAATTACCAAATAATTAAACTTCCACATATTTCATACCTATGAATTAATCAAAATAAAGCATGAATTTATACCTTGCATCAAAACTTAGGAAATTTAACAAGGAAATCATTCAAAACTTTTATGAGTCATAGAGCTACTTTTGTCAGATCTTATAGGACCATAGACAAAGGGTCATGGGGCTTATCACATGGCCCTCCCAAGTGGACCCTGTCTATCCCATCTCTTGTCATTGTGGCTTATGGTGAATTAATATTCCTCACTTTGGTGTGTGGTTTGTTGCATGCGACCGTTAAGTTGGGCTTAAGAAGTACTATTCATACCTCACATATGCCAAGTATGACATTGATGAATGAGTTACGTTGCAACTCATATTTATTCAGGAATCCATTGTTGTTATTCACTAGCACGTGACCTGTGCAATTGATTATACTGTAACACCCCATGAATTAATAATAATTATTAATTATGATGGAAAATACTTTATTCATTATTTTATTATTTTTAATTTTTTTGATAGAAAAGTCAAGAATAAAACATTTAAGAGTGTTTGATGGCACACAAGAGGAAAAAGACAATATGAAAAAACTAGTGAGTGATAACTCATGATGCAAAAGGCATCATCCCAAAAAATCAGGTCACAAGTCCTAGTTGAGTGCTAAAGAGCAGGAGGCTCATAAATGACCAAGTCCTAGGAAAAATACTATAAATTAGTATATCCATAAGGAGCAAGAGGCTAGTATTGGACAGGAATTAACATCTATGAAATGCAAGAAATGACGCATTCAAATGTCTTTTCTCTTTTGGTTCAACAAACAGGATCATTCATGCTGGAGCAAGTAACTTAGCTTCTCTAGGAGTTGGTTGGGAGGAACAACTTCTCCGATTTTGTTTTCCCAGCATCAGTGTCATGTTATTATCTTATGCGTCCATTTTACAATGTATTAGGATAACCTTGATCGGATATTTCTATTAGTGGTAGGACTCATATAATTCACATTCCTAGGCATTTAGCTGAATTTATATATACTCTTAATAATTAGAATGCTTAAGTTTGATTTATGGGGATTTGTTTATAATTGTGAAATACTGTATTTTGGAAATCAAATTGCATATCTAGATAGGCTTATTTTGTTTCCTTTTTCCTATGCTATTGATTTTATAAATTGTTTTTTTTAGACTATCGAAATCTATATTTATGCAGTACAAGTACAGACTTAGTATTTCTCTTA
Organism: Pseudotsuga menziesii; assembly: GCA_001517045.1. Lineage (NCBI taxonomy): Eukaryota > Viridiplantae > Streptophyta > Pinopsida > Pinales > Pinaceae > Pseudotsuga > Pseudotsuga menziesii. Next base: position 42,844 of record LPNX010235040.1, on the reverse strand, counting down.
ATTAGATTTATGTCATTCTTAAGAAGTGTTTCAAGTACATATCATATATTCTATGATTGATACTGTATTATTATACTAATAATATGTTGGATATATGTATTCATGATCTTAAGTAATGATATTTCTACGAAAGTGAACCTAGGTTAATTTATATTTTTAATCCTAAGAAATCATACCCGTAAGGATTGAAAAAAACAATTGTTTTTATCTTTACAGATGTAATATCCCGAATTTTGGACCTAACACTTATGGGCATGAGCCCCATTGATTATGATGTTACCTTGATTTTTTATTTTGATATACCAGATCAAAGACCCCACTGCATATGAACATGATGATTTGTTTGATATACTATGCGTAATCCAAATGCATATGATATATATATGTTTGCTTGTGTTGGGCATGGACCGTGAAGCACATGGTTGATGAGATGTTTTGTGTTGAGCAAGAAGCTCTAGAGCACATGAGTACTTATATTTTCATTGAGCGGGAGCTTTGGAGCACATGAGATTTAAGAAATTTGTGTTGAGCATGAAGCTATGGAACACATAAAAAGATAAATTGGACATGTTGGGCATAAGCCCTAGAGCCTTCCATGTTGATGTTGATCATAAGCTCTGGAACATCGGATCCTTAGCCATTGTATCCCTAGGTGTATCCTATAAGTACATCCTAGCATTAGTGTTGGGTGAGGAGTTTTGGAATTACACTAAGTTTGTAACTCCATGTTCTTTAGCATTGAGTATGGGATCTGGATAAGCGCTAGGAGTTATTGAAAAGAATTAATAATTCCAAGTGAAAATGACTCAAGTAAAATATTGATCTCATCTTACTTATTTGTAAGTGATTAAATGAAAGCTCGAATTTATGTATCTCATCAAGTACTAAAGAGCTACCATGTTATACGAGGGAATCTAACATGCAAGTATGTTTAGAGTTGCCTAGCCTAGTAGACATAACCACCTACCTGATGACCTTAATGAAGAATGTGTCATAAGTTTAGGGATCACAATATGTGATACCCTAAGACAAATGTTAACAAATAATATATTATTATATATTTTATACATGGTATGTATAAAGAGTAAGCATAGTAATAATATTAATAATGTAAGAAAGAAGGAAAATCTCCATCTATTATTATTATTACTAAGAGAAAATTAAATATTATAATACCTACAAAATTCCAATTAGGAACTAGTTAAAAGTCCCTAAGTTAAAATATAAAAGTACCTAAATTAAATAAAAAGGGTTAAATCAAGAAATCAAATGATTCTTGATTTAACTACCCCTTTGAATGAAAAGTTTGTCTATAAAGTCCCAAGCCAAAGAGAGGCTTAGGGATCTCTACCATCTTTTTGGAGTCATTATTTTACCTGATTATTCTCAAGAGATTTCTTGGAGAACATTTTCCTAAGAGGAAAAAGGAGAACTGATCTGGACCTGATATACTAGTTAGGGAAGCCCTACCTTAGGAGCTCTAAGCTACTTGCATCTTGGAACCATCTCGAGGGGATCTAGATTAAAACTAGGAATGGTTTCGAGTCATGGTTGGGTGGAACATGGTAGTTCCCAAGAGATTCAGTCATCTATACAGAGTTCAGATCTATCTATGAATTATTAATACTGGATAATTGAGTGTGCAGGGTTTAGCCATTGGAACAACTTCACCTTCCAGGTATGAGGTTCTTGGCTTCCTATATTTCATTATCTAGTATAATTTCTGGTTAGAATATGCAAGTGTTTATGTTTAAATTCTAACCCTATGTTTATCATTGTTTTCCTGTCAAAATATTTAAGGACTTACATTTTATTTATAAACCCTATGTCTGTAAATTAATTACTATTTAAGAAATAATGATGGTTTATTTATGCAATACTTAGTTATGTGTTTCTTCATAGTATGAGATTTGTTTTCCTAAACCCTAGGAATGTTTATAACAATGCCTATGTGTTTATTTACCTATGAAATCTACTACAAATTTCATATTGCCACCAGAGCTATCTTTAGAATTAAAAGTCTATTTCAGGTTGAGCTATAAAAAAACATAAATATAAAACACAATTAACCAAAGTATAGTAAACAAAACTGTATTCTAAATAAGCAATATTATAAACATATTATTCTGTACTTAAGAATAATAATAAATTCAAAATATTAAAGCTAAAATATAAACCATCAATATCTCTCACGGTTTATAATCATTTCTACAAAGAACTAAGGTTAAACAATGTCATTTTCCATTTACCAAATAATTCATAAGTTGAATCTACAGTCCAAGTATCGAGACTACTTAATGGTCCACGATTTATACGTTATCAATTCTCCACATTAAAAATCAAACCACAAATTTATATTACCAACTAACATCTACAAAATCATATGCATTAAAGAACTGCCAACATAATAAACCAAAACTTAAAATATTTACAAACCACAATATAAGACTTGCATTCCATAAAGAAAACCCCAACCTAATTAAATTAACCTTAATGCTATGTACAATAATCATTTAAGAATTAATATAAACACAAAGAGGTCACAGCATTGATTATTGTGGGCATTAAGCGCAAATTGTATCCCTATAATTATAAACCCTCACAACAATAAACAAACCAGGATCGATTCCTGTAGGGTCTATTTTATTTACAAATCGCCGTGAATGAATCCTGTAGGATTTTGTTCTCATGTTGTAGCATTCCAGCTATCAAAGCCACGCTATATTACACATACGTAGGATGCAATTTTAAACTACATCTAATTCTCTACACGAATGAATCCTGTAGGATTTTGTTCTCATGTTGTAGCATTCCAGCTATCAAAGCCACGCTATATTACACATACGTAGGATGCAATTTTAAACTACATCTAATTCTCTACACATAGGTTGAAAGCCCCAATAAAAGCTACATGCCATAATAATGGCCCCCGACCCTTACTTGTTAACATAAGGATTTATCCATAAAAAATATTAAACTACTAAAACGATAATGAAACTATCCAATACGCTATCACAGCTACAATTGAGAGAAGCACCAATTCAATATGCGGCATGGCCTCAAATCCATCAACACTGTCAACATTATCCACATAATAACTCAATCCATGATTTTGAAACCCCACAGTCCATTAATAATTATAAACCTCAAAATCATCATAGTATGCATTCACTATATACAACTATAAACATAGTCATTATCAAAACCAATAAGAATTAGATAGACGTGTTAAACTTGGGCTTGCACCATTGCAAATCAATGGTGATGCCACCATGCCAATAATATAAACTTATATACATTGCATAGAGACTGTCAAAGAAGTAACTAGTCGTGTTTACAATACGTAGAGAAAAATTTAAACCAAAAAGCCTGAAAACATTACAAGTGGTATTAGAGACGAGCTTCAACTAAGAGACCAAATGGACATACCCAACCTTCGTTGCAAGGAAAATAAAGTATGTTTTAAATTTTGTTAACTGACATAAATTTTTCATGGTATTAAAATTTTCCAATTTCAGGATTCTAAAAGAACAATTTAGATCATGAACATTAAAGAAGATAACAGCCAGTAAGGGAAGTTGAATACCCCCACCTAAGAAGCATAACTGGTGCTGGAACTGAATTCTGATACGATCAAAACCATACAAAGTATTCAAGAAGACTTGAAAAGTTTCAAATATGATAATTTGAATGAAATAAGGGAACGACAAGCAATCAATGAAGCATTGCTGTGAAACATGATGGGAGGAAGCCCACAGGGAAAACTCACTCATTCCACGAATAGGTTCAAGAAGGAACCTTATCATAAACAAGCTAGCATCCCAATAGAAGAAGGAAAAGAGGAACATACCCCTAAACCTCCAGAAGGAGATTATCACAGTCCTTCCAGTGATGCCTCTCTTTCTCCATGCAGAAAGAAATAAAGAAGTGATGACAATCTCCATGGGGAGATCAAAAAAATTAGAGCCCCAACCTATGAAGAAGAGCTAAACATAGGGAAAAAAGATGAAGAGTGGATGTTGGGTATGAGAAAATATTTCCAAGTCCATAACTATTCTAGCGAGATGAAAGCTCATTTAGCCATATATAACTTAAATGGAAAAGCGACTAGATGGTGGAGAGATTTGAAACATACCAAGAAAGATGAGTTAACAGAAATACGGTGGAGTAATTTCTGCACGAATTTTTAAGAAAAAATATGTCGAAAATATTCTTCAATAGAAAAGTGAAATATTTTCACGAGTTACATATGGGTTCCATGACTATGGATGCTTTTATTAACAAATTTTTATATTTGTTACATTATGTGCCATACATCAAGGATGAGAAGGTAAGAATCCAACAGTTTTTAGGATGTCTTCCTCCAAAATTTCGGGAAAGGATTGAGTATGACATGCCTAAAACCTTGGACACCACATTGCACAAATCTAGGATTTGCTATGAGCATGGGAAACTAAGGCAAGATAACTTAAATAGAAATAGAGATAAGCCTAAGAACTTCTCTGACAACCGCAAACCGGGTTTTAACCCACCACCGTACAGAAAACAAAACAACAATTTTCCAGCCAATAAGAACTTCAACAAATCAGGTACAAAGCCATATGTACAGCTCCAAATGTTAATAAGTCAGCAGAAAATGGGGGAGCTAATGTTTCCCTATTGCAAATTAAATGGTGGGAATTACAAGGGCCTCATTATGCGTGAGATTGTAAGAACAAGATCAATGGGGTCTTGCACAACTTACAAGAAAAACCAATGGTAGAGGACATAGTGTGAACCCTGCGAATGTATGCAGCCTTGGATGGTGATAGGAAGACCATCAGGCTACCATGGTTGAGATAGAAGGTAAGATATTGAACACTCCTATTTCAATACTAATTGACCCCGGTGCTTGTTGGAGCTATGTATCACCTAAAATTGTTGATGAATGTAAACTAGGAAAAGTAAAACATGATAAACCTTTGCTAGTACAATTATCCATAGGTAAAAAATAGAAGGTTTCAGAAATAGTTAAAGATTGTGAGGTAAAACTAAATGATATTCCTACGAAAGTAAACTTGGACATCCTACCTTTAGTATCATATGATATACTTATCGGCATGGACTGGTTGGAACAACACGATGTCATGCTCGATTGCTTACACAAGTCAATCTTGTGTACAGATAGCCAAGGGAATCAAGTGAATATTTAAGGCATACCAAAGAAAGTTTCTGTAAGGCAAATATCTTCCTTACAAGAAAATAGGTGCATTAGGAAAGGCTACAAGTTTTTTGGAGTAAATATTTGAGACATAGAGGCTGAGAGAGAAAAACACATAGAGGAATTCCCAGTTCATATAGAATTCAAGAACATATTTTCTAACGAGATCCCAGGCTTACCTCTGAAATGAGACCTATACTTTTCCATAGAACTGACACTAGGATCAGTTCTGGCTTGAAAAGCCCCTTACTGCATGAGTGCACCAGAGTTGGTGGAACTCAAACTGTAGTTGCAGGAATTGATAGAGAAAGAATATATCTGACCAAGTGTGTCCCCTTAGGGAGCACCGATATGTTTCATGGAAAAGAAGGACGATACGATGCAGATGTGCATCAATTACCGTTAGCTTAACAAAATGACTATCAAGAATCGAGACCCACTCCCTAGGATCAATGACTTGTTTGATCAACTAGGAGGAGCCAATATATTTTCAAAGATCGACCTGTGATTCGGGTACCATAAGGTATGGATTCATGATGAATATATTCACAAAACCTCCTTTTGTACAAGGTATGGGAACCATGATTTTGTAGTAATGTCATTCAGGTTGACCAATGCACCCACGAACTTTATGCGTATGATGAACAATATATTGAGTAAATATCTGGATAAATTTGTTTTGGTATTTATATATGACATCCTAGTTTACTCTAAGAGTAAAGAGGAGCACGAGGAACACCTTTGCATAGTTCTATGGGTGTTACGAGAACAACAACTGTATTCCAAGATTAGTAAGTATGATTTTTACAAACCACAGATACATAAATTGGGTCACATCATCTCTGAGACAAGGATAGCTGTGGACCCGAAAAATATTAGAGCCATAGAATATTGGCCTACCCCTACTAGTGTCATCAACATTAGGTCCTTTTTGGGATTATCTAGATATTATTAGAAGTTCATTGAGAACTTCTTGAGAATAGCTTGTCCCATGACCTCTTTGCAAAATAAGACAAATAACTTCTTATGGACAACCAAGTGCGAGGAAATTTTTCAAAAGCTTAAGGGACTTTTTACGAATGCAACAATACTGAGAATTGTTGATCCCAATGGGGATTTCATTGTTTGCACGCATGCAAGCAAGGAAGGACTCAGAGTATTCCTCTTGCAAAACAAAGTATGCAAACTATTATGAATCACAAAATTTGAAAGAACATGAGAAGACATACCCCACACATGATCTTGAGTTAGGTGCCATCATTCACGCCTTGAATATGTGGAGGCACTACCTCATGGAAAGGAAAGTCCTTCTGAAGACAAACAATATTAGTTTGAAGTATTTATTGGAGCAGCCGGATCTGAATGCTAGGAAAGCCAGCTGGTTGGCTTTCCTTAGAGAGTACTATTTCGAGCTAAAGCATATTAAGGGAAAAGAGAACAAGATTGATGATGCTTTGAGTCGACAAAATCATATGATATATGAGGTGGATTTAAGTTAAATAGATTTGTATTTACACGATAGGATTAGAACGACCAACAGAGTTGACACTTTATATGTATAAATCCTCAAGAAAGTCCAAGAGGACAGGTTATTTCAACAAAAAAAAGAGTATAAGGTAGACAAAATAGGACTGCTATGGTCCAAGGAGATATTGTACATTCTAGAAGGAGGGGACATTCAGTCCAACATCCTCATGGAATTTCATCAGATACCCTACTTGGGGCATCCAAGATATCAAAAGATGATATATGCTGTTAAGAGAGACTTTTTCTATCCTAAGTTAAAAGACCAACATCGTGTTGTTTATCGCAAAATGTCTGGAATGTCAGTTGGTCAAAGATGAGCATCAACATCCTTCGGGATTACTGCAACCATTACCAATTTTGAAATGGAAGTGGGAAATCACTAGTATGGATTTTATCACCAGTCTACTTGTTGGTTGTGGAGCTTGATCTTCTAGATCCAGAGAGATAATTTAGTTGTGTTTGTTTCCCAGGTGTATTGTACACTCATTCCCATTTCCTTGGGGTTTGGGGGTTCAGGGGCAGCTTCCCCGAGATACGGGGGTTCGAGGGTAGTGCCCTTGAGAAACGAGGGTTTGGGGCAGAGCCCCTAAGAATTTTTTTTGGGATGTGTCTTGGCCAACAGTTTTGTGGACCCATGGTATTGGGTTAACCATAGTATTTTCCCATGGTATTTCCGCTATAAAAGAAAGCATTGTAACACGACTGTGTGTGGTATTATTTTGTATTGTAAACAATCTCTGTGATTATATGGGAAATACTGTGGGAGTGTGAAGAGGAAGTGCAATGGTTTTGCTGCAGGCTATATCCCTTCATCTTTCTGGACTGTAATAAAAGGACTGGAAATTTCTTTGTGGACGCAGCCCATCATTTGGGTGAACCACATTATATATGTGTCTCTCTGTAATGTGTTTAATTTGTTTTGCATCTTGTTTAATGATTTAACATTATATGTGTTATTGCTCTGCAGTCCTGTTTTCTAACACTACGTAAGAGTAAGAAACAAAATGATTCTATATTTGTAGTAGTTGAAAAATTATCAAAAGAAGCACAATTCATTCCAGTGAAATTGACCTACAAGGCAGTACACATTGTCGATATCTTCTTGAAGGAGATATTTAGATTGCACGGGATACCCAAGGAAATAATCTCAGATCGATATACTAAGTTTATCAAAAACTTTTGGAGATCTTTATTCTCCGGATCAGTGACGTAGTTGAAATTTAGTACTCCTTATCACCTGCAGAAAGACGGGAAGAAAGAAAGGGTAAACCAGATTGTTGAGGACATGCTTAGGATGTATGTCATGAACAACCCAACCAAGTGGGAATTATACCTACATCTTATAGATTTTGCGTATAACAATGGTTACCAGAATTCCAACAAGATGAGTCCCTTTGAGATACTCTATGGATGGAGCTGTAGAACACCGGTTACTTGGGATAGCTCGGTGGATCTTGTAACACCCCAATTTTGACCCTGTTTACATTAAATATATATTATGAAAATATTGTAATTAGTAATGGTGATGAGATAAAGGAAAAATCCCCAACATTGATTTAGAATTTTATGTTTCCAAGATTAAAATTGATGTCGATGGTATTTTTTGCTAGCCAACACATTATAATTTTGGACATCATATAAATATGCAATTTAATTAAAAACCCACAACTAGCTATGTCAATGAAACAAATAATGAGATGGGCACATGATTTCCTAAGGAATAGGGAGGGGGAATGTTTAACCTTGAGCCATTGGGTAAAATCCATGTGTCAAAAGAAAACACCCAAAAACGTATGCCCATTCCCTCATGCATTCACGTTTTCATCTTCTCTCATGTTTTGGGGAGCGGGGGATTTTTTTGATCATCCATCCTTCATGTTTTTGGTTTTTTCGGTGTGCATACCCAGTCCATCATCTGGAATTAACCAAAATGTTGTGGTCCATTCTGATAATTCTCTACTCCATTCTGTTCATGCATGCTGTGCATTCGTCTTTCTTGCAGAACTGTGTTTTCTTCTGGGTTGTTCACCCGTTTTTACCATCCTCAGCCGTGCAAAGTTTCGAGGTGTCCTTTGTTTGTTGAATGAATGAGCAATGGAAATCACTCGATTTTATGAGAAAGAGTGGTCATCTATGGTTTCCTCTGTGTTTTTGTGCAATAGTCTCATCTTTCATAGAGTGAGTGGAAGCCTATTTTGCTATGTTGACATTGTGGCTACTGTGTGTGCATATTTTTACTTGGCCTGAACTAGTTTGAAGTGGAATTGGGTCTGAGCTAGCTTGATAAACCTAGTGTAGGAAGGAACCTCACAAATGGATCTATAGGGGCTGGTTTCTTCTTTGCTTACCCTGAATAACACTGGAATGGAAGGCATAGCCTGAGGGACTGTGTAGCAGAGAAGGGGATTCTTCCGTATGTTGGGTGTGTATATGTTTTAGGATCCAAGCCTGATCTAGTGAAGGTATCCATAAATCAGTGGTTGATCTCACTAGCTTAGAAGTTCAAGCCTTCCAGCTCCTTTGCTTCCTAATAAACCCATCTGTTAGTTGGCCTAGCTAGTCCCTAATGTGAATGATGGCTTGAATGACTGTAGTCTGATAAATTAAGCATTATATTGGCTTGTTTGTTTGCATCCTGATAAACCAAACTGTGTTGTCTTGGATGGGTTTTTTTGTATCCTTGTCTATGTGTGAGCTTGCTAGTGTTCCTTATTCCTTATGGGAATCATTGCCAACTCGGGGGTGGTAGTGTTGCTGATAGATTGATGAGCGAACTGGCCTATGGTTGGGTGGAATGTTGCAATGATGTAGCTCACTGTAGGACAAGCTTCTTTCAGGATAAGTATTTCTTGTGTGTAATCTCTTCAACTGTATTTTGTTTAATGAATTGTTATGAACATTTCGAATTCTTTGATGAATGTATTTGCCTCCTCTATATATATTGCACATTTTACAAATCTATGTATGTTTTTAAGTTCAATTCATTCTATATTACATTATGGGGCTTAGATTGCTAGATTGGTGATGTCCTCAATGATCAAATCCGTCCAAGACTTCTATTAATAGGTTGAATTTCCTTCTGCAACTCTCCTTTCTGCAATTTGCGGGATGCAGGACACAGGATGTCGGATGCAGAAACATCCTTCTATAAATTTTGTTCCTCGCATATTTCCTTCCGCAACTCTCCTTTCTGCAACTTGCAGGCTGTGATATGTGGGATGTGGCTTCATAGATCTCTATTTCCACAACTTTCCTTTCCGCAATGGTCTATTCTACATGTAGGATGTGGGATCACAATTTCCATATTTCCTCATTTCTGTCAACACAACATTTCCACACCATTGGTTCTTGCAGGTTGATTCTTAGCCATTGATCTGTCTCCAGATGTAGAACAGATGATGACAATCGATTTCTGTCTTAATCTTTCTCTGTCATTTTATCTCCTCTAAAATATTTTTTCGTAGATCATCGAATTGATCACTGACAGGATCAATTTCTCTGCTGTTGGGAAGTTGGAAAATTAATCCATAGAATTGAATAGAGTGATCGCAAGATGAATTCATGTCTTTATAGATTTCTACAAAAAAAATAGAATTGGGAATCCATCAAAATACATACAAAATTCAATGAATTTCAAGTTGGATGCTCCTGTAACAATCAGAGTGAGCAATTATGGTCGTGTTCTCTCTTTAGTGGATGGGAGGGGACGTGAGAGTGTGGTATCATAGCATGAATGTTGAGGATTTTTTTCATAGCCATGCCTGGTGATTCAAAGAAGAATAAAAGTTATTTAAGAAATTTTCAATTTCACATGATAATCGGGGTATGGCTACGTGACAGATCGGCTCATGTTAGGGCCTGACTTGTTGAAGGACTTGGAACAATTGGTTACCAAGGTCCAGGTGAACCTTAAGGAAGCACAAGACCGGAAAAAAATCTAGGCGGATAAGAAAAGAAAATATAAAGATTATCAAATAGGCAACCATGTCTACTTGAAAGTTAAAGTGAAACAAAGCTCATTGAGCTTGGGAAGGTGTGGTAAGTTAGCACCTATGTTTTGTGGACCCTTTGAAATACTGGCTAAGAAAGGGCCAGTGGCATACGAACTAGCATTATTGACGCACATAAGAGTCCAAAATGTTTCTCATGCATCATTATTAAAAAAATACGTTTATGATACTAAACATGTGATTGATTGGTCCTTATTATAGGAAGAATCTGAAGAGGAGTTTTCCTGTGAACCTCTTCATATATTGGATAAGAGAGAGGTGCAGCTCAGGAAGCACACCATATTCTAGCTGAAAGTGCAATGGATGCACTTCGAAGTTGATGAGGCTACTTAGGAGAATGAAGCCACCATGAGAAAGGCTTACCTCGCCTTGTTTTATGATTTCATTTTGAGTCCATAGAACACCAGGGACGATGTTGTTCTAAGCAGGGAGGGATGTAATATCCCAAATTTTGGACCTAACACTTATGGGCATGAGTCCCATTGATTATGATGTTACCTTGATGTTTTATTTTGATATACTGGGTAAAATACCCCACTGCATATGAACATGATGATATGTTTGATATATTGGGTGTAAGCCAATTGCATATGATATACATATGTTTGCTTATGTTGGGCATGGAACCTGAAGCACATGGTTGATGAGATGTTTTGTGTTGAGCGAGGAGATCTGGAGCACATGGGTAAATTTATGTTTTATGTTGAGCAAGAAGCTCTAGAGCACATGAGTACTTATATTTGTGTTGAGCGAGAAGCTCTGGAACACACGAAAAGATAAATTCGACATGTTGGGAATAGGCCCTGGATCCTTCCATGTTGATGCTGAGCATAATCTCGGTAACATTGGATTCTTGGCTATTGTATCCCTAGGTGTATCCTACAAGTACATCCTAGCATTAGTGTTGATCAAGGAGCTCTGGAATTGCACTATGTTCGTAACTTCCTGTTATTTAGAATTGAGTATGGGCTCTAGATCAGCATTAGAAGTTACAGAAAAGAATTAATGATTACAAGTGAAAATGACTCGAGTAAAATATTGATCTCGTCTGACTTATTTATAAGTGATTAAATGAAATATCAAATTTCTGTATCTCATCAAGTACTGAAGAACTACCATGTTATACAAGGGAATCCAACATGCAAGGAAGTTTAGAGTTGCCTAGCCTAGTAGACCTAACCACCTACCTAATGATCTTAATGAAGAAAGTGTCATAAGTTTAGGGATCACAATATGTTATACCCTAAGAAAAATAGTAACAAATAGTATATTATTATATATTTTATACATGGTATGTATAAAGAGTAAGCATAGTAATAATATTAATAATGTAAGAAAGAAGGAAAATCTCCATCTATTATTATTATTACTAAAAGAATATTAAACAGTATAATACCTAGAAAAGTCCAATTAGGAACTAGTTAAAAGTTCCTAATTAACCTTAATGCTATGCACAGTAATCATTTAAGAATCAATATAAATACACAAAGGTCACATGATTGATTCCTGTGTGAATTAAGCCCAAATCCCTATAATTAGAAACCCTCACAACCATAAGCGAACCAAGATCGATCCCTGTAGGGTCTATTTCATTTACAAATCACTGTGAATGAATCCTGTAGGATTTCATCCTCACGCTGTAGCATTCCAACTATCAAAGCCATGCTATATTACATATACGCAGGCTGTAATTTTAAACTACATCTAATTCTCTAGATAGAGGTTGAAATACCCCATAAAATCTACAAGGGGTAACAATGGCCCTTGGCCATTACCTTTTAACATAAGGATTTATCCATAAACAAGATTCAACTACTAAAATGATAATGCAACTATCCAATACACTATCGCAACTACAATGGTGGAAAATGCCAATTCCATATGTAGCATGGCCCCAAAGCCATCAACGCTATCAACATTATCCACATAATAACTCAAACAGTGATTTTGAAGCCCCATAGTCCATTAATAATTATAAACCATGAAATCATCACAATATGCATTCACTGTTTATAGTTATAAACATAATCATTATCAAAACCAATAAGAGTTAAGAAGTCATGTTAAACTTGGCCTTGCACCACTGCAAAGCAATGGTGCTACCACCATGTCAATAATATAAACTTATATAATTGTGCAGATATTGTCAAAGAAATACCCAGTCGCGTTTACAATATGCAGAGCAACATTTAAACCAAAAACCCCGAATACATTAGTTCCAGCCCAAAGTCTCTAGAAACCCAGCAAAAACCCCAAGTATTAACGCATCTATGATGCTTATAGTGTGTACAAAGAAAAAAATTCTTCACAAAGGCAGTTATTAAAAAAAAATAAACCTAGAACCAAACACTCAAACCCCCAATGAGTGCAACACTTAGTCACAGCTACCACATGAGAGAGGCAAGTTTTTTTAACTTGTATAAATAGAGCTTACTCGTATTGGGTATGGCCTTTGAACATAGGGTAACCCGCAACCTTGACCCCTTCATACCCTGCAACCTACACACGCAAAGAAAAGGCACGATGAGGAGTACACATTGTAAATAGTCTGAACATACACAATAATGCTGCTAACTGGACTATCAGCATACCTGTGTGAGCCACCATAGTCTCACCCTGTTACACCATGCAAGAGTAGAGCAGAAGCAGCCAGGATGTGAATGAACGAACCCAATGCATGAGCCAATCCCTAAGCTTGGATGCCACCTTTTGCAATGTGCATTTAGGGAACCACCCTGGCCTCCATCAATGATGTCAAAACCCATAATCGTATAGTTTCCAACCATATAAAACCTTGTTTCAAATCAACATGAAATGCATAAACTCCAAGTGTATATCGAATTCCTAAGGTTTAAGCCATGAGACCATGGCATATGAAATATGCCATGGAAAACTTTAGACCAAGATTTATACAAATCTCTTAATTCCAACTATTAAAAATCATGTATTAAAAATATGATTAGAGCATGAACAAAGTCATAAGTACTTACACCATAGTAAGTCTGTGTCAGAAGTGTGTGTCACGTAAATAATAAATGCAATAGTGACCAAGTCACTATCGTAACGTCTGTAGTAATAACAATAATAATGAGTGTAGCATAGGCTAGTAAACCATCTATCCTGGTATAAATATCTTCTAAACAACTAGCGTATTGCCACTAGGATAGGTTTGTATCACAGAGTGCCAGTGACAAAACAGAGCACTTGGCTGTTCAACTTTTATAAATAGTTTTTTGATGCTAAGTGAGCCTGCACGCAAAGTGAAAGAAATGCATTAATTGTAATAACTAAGGAAGCCTATTGAGACAAGTAGAAAATGGTACCTCTCAGGTGGTTACAAGGGAAACTAGTCCCGCCACTCCACCCATTTTTCCAATAACAAAGTTAAGTCAACATTGTGTATACGACAATAATCAAATTTTATAATCAATGAGGTATGTAATCAAATAACTAACATACACATCAATTGCGTAACCATAGATCCACATAGTAATCAACATCACGATAATGTAAGTAATACATTAATAACCACATCGATAACTATGAAAGAATAATTTAAGAACAACTTACACATTTATAGTACAGTAAATAAAGTACGACACATTCTACACAAGTTCCAATAATGTCCAGTATAGGTAGTTTTGACTAGCCTAATAATTTTTATTTTTATTTTATTTTGAAATTTTGGGGACATTACAACAGATTACCTAACTACCTTTTCTAGGTATCATATTATTCCTAAGTTAAAGTTTCATCTATATTCGAATATCTAAAGTATTTACCCATATATGTATACCACCAATCAAATCATTAATGTTATAATTAGTATTAATATATAGAATTATTCTAAACAAATTTTATACAGATCCCATAAACCATTGAATGAAATTATAGATATATGATTATCAAGTCTTGTAATGAAATTTAAGATAAGGTCACAAGTATTAAGATATCTATGAGTTCTATCTAAATTACACCAAAACAAACCCCAAATCAAACCAAACCCTTTTTCACTTTTAAGTTGCATTATAGAGGTCACGGGATCGATTCCCTTCATAGTATCTAAATTATTAACATAATCAAGGAGAAGGTTATCAGACAACTTCTAGTTCTATCCAAGTACCTTAAAAGAAATTCTCAATCAATTTTAAACTATCAAAGGTTGTAAGGATAAAAATATTTTATATTTTCACTATCAAAATCGAGGATCAAATCTCCTTGAAATATTTATTCCACAGTCTATGAGAAATTTACACATCGATCTATAGTAGTAAAACCATGAAATCATCAGAAGGAAATCAACTTATGGATCGAGGATACTATTAACATGCACTATCAGGATTATAAAAAAAATCTAAATCAAATCTAGGATTGACTTATAAACTAGCTATCATATTTATTATCGCAACATCGAAATTGGTACTACAAGTAAGTCCACATCGTGGCCATTTAAGTAATACATATATATGTTAATAGTAAAGCATACGCTATAACTTACAACACATTTACAAGTTCTTAAATAAATCAGAAATCTATATATACGATAGCCTAAACCACGACAATAATACCATCAATTATGGTAGCCGAAGGGTTTGTTATATTTTCAAACATAAACATTTTTATAAAATGGAGATAGTGAGACAATCTCAGGGTGTGGTTTAGCCCAAATATCGGCACCGTTCTTTAATGTAATACAAACCATATTACCACATATATATATTACATAGTGGTTGTAAGAACATTGTATAGAGCTTCCACTATAAAACCCAATTTACTAGTAATATAAATAATACGAGTATAAGACTCGTCAAGGGAACCCCATACCCTATGAGGGTTTGAATAAAAACTTTTGTATTCATTACATTACATTTTGAAGTAATGGCTATAATATGACATAACCAAAAAATGGTTTTTAAAACAAAACCCTTTATAAAATAAAAAGCCACTTATATTTTGCATCTACGAGAGGAGTCTTCATAGCCTCTTCCCAGCGTGACATGCAACCACAAATTGGTTGGGTCATCATGGGTTACCAGCATAAAAAAATGAAAAAAGTGAGATGGGTAGAAGTATAACGTACCTTGGCGTTTGTAAACACGGACCTGGGAGGAGGTGACCCTATCCCCTACCTTTCCAGTGCCAAAATATGCAAGCATCCATTTGGAGATCCTTTTAAAAATCCATTTTGTAATTGTACTTAAAAACCAAATGCAGCTAAGGAGTTTTGAAACCTTACCTCAGATTTCAGCTTTAAGGGCTAAGGGTTGGCTCCTTTGAGCACCCTTATCACTCCACAGTATGCATACACCAAGAATCACATCAGTAAAATAAGATTTGAGAACTATTCATTGTAAACCTAAAACAAATTCTGCGATGAATGTTACCAAGTCATTGTTACATGTTGGAGCACATTTTTCATGGGTTGGAAGCGTCAGTGGCTTGATGGAGCTTTGGATTTGGTTGGCCACTTTCAAGGAAAAACTGAGGATCACTCTTCACCTCAGAAAGAACCAATACCAAACACCATTAACACTGTGGAAAATCAGTAGGAACAGACAGAAAAGCAAAGCTCAACTCTCAGTGAGCCTCCGACAAACAGCAACACAAATATGAAGCTTAGACAAAGTAAAGTCCTTTTTCAAAACCCTATCAAGCTCTTTGATATCACCATCCAGGTGTAGGGAAGGGATTAAATCCGTTACTTCCTCATAGTCTTGTCTGCGTTTCCAACTCGCATCCATGACATGTTTTAACGCCAACTGAAAGTACAATTTAATATCATTGTCGAAATCATTACAACGATATCATTCGGAATCCAAACCTTGGATAGTGTAATAATAGAACCAATAATACAACTTATTCCATTAATCACCTAGGTTAACATATCATATGTCAAAAAAATATTATATCATGTAAATTTAAACCTTAATAACCAAGTATTCAGACTTCATAATACATTAATAACCAGAAAGGAACTCGCGGGAATTCAGAATTTAGACTACATTTATAAACATAAAGGAAATCACATGTAGAAATAAATTCAGATCTCAAACTTGTCAAGCTGAAATCACTGCAGATCTAAAACGTTTTAAGAAAAAAATGTTGGAATTCAATGTAATATACTTTCATATTACGGCTTGGCCAAATCGTAGTCTTTCACAATTATTTAACAATCCCAGACATACCTTCTTATATCTAGATCCAAAGTATAACAAGAAATTCGTAGGATATATATATATATATATATATTCAAATCATGACTTGGGAAAAATACAAGAATTCACAATTATTTAAGAAAAATCGCAGGTATACCTACATTCAGAAAACATAGTAGTTGAAAATATAAAGGGACCAGATTCAATTATCAACCTGGAAGGTTTGTTCTGGCCCTGTGATCATTTCTTGAGCAAGGAATTCACATTTCGATTGTAGAACTCCAATAACTCTTTGCTCGTGCCCATCGCCCCATCCTCCTGCTAGAGGAAGTCCATCAATAACCTGGGTCCCCATTCGTGGTGTCCTTTCCTCTCTAAAATTGTGGTATTTCAAAAGAAAACAACTATTTTATCCTCCACGACACACATGAAAAAGTGTCCACCTGTTCTTCCAAAAAGAACAAGTGGCAGGATAAGTTTCACCCACCTCTTATTAAGGGAACAAATCCCATGATTATCTTCAAGGAGAAATTGCACCACCATCAAGCCAATAATGTTTTTTTTAATGTTGATATCTCTTATGTATAAATCATTATGTATACCACTAGCGATATTCCGCTCATATATATATATGTGTGTGTGTGTGTGTCTCAATGCTCTTTCACTCTAATATTAAAAATGTTATAAATATATACATACGAAATGATAATATGACATAACAAATGTATACATATTATGAAGGTTATTCCCCTACCATATATCTAATGTTCCATATAAATGTAACAACATTTATTTTACCTTTCACTACTTTGACTAAAGCGAGGTGGAAGTGAACTCTTCCTTGTGAAGGTTATTTTATTTCCATAAAAAATGTTTTATGAATTCTTTGTGTAAATAATATCAACAAGTTTTACCTTCATAATTATTCAAGGTATGATTTAAGCGATAATGCCCTCATGTTCGAGCCCTAGGCTCATATGTTTGTCATAAAAGGAAACATCTTAATTGTAAGAGTATTTCATAATTTAAGCATGTAAGGAAATTGACTAGCATTTATTAAAAGACTTAAAGTCCAAGGTGAGTATTGCAACTGTTTTACTCATTGAAACCAAGATGATACCAAGTTATCTTTGCTAAAGAATATACCCCTTCTCGGGTGTATCTCCTACTTGTGCTATTCATGGTGCTCCATCGAGCTCAATCACTTCCTTTTGCAACACCCTGATACCCAGAGGGTCTTCACGGAGCCCCTACTATCGTTGTAGTCTCTTACAACATAAATTCATGTGGAAAGGAGTCTAACCATATGTATTACACCTGGGCATCTCCATGGTTGCATACTGGTTCTTATATGGTCGAGGGGAAACATGTACCTCCTGTACATATATGAAAACATGTACCTCTTGTACATTCTTGTTTTCAGTTTCACATGTGACAAATGTCTCTCATGTCATTTGGTTGTTTGCATTCATGGAAATTTGGTTCCCATCATGGCTCTCTATATTATTTCCCTAACCAAGTCCCCGATTCGTGCACTTCTCCATGAATGGTTAGTCATAACATCAAATTGTATAACAATGAATAGTTCATGTAATGATTTCCCCTAATGAATGATTTCAAACAAAGTTTTGTGTTATCTTTTATTTATTTGGCATAGACAATGGATTTATTTCCTAATTAAAAAAATTCATAAGTGCAATATAATTATTTGAATCACCCAATTCCTTGCATAACAGGTGATATAATATTGTGTGATTTTAACATGAATGATACTCATTTTATGCACAATCGTAAAAGTACATACCTCTATCATCATTAACCAACTTTCCAAAATGATCTTCTTTGGTTAAAAATGAACAGTTCCAATGATCTCGTTTTTCAGACATCACATAAATACTAATAGTATCCAAAACTATTGGTTAGCGCAACATTTCATAACATAGTAACAAGGTAAAACTTTTATTCATAGAAAATTTTCCATACAATCATATACCCATAAATGGTTGTGAAATGTATTAATCAATTCCAAATATGTTTTATTAGTCACTTAGTTTTCCAACACCATTAATTCGTTACCAATAACATACACCACAATGGGTCAATATTCTCTTTAGACTAAAATATTAAGTATTTACCTGTCTATTGACCTGGCTTTGAATGCTTGTATATTCATACAATGAGTGCTTCTAACAAAATTATTTACTATGTTTTCAATTGACACTTTTATCTACAATCATATGTGATAATAGAAGTGTTATCACTTAGCATTAAAGAGACACTTCATAAAATGTTAAGGATACTAGAATTTGTAACCATAATTCCTATTAATCAATGTTTAATGTCTTTAGTAAAATATAAATCATTAAAACAATGCTGTTTCTACTAATGTAATCAACAAGTATTATGAAAAATATTTCTTTTTTCTAATGACGCATAGTTTCCCTTTAATATGACACCTTAAAATTGTCACGATTCCTCAAGAAGGTAATTAGAATACAAGAGATAGGTCACATGACTAAAGAAGAATGGTTGTCTTCTTTTTTAATATTTTTTATAAAGTTTTTCATAGGAATAAAATCCATATTCCTCTTCATATGGTTTGCATTGTATTATTTTAATTGGCATCTAAATTATTCTTTTCAAATTCTCTAAGGATAAACATTCTATTTAGTGGTTTACCGCACTATATTCTAACGAGTCTATGCACTATGAATTTAACAATATTCTAAGGTCCTAATGCTCAACCAAATTTATCTTTGTAGGAATAATGTTTATACTCATAACCCAAAAATGGTACTTATCTTGTTTTAGATGACCAACTGGTCACTCTAGTTTGAACATAATCGTCGTCCATCCATAGTTTTCTCGAAGGAACTTTGCACCCCTCATTTACTTCCTTATTGATTTCTCTTATCTGTAACCAACCAATAATTGTTTTATCCATCTTGTACCTTCTAATTTTTGTCCCACCCATAAAGGTCCAAGTGTTGCAACTTGAGCTCTGATACCAAATGTAACATACCCCGAATTTGTGAATAGATTCTCCAGGTGGGTAGCATAAGCATGTACCATTTAATCACACAAAATAACTTAAAACTTTTTACTTAACCATAACCATTCTTTCAATATTAAGAATATTTAAATATAATCATTTCCATACTAATTCTACACAAGCAAATCTTATTGAAAATTATAATAGCATAATATCGTTACATTAGTCACAAGACTATCCTTTGAATGTGATAACAATTACAAATTAACCTTGTCTTTTAATCATAGTTAACACCCTTTATAACAAGGCACCATACTTGTACTTGTTCTCATGGGCGCAACCATCATAAATGACACATGAGTCTCCTAAGTGGAGTAAACAACAAGGTTAGATACACTTTAGATGATAAAAGCGAATACCTAAAAAGTACGCACCTATACAACTGATTTACTGTACATTGTCTTTCGAGAATTATCTCAATTACTTCCACAACCTCTACATCCAACACTTGAATTCATGGAACTCAATGTACACATTAGTACTATATATTAGCCTATAAATTCAAGAACATAAGCTTGATAATAAACTTATAAACAAGATAAATTAAATCCTATAAACAAAGGTTACCATTATAGATACTTCTTTAAGCTGACTTTAGCTTGGGATACCGATAGCGTGTCTATGACTTTCCTCCCAACCATAGGCTTCATTTGACATTTTTTTTTCCATCTAAATCCACCCTTGAGCTAGGCGACGAATCCACTAGGTTCGAGAGAAAGTTAACTATTTTGCGAAGCCTTTCTGGACAATGTATAATCCTCAATTCAAGATTATGACATATCTTAGTATTTTAATCAAAAAATCCACTTCAACTAAAACTCTATTCTTATCAAGAATATGAAGCCTATTTCCTGAAAAACCAACTCTTAGATTCTTTAACATGGAACATAGTTTTTGAATAAACACAAAACATTCCATATCTTCTATAAGAAGGGAAAAGGGATTAACTCCTTTAGTGAAACAATCTATTTTATCCTTTGAATAGGTGTGTAGTGGCTTTTTTTTGTAATGAGCCACTAATTATACCTACCTTTTCATAAATATTAATATATTCTTGATCAAAATATTTTCATATAATATTAACGTAATATAAACTTGCACTTAGTAATTTTCTAAAATATACCAATCGAGTCTTATCACCATTCATTCATACGTTGTTAATGGCTTGCAGAGTTTTTCATAAATATTAATATATTATTTATTAATATATTTCTTCATATAATGTCAACATTAGGTAAACTTGTTCATATAATGAATGTTAATCCAATTTTATTAAATCAATAATTCCAATATATATATCAATACAAAAGGTATATTAATATATTCTACTATGCGACTTTTCCCTGAAAGGTTAATATCTTCAAGTAACAAAAACTTATAATAAATCTCTTCACAAATAAAAGAAATACTTTTCCAAAGGTAAGGAATTTGAGTTATCAATTCGTGGCCACACTTCCATATCAACGAAAATGCAGGCGATGGTTCCTCTTTATCGCAGGGTTATGATATATACATATATACATTCGGGACTGCCAAAAACCCAACAAAGGCATACTATATATATATATATATATATATCAGATGTCATCAAACACAAGAATACCAAAAATATCTATCCGAACTTTTACAGGAATACCAAAATACATCTAGCATTAATTTTTATCTATTATTCAGGCATAGTGCTTTAGAACCCACTATCTAAACATATAGATCCATTTATAAAAAATAACATAAGAAAGCGATTGCTATAAAGATCATGATCTCCATGAAGATATTTTGTCAATATAGTAACACCGCAGGTAGATTCCTCTTAAAACCTAAAACATGCAGATCTCGTTATAATCGTCGCTAGTCATTCAAGGATTAGACATGATTTTATCAAAGTAAAACAAAGGAAAACATTCCATACTCGATATAAATTTATCTAAGTAAAAAAGCAGGAGACATTCGAGGCTTAGATATGAATCGATCAAGGTAACAATGCACTCAAGATTCCAAATCTATGTTAATACCAAAACACATAATCTAGTAGTACTCAGAACGATTGCAGAGTTCAGGCATCTAAACATTATAAGTCTGTTCATAATTTAAAACCTAGGTTATGTAATCTCATATATGAAGATTGTTCCAAAATGGGCAGATTTATCCATCTTAAAACTCATATCTAGAGATGAGATTAAAAACAATGGAACCATGATGCATAGTATGATATGCATACATAGAGCAGATGTTGAGGGTTAAAGCAAGGTAATAGACAAAGACTATATATCTAGATGGAAACCAGATCTAGAAATGTTGCAACACTTAAGTAAAAACATAAAGGTAGATGAGTCTTGGTGATACTTGCTCAATAAAAGAGAAACTAGAAGCTCTCTCATTTTAATGCTCATAAGAACCTAGATCATTTCTAGAATAACAAGAAATGAATTAGGTTTCATTGTATAAATGTGGCCCATTGGTGCCTACCATATCCAAGGTGATATTTAGCGAGGATAATACTTCATTATTTTTTCAATGACCCGAAGGTCCTTTACCTCCTACCTCGAGAGTGGTACAACCATTTCTCTTTTTTTAGAAAATAGAGACGTTGTATGAGCACTATCTTTGTTGTTTCAAATATTGAGTAGAACACGAGCTACTCGATGCATTTTCTTTAATCGATTATCGTGATGAAACACATACTTCAAGGTAGATCCAGATCATAATAATCATGAGTATTCATACTTTAGACTACATTAGTAACCAGGAAGGAAATCACAAGAATTCAGACTTCCAACTACATTCATAACTAGAAAGAAAATCACATGTAGAAATAAATTCAGATCTAAAACCTGTCAAGCTAGAATCGCTGCAGATCCAAAATGTTTTAAGAAAAAATTCATGTAAAAACATAACATATTTTATTTCAAAGTAAAGAAAGAAGTATACCCAGAAAAACCCTCATGGGGTTTATCCCAAAATCATATTCAATGCGACTAACAATAAAGAAAATTACGATAATGTCATTTCAGCCCAAAATTAAGAATGGACATTAAGAGCCTCATGGATTTATTGTTTTCCCATTTATACTATAACTGATAAACAAGGTTAAAGGTTCTTCTAGATCCATCCTTTATCAAAGACGTAGCTGTAACAACGACTTTTAAATCCAAACAAAACAAATCAACTGTGTCGAGGCTCATGACCTTAAAGTTTAAAGAATTGTAAGTAAAATTCCCTCGCAGGGTCAAACAACTCTAGGATATGTACTCTTTAAAAAAAAACACAAATGACAAGTTCAAATAGAAGGGCCTTATAACAAATATCTTAAAAAGAAAAGTCACATAGCTGCAAGACTCTAGAGTGATTCATTCACATTCTGGAAAGTTTACACATTCACTTATCCTTAGGAATTTTAGAGTTGCACTATCAAAACCCTCGCCTGTACTTACAATATTGAAACAAGTTTATTACCAAATAAATATATAGAGTGGCATAGCCATCTACGACTCCACAAATGGTGATTAACACCCTTATAATAACAACAGTATCAAATATCACAGCAGTATATCACTTCCATATTGAACACGGAGTGGAGAAAAACCCAACACTATTTTTTAATGTCCCCAAAAATTGAAAAAAAAATA
The DNA here is from genome assembly GCA_001517045.1 of Pseudotsuga menziesii. Taxonomy (NCBI): domain Eukaryota; kingdom Viridiplantae; phylum Streptophyta; class Pinopsida; order Pinales; family Pinaceae; genus Pseudotsuga; species Pseudotsuga menziesii. Next base: position 19,274 of record LPNX010235040.1, on the reverse strand, counting down.
TATTTTTTATTAGGCTAGTAAAAAATACCTATGTTGGACATTAATTCAACTTTGCGGAATGTGTGGTACTCTTATTGTATTGTTGTGTTGTCGTAAGCTATTCTTACGTCCTGCTTCCATATTTCTCGATGTGGTTATTAATATGTTACTTACATTGTTGCGATGTTGATTACTATTGGTACTATGGCTAAGCATTGATGTGTAAGTTAATTATTTTCTTACGTGATTCCTTGTTTATTAACATGTTCTTATTGTCATATACATGAAACTAACTTTACTTTGTTAATGGATAAAGGGGTGGAGTGGCGGGACTAGTTTCTCTTGTAACGACCTGAGAGGTAACAATTTCTACTTGTCAAAATGGGCTTACTTAGTTATGTTGAACTAATGAATTCTTGTCCCGTTTTTGTGCAGTTGCACTTGGCGACAAGAAAATTTGTTTATAAAGCGTAAGGGAAAGTGTTGTTCATTTTGGTCACTGGCGCTCACATTTGATGCTCTGTCCTAGTGACACTTTATTGATTGTTATTATTATTATTTACGGACTTTATGCTAGTGACGAGGTCACTGCCGCACCTATTACTTGCGTGACACATATTTGTTTATTTATGTGACACTGATTTATCCTCGTGTAAATGATTATGACTTGATTAGGTCCTTTCATATTCTTACTATATGGTTTTTAATATTGGTAATATACTACAATTGCAAAAACCTTAGCTTAGACATTTCCATGGCAGATTTCATATGCCATGGATTTAGGGATTAAATCCTATTTTATTTGATGCATGTATGGGTTTATGCAAGTTGCAAAGGTTTTAGCACAGGGTTTAATATTGTGACCCAAACTATCATGAGTCATCAGTTTTTGTAAAATTTATTGGGGGCCACGATGGCGACGTAAATGTGCCTTGGGAAAGGTGGAAACCCAACGTAGGGCTTGGTTCAGTCATTTGTTTGGATCATTCGCAACTTTGCTGCTTGTGTTGTGGTCTTGCGTGGGTGAACGAAGGTGATGGTGATGGATTAGCAGATAGGTAAGATGTGTATTCTTGTTTCGCAGCATAATTTGTTTAGTTGACTTGCATAATATGTCATACTTCTCATCGTGGTTTCTATTTGTGGTTGTAATTTTGCAGGGGTGGTGAGAGAAGGTGTGGGTCATAGCTTGTGGGAAAGACCGTGGGCAAAGAAATACCCTTCAGTAAGCCCACTGTGTAGGAATTTACTTGTCTCTTATTGGCTTCATGTTCACGACTGAGTTGTCATATGTTGTAAGTGGGATTCACTTGGGTTTGGTTTGAAATGGATGCGTTTTGGGTTGGGGGTTTGACTGTGTCTTAATGAACTCTGTGTTTGATAAGCGACAGGCTTGGGGATTTTGTAATGTCCCTAAAAATTGAATTTTTTTTTTTTTTTAGGGTAGTTAAACAAAACCTTTTTCAAATATCATTAAACTTGCATAATGTGTCGTACTCTATAATACTACTAAATTTTCATAAGCTGTCCTTACGTCTTACTTCCTTGCTTCAGTTATGATTATTACTTTGTTTACTATTTGTGCTTATGATATTGTAATTTTGATTACTATGTGATTCTTATGGTTACGCTTTGTTGTGTATGTTAAATACTTTGATTATGCACTTCATTGTTATTTACATCTGCTTACCATTGTATACATGATTCTAACTTAACTTTGTTTTTGGAACCAAAGTGGGTGGAGTGGTGGGACTAGTTCTCCCATGTAACTATCTGAGAGGTAAAAGTTTGTACTTGTCTACCGGGATTACTTTGTTCCGTTGAACTAAGACACTCTTAACTTGTTTACATGTAGGCGTACTTTAGGGATGAAAAACATGTTATGGAGAGTTGAATGTTTTGATCCCTAGTACCCATACTGGAAGCTAGTGACACCTACTGGTTGTTATTATTGTTCCTTACATACTTGGGTTAGTGACAAGGTTACTACCATGATTATAATTTATATGACATAGACTGGTTATCTAAGTGACACTTATGATTCATAGTGTAATTTATCATTAACTATTCATATCCTAGAATATTTGTTTTACACATTTATTTTACGAAAAGAAATTAACTTATACTTTCATCTTATGCTATTACATGTTCATAAATATTTGGCTTAAAAGTGAAACTTGGCTTTAGGCTTAACAACCTACCATGGCATATTGCATATGCCATGGTCCCTTGGCTTAGATCCTAAAGGGTTGGATGAGCACAATCATAGGATTATAGCCTAAAGGATGCAATGTATGTATTAATTAATACCTTATATTAACTTGGGCTGGCGAATATATAGTCATAGTGTAAACTATGCATAAGGGTTTATGAATTTTCATGAAATGGAAACTTTCAATATGGTAACACATGAGAACTATAGAGAAGTGGGTTTTGGATTTGATAATGGACCACAAGCTGGCAACATTAATGCTATTTGGGAAGTGTGGAAGCGTGGTGGAAGCCCAACTTAGTGTTTGGTTCCATGAAGAAGTTTGGCCATTACTCAGTTTCATTGTTTTCCCCTTTTTCCTCTACGCAACATGGTGAAGGAGACTTCTAGGATAGCAGAGGTATGGTTTTCATATGGGTTTCGCAGCATTGTTATTTGTTGGTTATTCACTCAGGATTTCATACTTCTCATCATGGTATTTGTGGTGCGCTTGCAGATGATAGGGGAGACGAAGGGAAACATGGTTCGTCACTTGAGGGAAAGGCCATAAGCAATGCCATACCATTACGGTAATCCTACTGCACAAGCATTTACTTGCTCCTCTTCGCCTCATGGTCATTCCTAAATTATTACTCATTGATGGATGAAAGAAAATTCATGAATGTAGTTTTGTTATGTACACATCTGGGTTTTAGGGTTTCGACTGTGTCCGGAAGGAATCTGTGTTTGGTTCAGCGATGGACTTTGGATTTGTTATAGGGTTTTCAATTTTCCTTCAGGACTAGGTTTATAATGATTTGGACTTGTAATTTTTATATTACTGTTAGCAGTGAAGGGAGCCTTGTACATTTGACATACTCTGTGTGTAAATTTGTAAATCGTATTTTGTTTTATTATAACGCCAAGGAAAAACCATTGCTTGCAATGGTGCCATGGCCAATGGAACCGGCCGTGTACCTTGATTATGGATTTATAAGACTGTATATACATGCATGCGGCATTGATGTCATTACATCTCTGCGTTTTGATTTTATGGTTAAAATACATATGTTTTATATGGAATCCTCCTTCATTGGTTATATTAGTTAGGTGAATGACCAAATAGTCAACACTGATGGCTTTTGATGAAACGCCGTGAATGGCGATGGCACTCACCATTGTAGCTGCGATAGCATAGATGGGTGCATACTTACTGTGTTATTATTTGATGTGTATTAATACAAAAAAATGCAGAGAAGATCGAGGGTGGGAAAACTCTATTGTAGGTTGTTTTCGTTGACAGGGTTAAGCATCGAAATAGTTAGTTATTTTTAGTTTTCCATTGATTAGTTAATTGGGCTGAGGCCATAGATTATAGTGTATTTGAAAATAAGGGGCTCATGACCTCTACGTAAGATTTTGGTTATTGTCTACATCCTGCATACAAGTGTGTATACCATGGCTTTATAAATTGTACAAGGAGTCTACAGGGTTTTAATCTTGGTCATTGTATATTATGAGGGTTTTACTATTTGTAATGGTTGCGATTTGGGCCTTAGTACCCACGGGATTCGATCCTGTAATTTCCTGTATAGTTATGTGATTTTATTATAAATGGTTTACTGTGTATTAATTCTTTTATGGTTCTTAATAAAATGGCATTGAGTATTATGGTATTTGTTTTGACATCTGGGTTTCTAGAGGATTTGATCTAGGGATCTCGTGTTTAAATATATAGTTTGTTATTTAGTGTTGTAACTATACTTTGGTTATTTTTACATGTTTGTTGTATATTGTATTATGTTGGAGCTTTTATGTGAATTTTAATACTTAGATGGCTTGACTTGTTTGCTTCATGTCATGGGTCTATATTATTGATAATAATATTCTTGCTTATACTTGGTAGATATAGATAGTATAGTGCTTATAAATCGTGGACCATGTATAGGGCCTCGATTACTTGGACTGTTAAAAGATTACAATGATATTTGTTTTAATGGGAATGATTTGATTATTATCCTATGGTTATTTATTCAGACCTTGAAAGCTCTTGGTTGGTTCTTAATCTTAGCTTTGGTATGTGGTGTGTGTAATTTGTTCCTAGATGTAAATTCGATGTTGAAAGATTTGAATTATAAATATATTTTATAGTTGTTAATATATATACAGGTATAAAATATTTGCTAGGTCCTAATTATTCTAAATCTGAAACTTAGATCTGAATTGGTCTTTTTAATTATAGCATGGCTCTACTCATAATATGCAATCTTTCACTAGAGTATATAGGCCAACTATCAGCTAGGTATTTAATCTGAAATAAATTTTAGTTTGTAGGAAGAAAATACTACAGCAGTAAAAGACAATACAAAAGTAAAACCTAAAAATACCAAACCCTTGATGATCTTAAACAAGAATTAAATAACATCCTAGGGTTATATATTAAAACGTAAACCCTAAGAGAATGGGACAAAAAACAAGGCACATAGGGTTTAGAAAATATAATGTAAACATTTTCCTAATTTAGCCAACATTTTTTCTAGAAGATGTAATAGGCAGTCCATGACCTCACACTTGTAAATTGAATCTCCATTAATGGTTGAAACCTGCACACTCAAATAACCAGCATTAACAAATCATAAGCAGATCTGACCTTTGTATTAGATGACTGAATCACTTGGGAACTAGCACAGTCCACCCAACCATGACCCGGAATCATTCCTGGTTTCAATACAAATTCCCTCCAATTTGATTCCATCATGAAAGTAGCTTAGAGCTCCTAAGATAAGGCTTCCCTAGTTTGTATACCAGGTCTGGATCAGTTCTCTCTTTTCCTTCTAGGAAAATTTCTCCAAGAACTCTCTTGAGAATTTTTGGCAGAATAATGACTCCAAAAGATAGATGATATCCCCAAGTCTCTCTTGGGATTAAGACTTTATAGATAGAATTTTCAGTCAAAGGGGCAGTTAAATCAAGAAATGCTTCATTTATTGATTTAACCATTTTCATTCACTTCGTACTTTTAATATTTTGACTTAGGAAGTTTTAGCTAGTTCCTAATTGGACTTTTGTAGGTATTATAATATTTAACCTTTATCTTAGTAATAATAGTAATAGATGGAACTTTTCATTATTAATATTATTACTATATTTATTCTTTATACATACCATGTATAAAATACATAATAATATAACATTTGTTAACATTTGTCTTGGGGTATCACATTTTGTGATACCTAGATTTATGACACTTTCTTCATTAAGTTCATCAGGTAGATGGTTAGGTCTACTAGGTTAGGAAACTCTAAACATACTTGCATGTTGGATCCCATCGTATAACATGGTAGTTCTTTAGTATTGGATGAGTATATAGAAATTCAAAAATTCATTTAATCACTTATAAATAAGTTAGATGAGATCAATATTTTTCTTGATTCGTTTTCACTCGAGAATCATTAATTCCTTTCAGTAAATCTCGGCGCTTACCAGATCCCATACTGAATGCTAAAAATCAGGAGTTACAAATTTAGTGAGATTCCATAGCTCTTTGCTCAACACTAATGCTAGGATGTACTTGTACGATACACCTAGGGATATAATGGCCAAGGATCCGATGTTCCAGAGCTTATGCTCAACATCAACATGGAAGGATTCATGGATTATGCTCAACACTTCGAAATTATATTTTCATGTGTTCTAGAGCTTCATGCTCAGCACAAATATAATACTCACGTGCTCCAGATATTTTTTCTCAACACAAACATCAATCACTCATGTGCTCCAGAGCTCCTTGCTCAACACTAAATATCTCATCAATCATGTGCTTCGGGTTCCATGCCCAACAGAAACAAGCATATACATATATATGTATATATATATATATATATCATCAACAATTAGCTTACGCCCAATATATAAAAAAATCATCATGTTTATATGCAATGGGTTATTTGACCCAGTATATAAAACATCAATATCACATCATAATCAATAGGCTCATGCCTATAAATGTTAGGTCCAAAAATTCAAGATATTACACATTTGTTTTTGGGGGTTTTTTTTTCTTCAGGCCTGAGCTTTGAAATGTAATGGGATGTATTTGAATAATGATTATGGGCAGCAAAGAGAGCCTGGTTAAACCCTTGACAGGCTCTGTGTATTTTAAAAGAATTTTTTGTGTTAGGTTATAGGCAATGGGAAACACCATTGCTTGCAATGGTGCAATGGCCGAAGGTAACGACTATGTAAAATTGTTAATGGTTTTATAAGATGGTGTTTATATATATATATATATAGTGTCGATTTCAATGGTTGTTAATTCGTGGACTGTGTGGATTTTGTATTCGTGGTTTGTGATGGTTGTATAGATGAACAATGGGTGACAGAGTTATGGCTTGGGGCCATACCGTATGGCATTGACTTTCCCACCCTCATAGATGTGAAATAATATTTATTGTTTATGATTTTTTGTCTGTAATATGATAAGGGGGTTGTTTGTGGTGTAACCCCATGATTAGCCACTGTTGTTGTTGGTAACATTGAAACGGTTTTAATATTTGGAAATGTTGAATTATATAATGTAAGAGGCCGAGGCCATAGATTACAACATATATATTTTTCATTTTTGTCTTTCGACCACTGTGTAGAGAGTTTGTGTTTTTCTTACAACCTATGTATAGCAAATATAGCATGGCTTTGTGAATTATTAAAAGACTCTATAGGATTCGATTCTGGGTCATTTACCATGATGAGGGTTTAAATGAATATTGAAATGACATCTGGCTTTTAACTGATTACTATAAATGGTATCACATTTGTTTGTGAATGGTTCTATAAATGATATTATGGTTGTTTTTAATCGATTACTGTAAGTGATATTAAGGGTTTGAATTGTTGTTTATGCAATGGATTATTATGTGAGTAGTAACTGCATAAGCTTTCATAGATGTAAATGTTAATAATAATATAAATCGTGCACCATTAGATGGTATCGATACTTGGACTGTTGATTCGATTTATGATATTATTTGGTTAATGAGAAGCGATGATGGTTATCCTTGTTCTTGGCATGAGTATATTTATGCAGACCCTCATAGGTCTTTTCTAGTTTTTATCTTCACTTAGTTACTTTGAATTTATGGTATATTCTTAGATAAAGAATACGAATGTTATGATATTGTTTAATTAGATTATGGTTTTGCTTATACATGATATTATATAATGATTTTTTTAGTAGGTTCTATTTTTAATTAACTGTGTTTTATGTTTATATTTTGTTTGAAACCTGAATCTGAACTAGTCTTTTACTTATAAACATAGCTCTACTGGCAATATGAAATCTTCTAGTAGATATTCATAGGTAAATAAATACATAGGCAAGGTTTAGAAATAATTCCTATTTTTTTAGGAAAACAAAAGGGTAAGCTGTAAATGAAAATATAGGAGTAAAACTAAACACACAAAACCCTTGATAAATATTTAAATAGGAAATTAAATTGCAGCCTAGGGTTTATAATGAAAATGCAAACCCTAAAAGAATTTTGAAAGGAAACCAAGGTACATAGGGTTAGAAATATAATATAACTCTTACATAATCTAGCGAACACTTAATCTAGATAATTAAATAGACAGTCAAGAACCTCATACCTAAAAAGTAAAGCTCTTTTAATGGTTGAAACTTGCACACTCAATTCCCCAGCATTAACAATTCATAGGCAGATATGAACTTTGTATAGATGACCGAATCACTTGGGAACTACCACATTCCACCCAAACATGACCCATAACCATTCCTGGTTTTAATCCAGATCCCCCCAAGCTGGTTCCAACATGCAAGTAGCTTAGAGCTCCTAAGGTAAGGCTTCCTTAACTAGTATATTAGGTGTCGATCAGGTCTCCTTTTTCCTTTTAGGAAGATGTTCTTCAAGAACTCTCTTCAAAATAATCAGGCAGAATAATGACTTCAAAAATATGGAAGATATCTACAAGCCTCTCTTTGTCTTGGGACTTTATAGGCAGGCTTTTCAGTCAAAGGGGCAGTGAAGTCAAGAATCATTTCATTTCTTGATTTAACCCTTTTTATTTAATTTAGTACATTTAATATTTTAACTTAGGAACTTTTAACTAGTTCCTAATTGGACTTTAATAGGAATTATAATATTTAAATTTTATCTTAGTAATAATAGTAATAGATGGAACTTTTCCTTCTTTCTTACATTATTAATATTATTACTATGTGTCCTCTTTATACATGCTCTGTATAAAATATATAATAATATATTATTTGTTAACATTTTCCTTAGGGTAACACATATTGTGATCCTTAGACTTATGACACTTTCTTCATTAAGGTCATCAAGTAGATGGTTAGGTCTACTAGACCAGGCAACTCTAAACATCCTTGCATGTTGGAGTCCCTTGTATAACATGGTAGTTCTTCAGTACTTGATGAGATACAAAAATTTAAGATTTCATTTAATCACTTATAAATAAGTCAGATGAGATCAATATTTAATCGAGTTGTTTTCACTCAGGAATCATTAGTTCTTTTCAGTAGCTCCTAGAACCTACCAGAGACCATACTCAATGCTAAAAAATAGGGAGTTACAGAATTGGTGCAATTCCACAGCTCCTTGATCAACACTAATGCTAGGATGCACTTGTAGGATACACCTAGGGATACAATGGCCAAGGATCCGATGTTCGAGAGCTTATGCTCAACATCCAAACATGGAAGGCTCCAGGGATTATGACTTACACTTCCAAATTATCTTTTCATGTGTTCCATATCTTCATGCTCAACACAAATGTCTCAAAACTCATGTTCTCTAGAGATTCTCACTCAACACAAAACATCAATTTACCGATGTGTTCCATATCTCCTCGCTCAACAAAAAACATATCATCAATCATGTGTTTTAGGGTCCATGCCCAACATAAGAAAACACACATACACACACACACACACACACACACACACACACACATATCATATGCAATTGGCTTATGCCCAGTATATCAAACAAATCATCGTGTTCATATATAGTGTGGTCTTTGACCCAGTATATCAAAATAAAACATCAAGGTAACATTATAATTAATGGGGCTCATTCCCATAAGTGTTAGTGTTGATGTATTTGTAACTTCGGAATGTATTAACTTGTATATCTTATGTATTGTACCCCGATGTTTATTCCAGGAAGTAGCTATAATGAAATTGAGTCATGTCATGCTGCAATGTTCCAATCGGGAGATTCAATAATGCAAACAAGTCATGTAAAGTCATTGAGGTTAACCCTCCATTGTAAGTCAGGAAAATAGTCCCCACAATTGAGTCAAGGTTAACTCTCCTTATTGATCGGAGGGAAAAGTCCCCATAGTTGTGGGGTACTAGGGTTATTAGAATCTCCTAGAGAAGTCAGGCCTAGTAAGTAATTGTTAAGTGGGGCCGACTTGTTGTAGTGAAGATAAAGTGAACATAAGAATATAAATAGAAGTGAGGATCTCCTCATTTCTACACATCACACACACTCACTAACTGGGATGCATGAGTGAGAGAGGAGAAGCTCTCTCAAGTGAGGGAGAGAGAACAACTGTTGGAGATCATATTTTCTGTCTTTGGGTTTTACTGCTGCCATTGGTGCTCATTCTATCTCTGAGGAAACTGCAGGGTTTTCTCCTTTATGGTTTCCCCGAGGAAAATTCTTTGTGTCTCTTGTCTCTTGTTATTTTTTCTATGCATGTTATTCTCTGAGATAATATCCTAGATCATATTGCTTAAATGATAAAAATATAACATGGTATTAGAGCTAACCTGAGAAGAAGACACTGTGCAACTGTGGAATCTAGGGCTTCTTACTTTTTGGGTCTCTCTCCACAATCCATTAGCAAAAGAAGGCTAGTCTAACTCTCTATTGAAGGGCAGATATTTCTGTCGAAGCATAATTTGATTCTAGTCATTTTCAGTTTTATAGACCTGGTTCTATATTTTTGGTTGGGTGAAACTCTGGGAAAGTCAAACCCTAGTTTGACCTTGGGCCTAAAAAACCCTAAAATACTAAAACTGATAGTTTTGGTATATTCATTATATCTCGATATTGGAGAAGGATCAGGTGCCAAAACGTTTATAGGTCCAAGTTTCAGCCTCATATTATCTATATTCTAGGAGATATGATTTCCCCAAGTTAGGGTTCCAGCCTCTCCCAGGATTCCTCCCCAAACAGGACACATGGGGAGAATTGATATATCTTTGGCTATGAACGTCCAAATTAAATTTATCAATATGTTCCAAAAATGGCATGAACTATAATTTCCGTGATAAAAGTTTCAGACCTTGAATATGAAACATTGACACGTGACAGTCCGTACAACTTCGCTATGTTAAACAATCCTGAAATAGGTCACCTTGGTAAAACGCTCATAAGTACAAATTTGTGAAACCAATGATGACGAAACCTATTTTTTCGGAGTAAGGATAGAATATGATACCTATGTAAAAAATTTAAGACACATAGGAAGAACACTTTTTGAGATACCGCAGAAACAATATCAGGCATTTCTGCCGAAGAAATTGGTAAACTGCGGCTTCCTGTTTTGGGAGCTTCCCTCCATCGTTTTTAGAAAAGGAGTACACTGGAAATATCGCCTTGAAGAGGTATATATTTCTATATAATCAGATCTAAAAGATTCCAAGTTTTTAAAATTAGGGTTTCTCTGACAAACCCTAGATCAGCCAGCTCCGGAGCGAGGATGGACTCCTAAAATCGGTAAGATCTAATATTTTTCTATTTACAGTTGAGGTTCTCATTTCAAGATGAATAATGTTAAACCAAAAATTCCCTCACTCAACTCTACATGGCCTACACCACCCAAGGACACCCATGCATGACCCTTATTTGACCTCCACACCCTTAAGAAGGCTTAACAACATTGAAAAGGCCTTAAAAACCCGTAAAAAGAGCCTAAATAGCTCTCATAGGGGATGAAGCCTCCAAAAAGGGGCTAAAACCCCTCAAAGGAGCCTAAAACCCTAAAAGGAACTAAATATTGAGTGAATGGGGCTAAAAGCCCCAAAAAGGGGCTAAAGCCCTGACCAGGGGCTTAGAACCCTAAAAAAGCTATAAATAGAAGGGTGGGGATCACTATCAGAAAATTCCTCCCTTGCATACTATTATGCTACCCCAGTTGATGCCTTGAGACCATTTTCCTCTCATGCCATTCACACTCCCTCTCATCCATCCTCCCATTGAGCGAAAGCTCCCCCATTCTCAAGAGAGAGGTGCTTCTCCAAGCTAGGGCATGGTGGCCGATTTCCACCAAGAGGTATAAGCTTTGTTTAATGTCATTTTTATTCTAGTTTTTCTTACTTAGTTTTCTTGTAGGTTCATTTTATGTTCTAACAAGTTGTATGCAGGGTTCTGGAGTCTAACCTTGTGTGCAGGGTTTCCATTTCTTTCTTTTCCATTCTCTTTTTGCTTCATTTCTGTTTCATTTTTCTTGAATTACCATTAGGAACCCTACCCTTTTGTCCTATAGGTGAAAGGTATCCATTTCTACCCTATATTAAGGGAGAAATCCCTGCTACAGAACTGGCTACCATACCAGGTCGATCCCACAGGATCCCTAGGATTATTTTTCAAAGTTTTAGTTTTTATTTCTATTCTGTTAACCTAAGTTAATTTTCTGTTAAATCTAGTTTAGATCTCTGTTTATTTGCATTTATAGTTACTTCCAAGCCTCCTCAAGGCCAATCTGAGTCCATTTGGCCACAGTACAGGTTACAAAAAAATTTTCCCTTTCTGGAGCAGGTCTCTCTTATCGGGCCTAGAGAGGGGACTAGGTTGCTCATTTTGGCCTGATAGGTGCGACCAGGTTGCCCATTTAGCCTCGAAAGGTGCGACCCCCTTCCAGAAGTTAGCTCGCTTCTGTCTGCAGATTCTGAGCGACCCCTCACCTTTTTTTGGGAAAATTTGGCACCCCCCTCACCACATTTGATCCAAAAAGTGTGATCTATCTCTCACAGTTTGATTTTTTAAAAGTTAAGGACTGTCAGTGCGGCTCAATTGCCTTATTCCATCAAAAATGTTTCTGTTTCTATTTCTATTCCTTTCATTTGCAGTATGTGTAAATCAAAGTGTAAATCAATGGTTGATGGGTTAATAAACATGAACAAAGCTTGATTAAAATTTACTTAAAATCAACATCATTCCTAGCCCTTTCTCCTCTATCCAGTTATCACCCTTCAGGGTATTCTGGGATAAGACGAAGGGTGAAGCTCGTATAGTAATAGGCACTTCACCTATTATTTTTTGAAGCCACTAAAAACAGGTGACTTGGAAGGTAGAGGGGGTAGAGAAGGAGGGCTTCTCATGGCACTCATCGTCCTCCTTATTGACCAACCTTGCATCCGAAGGGTGACCTGTGGATCTATGAATGGGCTTAGTCCCATTGTTTTGAGAGCCCAACACCCTTTCCTAGTTGAAGAGAAATATAGGTGCAAGGTAGTCACCTAGTCAGGCTATCATAGTTTAGGTTCACAAATGGTACATGTGTAAAATTTCTCATTACTATTTACTGCTTTCATTCACAATGTTATGAACTCTGTGGAATATTCATAAACCATTTAAGCAGCCACCAGGTATAACATAAAAACAAAAGACATACACACCATACCATATAAATCAACCCAACTTAGTTCATGATGCTCAGTGAGCCAGTAAAATTTACAATTTACTCTAAGTTAAACATCTACAGTCTTTGAGGACATAAGTCCCTGACTGCCTTAATCATGGGAAGTACTTGGGCTCATCCTAGAAACTCACTGTGAGGAGTACCACAGGAACCCCAAAGTAGCTGGCCACTGAGAGGAATTGCCAAGCTAAACAGGCAACGACCCCCGTCGATTGACTAGCACTCTCGTGAGGAAAAATCCAAGCGTTGTCTTCTGGTAGTCTTGGTGGCCAAGTGACCACCTGAAGCCTATAGGAAGCCATTAAAACTGGGGTCCAAAAATCATTACCACAATTTTGACATACAAATATGACATGATTGATCCCTCACGCTCTTCCTCACTCCTAAGAGGCGAACCACCACAGTACGGGTCATTAAACTGGCATTGTCAATACCATTCTCGACGACCTTCTACACCATCAGAATGCCACACAACCTCTGATTTAGATTCATACTCATATTAATCTAAACCATATCTACACACTGCACCATCAAGCCCTATGGCTGGTGAAAACCCGAATCCATTTTTTGGTGTAGTAATTGCTAGTGGACGCATGTCCACACCACAAACCACCACCAACACCCCTGCAAGTGGCCCCATAATAGTCATGCAAACCGTCATAAGCCACCTACCACCACCCATATTGACCAGTCAAGTTGTCCCACCTACAACACATGGGGGTAGTATGCCTTCAGCCCACACTGTCCCACTTGGGATACATGGGGGTAGTGGTCCTTCCACCTACACTGCCCCTCCTGTCATACATGGGGGTAGTGTCCCTTCCACCCACATTGTCCCTCCCACCTACAACAAAGGATGTCACATCCAAATGTCCCCAATCCGAAGAGGAGGCCATATTGAAATCCCAATAGTTTGATATGATCTATGCACAATCTGGGTACCTTTACATCGTCATTCCAGACACTCCCCATGTAGGCACCTCCTACCGGGATGCACCAAAGGCATCCCATGCTGTATATGGCATCATAGGTTCTATTTCTCAACAACCACAACACCGTATGACACCACCTGCAATACCACCACAATCAAGCAACACCCCTAGTGTTTCTTACCAAAACCAAACTCTAGACTATGCAAGAATGATGTCCCAGTCTAAAGCCACAAATTCTTATGCACAACCTATGCCACTGCAGTAGGCCGGGGAATTAGCTTGGTCGACACAACAATACACGTGACAAATGACCACATTTGTGTCATCGACACCTACCCAAGTCTACTATGAACCACTGGTGCAAGCTGTTCAAGCCCCTTCCCCTGCTCCAACTACTCCATTGGGATAGTTGTTTGCACAACAAAACCGTCCCAACCAACTATCCCCCAATAACCAACAAGGATAAGCCAGGAATAACCAACCCTAGAACCAAGGAAACAATCAACCGCAGGGAGGTGGTCAACAACCAAACCCTCCCAATAATGCCACAGTGAACCAACCAACCCAAAATCCTCAACGACCAAATGCACCAAGACGCAACGCTCCATTGCGGACAAACCAACCATGCACACTATGTGAGGTCTACAGGAACTAAACATTCGAGTGTCCCTTCATGGTTCACAGTAAACAAGCCATTAGAAACGAAGTTCAACATGCCACCAATACAACGGACCAAGCCCAAACCAACCCAGTACCACAAGGACCTCCTCCTATGGTGCTCCAAAACCCATTGCTAGTCCATGGATTGGTGGCAACCACACCCCCTCCCTAACCCAATCCCAATGCTCCAGGGCACCTCCCATGGAAGAAACAAGTGTCCATCACTTGCCAGCTATGACAACTGAAGAGATCAATTTACAAACCAGAACCACTTATACTATGAAACAAGAACTCGACACAGTTCTCGTTTTTCTCTCTCCTATTTTTAGTAGCTATTTTTACCCCCGTTTCAAAAATGGTTGATGCCAGTATCACACATTTTCATTTTTAGACATTTTTTGGGGCCTTTGAATTATCTTTGTTGTAAAATATTTTTAATTTCTATTTTCAAGTGTCTTTTTTGAAATTTAACAAAATAACATACATTTTTAAGCAATTTATAATGATAAACATATACATTTTACGATTTTTTCTATAAAATAAGACATTTTTATGTACAAAATAAGGCATTTTTATTGACAAAATTGTAAATAATTCCATAAAATAAAGACATTTAAAACCATTTTCAATGAATTTTCAGATAATTTTGCTCTAAAAATGATCATATTTCATATTAATTATCGAAAAGTGACGACTCACATAAAGTCGAGAAAAAATATACAAATTATTTGTAAAAAACATATTAAAAACATTATATTTAGAAATTTTATTTCTAAAATAAAGTCTGAAAGTCAAAACATTACTAATATATCTGATCAAAAAATTGTCAAAATAGTAATAGTAATTGCCTTGTGATTTAATTGAGCCCAACAAGGTTCTATCTTATATGGGTTTTGAGATGATTAGTCGCATGTTTTTCCTAGTAGTTGCTTTGGGTTTGGGGCTTGAGAAAGATACATTTTCACTCTTCATCTCTCAACTAGAGGGTGGTTCTACTAGATGCAAGGTTGTAGTTGGGTTGCGACAATCATCATTGTATAGTTTTCAAGATAAATACTGTGTATTTGTAATTTCATGGGGTTGTTATTATTCGCTTTACAAACATTTTTATGCAATTTTCAATGTTCAAATCCCTATTGTTTTATAGTATCTTAATACAT
>LPNX010235030.1:799843-972561 GCA_001517045.1 Pseudotsuga menziesii | reverse complement strand
GGTATTTCAAATTTAAAGCAATTTCATTGGCTAACACATGATGACATGGAATTTGAATAAAAGTTAAAATGCCCATTTTGAGTTGAAATTTCCTCTAATACGATATACATGCAATGTAATATACCAAGACTTTCTTTATCAGTGACTTATCTCTTTTGTGCTAAAGTTAACTTTGGTAATGCTTCAGGGTTTCTAAGTGAACAAGTACAGTAACATGGGTGATATTTTGTCAATTTTATCTAAATAATATAGCATGTTTCTTATAAAGAGATGCTCTTAAATATATTTACAATAGTTCCTCACAATGAGGCTATGGTTTTATAATTATAATTCCCAAAATCTATGGTTTTTTTTTAATTTTGACTTACCAAGTGACTATATGCTAATGCCTACGTAACTATTTTTGACAAGGTCCTCTAGACAACTACTTAAGTATATCTATATATGTGAGTGGGCCTAGAAAAAAAAATCAAATAAGAAATATATATGTGAGTGGGAATAAGAGATTAAAATCTTAAACTTAAATTGTTATACCTGCCTTAGTAGGAAAATATATATCAATTGATCATTGGTCAAATAATTTTGATTTATAATTACTTTTTAACCAATACAAAAATTTTACTATAGTTTTATAAAAATTTATAACAACATATATTTCTTAAATTTTAATTGGATAAAAACTATGATATTACAATCATTATCTGTTTTAAATACTATTAATTAGTGTTGGAATATAATCCGTCGGGATTATACGTTAGTGTAAATAGTAGGAATATGAAGAGACTCTCGAATGCGTGATCCCAAGAGTCATCTTAGATGTATAAATAAAGGCATTCTATGGAGAAATAATATGAATTCAGGAGTTATTATCTGACAGTGGTATCAGAGCTCCATAACTCCTGCCTGCAATCCTGGCAGTCTGCTTGCCAGACCTTTGTTTACCTTCTGCCATATCTATTTCAGTTTGCTTACCCATCGTCAATCTGTCTCTGTGTGCATTTCTCCTCTCCCAACCTATGCACATTCATGTATGTGTTATTCTCCCAGCCTGATACCTGCGCTGAGGAATGAAATGGTCCAAAGATGCTATGCTTCCTCCATTTGATGCATGGTTTTGACTGGTCATTGCAAGAAGGTGAATTGCAACCTCGATGAGAGGAACATATCCTAAGAGTTGTGACTTTGACTGATAATTGAAAGTTGCAACTAACAGAAAGATGCCTTGTTATTGAATGTTCATTGAAGACTGTGTTTGCTAGAAACCCTAACCTCGTGAAGACTCTGTGAAGCATCTGATCTCTGCATTGAGACTGCATAAAGGGTGGAAATCCTAATCCCGCGAACTGGTGCGTTGTGTGTGCTGCGTTTTGTGAGTGAGACTCCTCTACATTATGAAGAATCACGCCTGTTGATTTGCATGAAGACTGAACCTATGATATCCTGTTGCGATTTATTTGAATCCTGATGACTGAAGACCATTGGTGGAGACTCACGCTTTCATCAACTGCGTGGAGGTAAAATATTGGTGTTGTATTTACTTATGACCGTTGGAAGTGCATAAAACCTAATTTATTCCCTAATTCCTGTGCGTGGAGTTTTCTGGGAAAGTCTGCAAATATTTTTCATATGTAGGATGGGTGCTACGTATTGAAGAGGCCCGTGACTTTTGTATTGAAGAATATAAGTCTTTAGTTGCTCATATAAAAATATTTGAAGCTGCATTTTGAACCTAAGGGTCTAACCATAATCGTTGTATAAAAAGACTGTTGTGACTTCCTTGTCCACATTACTATGTATTTGATGAGCTCGTCGCTGCTAGTTCATGTGTTGGAGAATAAGTCTATGCCGTGCTTCTCTTTTTTGAAGCAAATTTCTCTATAGATTTGCTGCGAGTGTCATAAACTGCTCAGTTGAAGATTAAAGCTTTATTTTCAATATTTTTTCCATCACAAAGACTGTTATTGAAACACGTGAAGACTGAGCCTTAGCTACATTTTGAGCTGTTTGGACCATTACTGTGACTGAAGTTGAAGACTGCCGGAAGAGTGTAAAAGTGTTGAGAACCCACTCTGCTACAATACATTGTATTAATATATCATTGGGTCTTTTCATAAGATGTTTTGAGTTGTTCATGTAATGGCACTCTAAAACAAATGCTATAGAGCTATTGAATTATTTTTATAAGCTGCAAAATTATTCGTATAGGCTGCATAATCATATTGTAATTTGTAAAGGAGCAGGAATCTAAACCTGCATCCCATATCTTTTTCCAAGTATTCTGTAAGTTGTGGATTCCATAGTGAAGATGCACTCTTTGGCATCAATAGTTGGTGCCACTCTCTCTAGCAAAGACACTTATCCAGAATGGTGGAGGAAGAAGAGAGGCAAAGAAAGAAGAAACTTTAGAGGTAGAGGAGGCAGAAACAACTCCAGCAAAAGATCAGATTTGAAGTGCAAGCATTGTGGAAAGATTGGACACACAGCAGATCAGTGTTGGGCTTCGTGGGACTCCATCAAAGACAGACATAACCAGAAGAAAGATGACAATAAGAACCAAGATGCTAGTAAATATTCAGATTCTGCTCATTGTATTGTTGCACATTGTAATCTTGGTATTAATGAAATGACTTCACTTTCATCTTACAAAGATTGTTGGCTACTTGACACTAGTGCAACATCACACATGACTTTTAGAAAAGATTGTTTTGAAGAACTTAATGAAACAATAAATGGCATAGTTTACTTTGCAGATAAGTCAAGTCTCAAACCAAAGGGAATGGGCACCATTCGGCTGAAGATGCCTGGATTCCCTGATTTCTTGTTGAAGAATGTTCTTTATCTTCCAGAGTTGCAGAGAAGCCTGCTGTCCTTGGTGGAGATTCGACAGTAAGGCCATTCCATCCACATGTTTGATGGAATCGTAGAAATAAGAAAGTCCTCTGACAACCAAGTCATCATGACCGGATACGAAGATGGGAAGCTATTGAAGCTAAAGGGTTCATCTGCAAGGGTTCATAACTATGCCTACCTCTCTCAGCATGGAGAAGGTAATTTGTCATCAAGTTTATTGTGGCATGCAAGATTTGGTCATCTGAATTATAACAGTCTTCGTTTGTTGAGAAATAATGGTGTATTTGGTTTGCCCACCATTCCCAAAGAGAAGAGCAAATGTGATGAATGTATATTAGGGAAACACAGTAAGCTGCCATTCCATGAATCTAATTTTAGAGCAAGTAGGAAATTAGAATTAGTGCATTCTGATTTATGTGGCCCAATGCCAACTCCTTCTTCCAATGGGAATAAGTATTTTATGACCTTTGTTGATGACTACTCAAGAATGTGCTGGATTTACACATTAAAGACAAAATCAGAAGCATTTCAAACATTCAAGGACTTTCATGCATTGATAGAAAAACAAGCACAATATAAAATTGGTACACTTCGTGTTGACAATGGGAAAGAATACACTTCAAATGCTTTTGAAGATTATCTTCGCCAACATGGGATTGCACATCAGACTACAGTTCCCTACAATCCTCAACAAAACGGTGTAGCAGAAAGAATGAACAGAACCAAAATGAATATGGTACGCTCAATGATGTTTTTTAAGAATGTAAAACTAATGTTTTGGGGTGATGTAGTGAAATTTGCATCCTATTTGAGAAACAGAAGTCCCTCAAATGCTCTTGATAACAAGACTCCACATGAAATGTGGTTTGGCCATCTCCCTTCAGTCAGGCATCTCAGAGTTTTTGGTTCCACCTGTTATGCCTTGATTCCAAAGGAGCAAAGAAACAAGCTTGGTGCTCAAAGCAGCAAATGCATTTTCCTGGGGTACAAAGAAAACTTCAAGGCATACCGTCTGTATGATGAGGTAAACAAGAAGTTTTTTATTTCCAAAGATGTCATTTTTCTTGAGACTAATAAAAATGACCATTCCATTGAGAGACAGCTTGATCGTTTGGAAAAATACCCTCATCCAAAGAAATATTCTGAAAATGAATATGAAATTCCAAACCTTGAAGGGGGGATTCCTATTCTAGATCAACCTTTGGAATTTCCATATGAAGCACCAACTCCCCCGCATGAAGAAGTTCCTACTACTTCACCTGAACAAGAGATTCAACTGGATGATGTGATTGAGAGACTTGGAAGACTCAACCTTGAAGGAAATGAAGCACCACCAGCTGATCAACCAAGACCATCACGGAAGATTCATAAATGGGCCACAAAGACACTTGAAAGTGTCCATCTGGATGAAGTTGGAAAGACGGGAACGAGAAGTTCAAAAGACATGAATATGGAGGAGAAGCAGATAATTCTGGTGATGACATGGATGTATCATTTGATTGTGAATTTAATTTATCTGCTAACTTTGAACCAACTTCCTTTGAAGAATCTTCTACTCGAGTTGAGTGGAAAGAAGCTATGCGGAATGAGTATGATGCACTCATGAAGAATGGAACTTGGAAGTTGGTTGACCCTCTAGTTGGAACCAAACCAATTGGCTGCAAGTGGATGTACAAGAACAAATACAAATCAGATGGCTCACTTGACAAGCACAAAGCAAGGCTTGTAGCAAAAGGCTATGCACAGAAGGAAGGAATTGACTATGAAGAAACGTTTTCTCCTACAGCAAAATGGGCTACCATCCATACCTTACTCTCTTTAGCTTCTCAGAATGGGTGGAAAGTTCATCAGATGGATGTGAAAATTGATTTCTTGAATGGAGACTTGAAAGAGAATGTCTTCATGTCTCAGCCAGAAGGCTTTGTTGTGAAAGGAAAAGAACAAAAGGTATGCAAGCTTGTTAAATCCTTGTATGGCCTAAAACAAGTGCCTCGCGCATGGTATGAAAAATTAACCGAGCATCTTTTGAAGTTAAATTTCGAACATTTTGATCTTGATGATGCAACACTGTTTATAAAGAAAGTTGGAAGATCTGTTGTGTATCTTGTGGTGTACATAGATGATCTTTTGATGACAGGGAACAATGAGAGCTATATAGCACCCATAAAGAAAGATTTGAAAAAGATCTTTGAAATGACAGATATGGGACATCTCCACTATTACTTAGGAATTGAAGTCACTCAACATCCTAAGTACATATTCCTATCTCAGAAAAAATATGTTGGAGAACTACTAAACAAATTTTCCATGACAGAATGCAACCCTATCTCTACTCCAATGGAACAGAAAATGAAGCTCACATCAAGTGAAGGAAAAGAATTTGAGGATGCGACCAAGTATCGAAAACTTGTAGGAAGACTTATCTACCTTACAACAACTAGACCAGATATTTCTTATGTTGTTGGTATACTTTCAAGGTTCATGCATAAACCTTGTGAAGGACACTGGTTAGCTGCAAAAAGAGTTATAAGATAATTGAAGGGTCTCAAGACGTTGGACTCAAGTACTCTAAGGTGGATGACTTCAAACTTATTGGGTACTCAGACTCAGATTTTGATGGTGATAAGGAGACAGGAGTATCAACTTCTGGATACACTATGAGTCTTGGATCAGCAGCTGTCTCATGGAGATCACGCAAACAGTCAGTTCCGGCATATTCAACAACAGAAGCAAAATATGTGGCTGCAGCTGAAGCAACGAAAGAAATAGTATGGCTTAAGAATATACTTGAATATTTGCAAGAAAAACAAGAGAACTCCACTCCATTATTGATCGACAATACTTCTGCAATCAAGCTGGCTAAGAATCCTAGATTCCATGATCGAACCAAACACATCAACACAAAGTATCATTTGATTCGACATCATGTAGAGGCCAAGATAGTCCATCTTCGACATTGTTCCACAAATGATCAAGTTGCAGACATCTTCACCAAAGCACTTGGACAAGAAAAGTTTGAAAGATTCAGAAACATGCTCGGACTTACTAACACCCCTTCGGATTAAGGGGGGGATTGTTGGAATATAATCCGTCGGGATTATACGTTAGTGTAAATAGTAGGAATATGAAGAGACTCTCGGATGTGTGATCCCAAAAGTCATCTTAGATGTATAAATAAAGGCATTCTGTGGAGAAATAATATGAATTTGGGAGTTATTATCTGACAATTAGAAATAAAAAAAAAATCAATTTAAATTTAAAAATATATATAAGAAACACATTAACTTGCCACATATCCCTGTCATATCTCCTACTTCGTATCATTATTAATGATAATAATTATCAGTAATTCGTGCTAGTCTATCCTCTACAGTTTGGTGAAACTTATTTACTGGACACACTTTCCCTCAGGAGGGGAGCCTTTCAAATGGGAATCGTTGGATGAGAGATCCAACGGTGCCCATTTGACAGGCTCCCCTCTCGAAGAAAAATCTGTCCAGTATATAAGGCGCTTCCTACAGTTTCCAATGGAAAAGTGTAGTTCAGTACACTAAGTGTCAATGAAAATTCGAGAGGGTATTGATATAAAAATTAAAAGATGAAGGTTGGTTATGGTATTATGGTCCCTTCTTTGCAAATGGGGTTTTATTGTAAGGCATTTCATTATTATGTCACGCATAGCGGGATATATATAGTAAATGGTCTAAAGTATTAGTTTCTACCATAAGTTAATATAATATTTACAAAGTCTAAAGTTTTAAAAGGTTTGAAGATTTAATTTATTAAATAAAAATTTTAAAAAAAAACTTATTATTTAAATTGTGATTGAATGTAAAGGATGATGTATTTCTTGGAATCTAGTGCCTAGCTAGGAGGTGGTGGCGTGCTAAGGTAATACTTGTATCTGACAACACCTTTTTTTTACAGTTTAGTTTTTCAAGGCAGACATCTTAAATATTGGAAGTGTGCTTGGCATGTGCCTAAACACCGGCGATCTATCAATCTATGCAAAGGTTATGACTCTTGCTATGTTCTTTTGAAGTGAAATGTTCTGAAGGTATTGTGAAACCTAGATCATTGCCAGAAATAGTGGTAAAGCTGACACAACTTCTACTACAGGGGATGAAATATTAATGAGCCCATATTGCCAACACCAATTAATTGCCATGTTAGGTTTTATTTAAGTGCTTTCTAAATAATCAATCCCAATCAGTTTAAACTCTCAACCACCACATCATCTATATTTAAAGGAGGCAAAGGCTGCCATGCATGAGATTTATCAAATTGTATACCCCTTGTGATACCATTAGAAAGTTGCAAACAATTTTGAGGGATCTATCATAAGCCATGATGGGATTCAAACTTGGAATTGAATGCCAACAAATTTATTTGTGAAATTAGGGTTTGTTGTCACTCCATCCATGAAATCATGAAATAAGAGCAGTGCAAGCACATGTGGGAGAAATTAATGCCATGCCATTCTTACAAACAATGTCATTGGAAACCGCTCCATTTGTCAACAAATAATATCATAGAATACTATGAAATAGAATCATTGCAGGTGAAGATAAAGCAATTATTATGATTAGAAAACTTGAAAGTCTTGTTGTGGAATGAGAGATCATTGAACAAATTTGTCACGTCACAAGACAAAGGAGACTAAGCCACATCACTTGCAATAAATATCTCAAATTTCCACAACAAAAACTCTAACTTTCCACAAGGATTTGCAAATCATGCCCAACATATAGTAGTTAGTTCGATTCAAAATAGTAGAGTCTTTCCAATGAATTTGACTACACATGTGCATGGGAAACTAGTCATGGAAGCAGTTTTACCATGGATGAGCAGTAAAGTAAAGTGAATCGACAACGAAATTCACCAAGGCTATGGGTAACCTGGTTGTTGAAAAATGAATCAAGTTTTGTTCATACGTCAAAATCCACTACAACCAAACAAACAAGAAAATAACATTCAATAATTTTCTGGAAATGAATTATTCGGTTTCCATGCTAATCGTGCACACATATCTTTAGCAATCACTCTATGATTGGTTGCATGAGAATTGTTTCAAGAAAAGTTGATGTAAATTAAATGAAGTCACCTAATCCCACCAAATATCTTCAATGTTCATATTAACTTTACGTCACCATTGATTCGCAATGCAAATGAGTGGAAAGTTGTCTCAAGAATGAATATGAACGAACAACCATTGTATCGAAACAAGATAAGATAATATTAGGTGTTTGTAGAAGAACATTAAACTTACTAAGTACATGTGTATCCTTTGGTCCTTACTAGAATAACTTTAAATTTAAACTAAAATATTTTATTTTCTTGTTAGTCATAAAATGAAAGAGGATATGGTAATTATCTAGGTAAGTACTGGAATAACCAAATCTAGCCCATAGGGAATGTCCTATTTTTCTAGTTGCGGAGAAGCATGGCAAGCTAAGGGGATAACCTCACATCATAAATGAAAAAATGAAAAAATAAAGGCCCATAGGTAGTCATAACTCATACTTTTTTGGGAGATTAAGAAGGCAGGAAAGACTTACAACATTAGGGATGGCTCCTACGGTGGTGTTCCCACTTGTTGAAAGATAATAATAAGAAGGAGCTTCTCGTAGCTCTAATAGATGTAAAATGGAACAATGTTCTTTGGTTAAGTCATTTTTTACCCATGATGTTCAAACTTTTTACTCGCAAACAACAAATCTATGGCAATATGACAAACTTTTAGCAATGGCGTTGGCGCGGGACATTGCCACCATGTGGCTCTTGTTATAATTTAAAAGCTACGTTAAGAAACGAGGGTGAAGGCAAGTTGAGCTCACTTCAACCTTAAAAATAGTAATTGAAAATAATTGGATCACTCTTTTTCTTTTTTTACAATTTGTATTTATTAACATGTTATGAATCTAAGCCCGCACGGGTGTGGCTCATTAGTGGTTCTGTTGTTATGAAGTCACTTGTTGTAAATTGGAGGTCACGAGATCAATCCCACCCAGGTTTACCTGTGTCCCATGTCTTGCGGCGGGTGTGGGGCACCTAGGGTTATAGTGGTAGCGAGAATGAATCCCTGGACCCCGTGTCACGCGAGTACCAGCCCGACCCCAGTTGTCGATTCCCCTAGTAAAAAAACATGTTATGAATCTAAAAAGTGATTTAGATTGTAGAATATTAATATTTTTTATAAATATAAAAATTATTGTATTTCATATTAAAGAAAATTTTAGGGGAAATTTTAGTTTATTGGTTAAATTTTAATTTTTTCTAAAAAATAATTGTCAATTTCCATTTTTCGAAGTTGATTCACCTAAATTCCATGGGATAAAAAAAAAAGTTTTCTAAAATTGTCCAAAAGCTATATAAAATCATCATAAGTTTGAATCTTGCTACAAAAATATAATCCAACATTTTAAAGTTGGGAATTTATGAATTAGTAAGATTCACCAAGGTTTTTTACACTTTAAAAAAATTATAAATCCTTAAAAAAAATTCCTTTTTTAAATAAAAGAATATTAATATATTTAGTATTTCCTATTTATATTGGGTGTTTGATATTTCTTTTGTAATTTAAAAGTCTTAAAACAGTTATAAAAAAAAATATTTATTTCTTTAAAAATAGTACATGCAATTTGTATGATTTAACATTTTTAAAGACATGTATGCACTTTATATAGTTTAACATTACACACACACACACACACACACACACACACACACATATATATATATATATATGATGATTATGATGATGGTTAATGTCCACTAAGACCAAACTTTGGTCTATCAAACCTAACGAAACGAATTAATTAGTTTGTTTTAAAATTGTATTCATATGCTCAAAGAGCTTGGAAATAAGCGTCCCGATATCACTATAATTTTGACATGTTAAAAGGCTAGGAAGGTCGGTATTGCAACAAAGATTATGAAACTGAGATCTAGTGTGGGTGTACGCAGGGCACTCTAAGAGGAAGTGATTTTCATCTACAATGTTCCTATTCTCACATACATGGAAGATCCTTTCCACTCACGGTGTTTTAGGAATTGTCCAACGACCTATTTCACAATAGAGCTCATGAGAGTTTGTTCTTATCTTAGCTATATTAATTTTTTTCTTTAAACTTGTTAAAACAGAGAAATACTTTTGAACTTATAGAGTAGGGTTGATGACATCCTTATAATATCTTAATTTTCTTTTAGCCTCTAAATATTTCTCACACCACAATTTCTCTTTAAACTTAGAAGTAACAATATTTTTAATGTTATTAATATTTTGCAATGCAACATTTTCGTCGATCTCCTAATGGTTTAACCAAGCCCTGGTATCTTTATACCAACCTTGCTTGAGCCTTAGGTGGTTTTTCCTGGAATTAAAAGCTAGCTTGGGAAGTCTATGGTATCCCTAGTTAATGATTTTGTGCTTTTACAATAGGATCCCAGTCATAGCTAGGCTCTCGATAGGGGAAAGACCCACTTCTATAAGGAGAATAGGATATGGTGTATTGCTTTTAATTTTGAGGTTATACATTATAAAACGCTTATAGATTTGCTCAATATTTCTCCAAGATTCTCTAGAGATGTTGTAACCCCAAACCTCACATCCATACAAGATAACAGGAGTGACTAAAGTTTCAAAGAGGAC
Organism: Pseudotsuga menziesii; assembly: GCA_001517045.1. NCBI lineage: Eukaryota > Viridiplantae > Streptophyta > Pinopsida > Pinales > Pinaceae > Pseudotsuga > Pseudotsuga menziesii. The sequence goes on along the minus strand of LPNX010235030.1, from coordinate 962,060 downwards.
CTTCTTTTTATCCCACATCACAAGGTTTATTGGTTTACAATTATTTTCAAGACCAAAATAAGCTTTCCACCCTCCATTAATCCTTTTCTCAATGCTATAGTTCCAGTTGAGCTTGTGATCAATATCAATTCCTAGGTATTTGTAAGAAGACACTTCCTCCAAGCTTCTATTGTCATACACAAAATTAGCATAAATGACCTTATTGGATTTAATAATCATAACTTTTGTTTTGTCAGTGTTGATAATCATACCCATGGTAGAGCAGAAATCCTTAAGAAGTAGTAGCTTCTTATCAACATCAGATGGGCAACTTTCCAGAAGAACAATATCGTTAGCATAGAGAATAAGGATGATGACTATTACAGCTAAGAGCGTGCCAGCACCGACTACTTCTTCTAAACAACCATCTAGATTATAGATGTAAATGACAAATAGGGTAGGGGAGAGGGGGAAACCTTGTTTAACTCCGATATTACACTTAATATCTTTCGACCACCCCTTGTTTCTCTTAAACTTGGCAATTACATTCACGTATAACCTTATTGCGGCAGCTCTCAACTTGAAAGGAACCTTTAGCTCTTCTAACATATTCCATAGGTTATTTTTAGGTATTGTATCGAAATCCTTTCTAAATTCTACAAAGCAAAACGAGGTGGTTCATTATCATTATGACACTCCTCCATAATGATCCTAAGCGTAACGAGGTGGTTCGTTGTTGAGTGATTCCTTCTAAAACCCACTTGGCCTTTAGCTCACTTACCTTCACTTTCAAGCCATATGTTGATCTTCTTTTCCAAAATAATACTATATAACTTGGCTAAGAGGGGGATAATAATAATTGTCCAATAATTAGAGGGGTTATTTGTATCCCCACTTTTTAAAATAGGGATAATGAGGCTCTTATTCCAAGGTTTAGGGAACCCTTGCTTGACTGCTTGATTGAATAGATTATGGATGTGAGGGATGAGGACAGAACCTCCAATTTTTAAGATTTATGCCCGGTAACCTTCAATGTCCTTAGCTTTTCCATTTTCCAAATGCTTAACCCCAAAATTTATGTCTTCTAATGAGAAAACTTCTTTCGTTGTGAGCAAGGTTTCAAAGNATATATATACTTTAATATATTTTCAAGTATATTACTTAATGTGGTTTTCATTAAGTATATATATTAAAAAAAACTTATGAAAATATATTACAGGTAGTGAAGTATAACTTAGTTATTTTACAGAGAGATAGAGAAGTTACTTAGTCATTGAGTATTGTGATTTATCAATTGTGGATTTATTTTTGTTTCTTTCAAACACCAATCTACCTAGTTGTGTTGGCATGATTTGGTAGCTTCTTTCTAGAGACTAAATCATCAGAATGAATCGAGAGCACAAAGATGTCTAGATAAGGCCAAAGTTTTGCTTCCCCTTATTTGTGTCTTAATTATCCAATTCATGAAGGTGCATATGTTGCTCAAGAACACAAACATGAATAATCTTTATGATGAATTGCATATGTAACTCAATTTGTTTGTTGCATTGATATTGAACTAGACCTTTAGCGATCTTGACGGCACTTTGATTGTCACACCAAAGGGTAGTTGAATGATGTTGTTTGAATCCACTTTAAAAGGATATGTTGAATCCACAAAGCTTCTTTACTTGAAGGATCGTCAAGACCGTTGTCCCAATATAAATCGGTGAAACCAACCAACAAAAGAGTCCTCCCTAAACTATAATGAATCTCAAGCTGAAATGTACCCCAAAAATATCAAAATTTGTTTTGTTGCTTTCCAATGGATTTCATGGGGTGTTTGCATATAGCAGGAAACAAGACCAACAACAAAGGAAATATCAAGGTGAGTATGAGTAAAGAATAAGAGACTACATCAAGCTACTAAATACACAGTGACATCTACTTCGGGTGAAGTGCAAGTGGAAAAAAGTTTGATCAAGAATGGAAGGGATATGGAGTTGGTTTACAATCATCCATGTCAAAGCAATGAAGAAGGTCACAAAAATACTTAGGCTAAGAAAAGAAATATTCCTTATTTGGTTTGCAAGACTTGGAGGCCAAGAAAATAATGCAAATGTCCTAAGTATGTATTTCAAATTGCTTATTAAGACTGGATTTCACATGGTTTAAACTTTTATGATCACAACCAGTATGAATAAGGTCATCAACATAAATAAAAAGTATGATGAGATGGTTTCCTACTTTCTTAGTATAGACATTGGGATCACAATGAAATCTAGAAATACTAGTGTCAAGGAGAAAGCTATCCATTTTTGAATACCATGCTCAAGGAGCTTGCGAAAGACCATATAGGGATTTATTAAGGCAACAAACAATACTAGAGTAATTCTAAACATATCCAGGATTTTTTTTCCATGTAAATTTCTTTTTTCAAATCCCAATGTAAGAAGGTGAGCTTGACATCCATTTAATGGACCTCCCATTTATCTAAGGAGATAAGGGAAAGAACAAGGAGGATGGAGTTCATTTTAGCGATAGGGGAAAAGGTTTCATTCTAGTAAATTCCTTCAACTTGGGAAAATCACTTGGAAACTAACCTTTCCTTCAACCTTTCAACACTTCCATATGATGCATACTTAGTTCTGTAGACCCCATTTGATAAGTTTTCTTCATTTCAGATAGGTACAAGATCCCAAGTATCGTTCACCATGAAGAAATGATATTCTTCATCCATAGTTTCAACCCAACTTAGATTCCTTGATGCTTTGCAGATTTATTTGGATCATAACTCTCTAAAAAATGAGCCAAAAGAGAAGTGGCTTGCTGGAAATAAGAACGTGTTTGACATTGATCTCTGGGATTACCAGCAAGATCACCAGCCACTTCGCATGTTGAAAGGACCCATAGAGAAAGCGATTGTGTTGGTGAAACTAGAGGAAAATGAGCAAGCAGAGGTGGACTTTCATCCGCATTATTATCTTAGAAATTAGGAGTGGGAACACTATCAATGAATTTGGGAGTAGAAGATGGAAAAATTGTCGAATATGGCTCACATGCCACAAATGGAATAGACATTGAATTAGGCTTTCACTCCTTGATATTTTCATCAAATTTAACTTCAAGCTTCTAGTAATAATATCATGGGAATGTGGTTGAATAATTCTAAAAACTTTTACTTCTTCATAATATCCAACAAATATGCATTTTTCACTTATAGGCTACAATGATTTCCGTTTTTCATCCAAAATATGAGCCCATGTTTCACTACCAAACACACAGAATTGGATGGCATCTGGTTTAATTTTACTCCATGCTTATTCTAGTGTGATACCTTTTAAATCTTTAGTGGGGGTGTGATTAATTATGTAATTTTCACAATTTACGTCTTTAACCCAAAATTGAAGACTTAGTCCCTTAGCTTGGAGCATACAATTAGCTATGTATTTTGAAGTGTGATTCTTCCTTTCATCTACAACATTTTGTGGTGGTGTACATGGAACAATGTGTTGTTGTTGGATGCCTCATGCAGTACAGAAAGTAGCGAACTTGTTGTTAACATATTATCCCTCATTATCATATCTTAATTTAAAATTTTGATGTCTAGATTGTTTTTCAACAAGGGCCTTGTAGGCCAAGAACATGTCAAATAATTTTCTCTTAAGTTTTAGGAAATAAACCCAAAATTGTTTAGAGTAATCATCAATCAAAGTTGAAAAATATTTGAAATCAAAAAATGAAGCGAATGGAAGAGGACAACACAAGTCACTATGCACAAGCTACAAGGGCGATGAGGCATGCCAAGAGGCATGTTTTTCAAAGTTTCCCTAATGATGTTTTCCGTGTACACAACCAGAATATACATTATCCCTGCAAGATACCATCAGAAGACCTGTCTCCATATTTTATTTACATACTTGTTACAATGAGCGATAATTTAAATGACCACATCACTCATGGCGAAGTTTGTTCAAGTCATCATTATGAGCAACAAAAATTGAGGGAAAATGTGATGACCCAAAGTTATTAAAATTGTACAACTTCGTAATACCATCAACAATTCCAGTGGCTAGGACATGCTTAGGTTATTTAAAATAATTTATTACAACTTGGTGAGGTGTAAATGTTATAGTCTTATCTTCATTGTAATGAGTGATTTGATAGATTGACAACAAATTGCATGAAATTATTGGAACACATAGTACATCACTAAATTAACCATCATCTACCTAAATAGTTCCAGATCCTACAACGCTAAGAGATCTATGATCACCAACAAATAATTGTTTGGTGTTGCATTCATTAATAGTAGAAAAATATGGTTTTATCCTTGGTCATATGATAAGATGCTCCATAATCAATGGGCCACTCATTTGAAAAAGAAGAAGAAGATACATTAAACAAAAAACCAAAAACACAAAGTACATGTCCTTGAGTCGTAGATTTTGTAGACGAATCAAGGTTGATGTTGTGTGTTTTCATTGTTGCTTCCAAGGATGTCATCTTCTTGAAACATTTAGATTCATCATGACTATCTTTCCCATAAAATTTGCAATGGAGCTTAGTATTCTTACATTTTTCATTTTTGGAAGGATGAGCTGGTTGAGAGTGTTTGGGACCTTTGTTTTGTTTATTATTGCGAGGATGTTGCTTCTTGGGATGCTTGGAATTATCCTTCTTTTGGATCGCTAAGGATTTGCTAGATGTATTGGGATTGATTATTACTCCAATATGTATGATCTTATATTGTTCTCTAATCAAGGAATCACAAAAATATTAAAGAGTGGGTTTGTATAGTGAAACCCCAAAAATTATTTCATGAAGTAAAAGGTAGATACAAAAATAGAATAGGCAACCAAGCTTACAAAAAATATGAAAAATGCATTGCTCATCTTCCCATTTTATGTTGGGTTTTGTACTTAAATAGATAGTCTTGTGTGCAAGAGAAATCTCTTGTATTTAAGGTAATCAACTCATTTTCAAGTTGGTGATCTCGAATCTCATTGTGTTTACCAAACACAACTTCCATTTTTTTCCAAACAGTGTTTGGTTCATTAATGCCAGCTAGAACACATTGTCCAACCTGGCGAGAAATCTAAATAGTTCTATTTTTTATAGGTTGCATATAATGGTTATTTTTACCCCCTAATAAAAAAATGGTGCTACCAGTATCACACCATTTTTTTAGGGATAAAATTACAAATTTTTGGAAACCCATCGATTGATCTTTTTTTAATCACATAAAAAGGACCCATTTTTAAAAATAAACAAAATTAACATTTTTTTGTTTTGAAATTATTTATTCCCCTCCCCTCCTTTTCCCCCGCTACCCTTTTCCCTCCCACGCCACCCCTTCCCCCTTCCCGTAGGCACCCATCAAATCGTGGCTTGATGGGCCCCCACGAGGGAAAGGGGGGCGGAGAGGGAAAGGGGGAGGTGGGGGAGAGAAAAGAGGAGGTAGGGGAGGAGAGAAGAAGGGAGGGGGTGGGGTGGCTAGGCTTTTTTTTTATAGTTTTGTTTTTTATTTTTTTTGTTTATTTTAATGGTTTTTAAATGTTTTTATGGTTTTTTTTTAATATGATTTTTTTTTAATTAATAAAATTTTATATTTTTTCATAAAAATAAATTGTTTAGTAAGAATTTCAATTTTTTATTTTTTTCAATAAGAATTTTATTGTTTAATAAAAGTTTTCATTTTTTATTTAGATTTTTATTTTATATAAAAAAAATTTTTAATTATTAAAAAAAAACAGGGAGGGGGAAGTGATGGCCACGAAGAGGAGAGGCCTTATTTTTCAGGGCCATGGTTTCAAAAATGTTGCAATGTTAGTACTATTTTTTTATTTAGAGATTTATTTTAAGAATTTTCTACCAATAATATTGATTGTTAAGTCCATGCCTTCAAACAAGTTATAAATTTAACATTTGAAAAAACCAATGTGTGACTAATAGCATTAGTTTTATATTCAAGAGTTAATTTTAAGGCTATTGTTAGCAAAAATTTGGGTTTTAAAGGCAATGGTTGTATTTTTAACCTTGAAACAAAAAAGCGTGCTACTTGTAGCATCACTTTTCAATTTGAAGGTTGATTTTGGTGTATTTCACACACAAAAATAGATTTTTTAGGGTTGGAGTTCTCATTGTGAGTATAGAGTTCTCGTAATGAGTATAGGGTTCTCGTAATGAGTATAGAGTTCTCGTGAGGTTGTATAATGTGTTATAGGTGGAATCATAAATCAGTATAAATTGACATCCCAATTAATCCATGAGCCTCATAACTTTTATTGTTCCATTTTATTTTCTTATCATCATCAGTAGGTTCAATTTCTTTCCCCAAGTTAATCCAGTAAAGTCCCCTACTTCATAGGCAATCCTCCATATGGAATGTTCATGAGAAGTAGTTGGAAATGGTAAGTGAAATATCACATGAAGTGGTCATACTATGATATGCATGTTTTAAAAACTGAAATAGGTGGTTTGGATGCAAAGATCTCGAAATATAAGCAGTCTAAAAAAATGGCACTGAAAACACACTTGGGATGCCAAATTTATGCTCTTTTGAAGAAAAACATAAAAAATATCCAAGGATCCATGTGGTAAGCAAGAGTTGATCCACATGGGAAAAAGAAAAAAATGCAGTAAAGAATCCCCCCTACTAACTTTGCCTATAATCTCACTTTTATAAATAAGTTGCTTCAAAATAAGTGGTCCACTTTTATAAAACAAATGGGAAGCACTTTTACAATATAGTCAATTTATAACTTGAAGTTACATGAACTTTTACAAAAAATAACAAAAATGACTTGGACCCAAGATCTCTTACTTTTAAAAGTAACTTTCAACCAAGTGAACTAAGCAAAATATTTAGTAATATTATGGAGGAGAATGGGGGTATGGGTGTTGTTTGTGTTGTTGTTGTTGTTGTTGTGAGAGGGTGCCTACCAAAAAAAAACATGTTTTGGGGCCTACAAAACACTTTAAACAACCACCAAAAAACAAAAAAAATCTAAATTCTAAAACTAAAATGTCTCAGATTTCGGGTTAGTCGTTGGTTAGCCTTACCATAAATGCAAGTCTCCTCATTGTTTATCAATTATCAAGTTCACATAAAGCACACCGCAAAGAGCATATGCAATAAAGAAAACCATTTTCTCTATGTTTTTTATTTACTGAATTCGCACATAGCACATAGAAAAGAGCATGCACAGATTAAAAAAGAAACAACCCAGAAATAAAACAAAAAACTAGGCAAAATTTTGAAAAAATATTAGAAAAAAAAAATTAATGCATAATTCTAAATAGTATACCTTCAAATCTTGTAAAATGGCCTTATCTTGGGGAAACTAAAACCTTTTTTGGTGAAACAAAAATCATTTCCAACTGGAAACAATGCTCTGTATGTAATGGAACACCTCTCAAATCCTAGAAATGCATATAAATATAGGAACCATAAATCCTTTCATGTCCTCGGCAACACCAATTGAAGATCTAGATCACCAACAAAAGTGGAACTTCATAAGAGCTATGATACCATGTTCGACTAAACAGGATAATTCCAAGAGATCGAACACCTTGAGAAGCCACTCACACAAACAAATCATAGATCAACACAGTGGTATTTCTACGTGGTTTAAACCCTCGAATAGGGAAACACTCAATGGACCTATCCAAATAGCTACTTGAGGCAATAGTATTATGCAAAAGAAATAGAATGTTACAAATGTGCTTCTCATAATCGATCAACTATAAAATGACGCTCCATGCTCTTTAAATAAAGATCATGGACCAATCAGGTGTTAAGCCACATACAAATGGTCATTAAGATCGAGGAGAATATGAACCATCATATCACTATATCTGAAGAACGTGTCTTGACCGTCATATTACATAAATACAAATGCATACTAGAAAAACACACTTTACCTAATGATTATTAACTAACTCCTAAGTGTCTATATATTCTAACATATACTCGTCAAACGATAACCTTATCAAATCTATAAAGCCTGAAATTCAGTAAATAGAAAGTCTGGCATAGCTATGGTCATGTCAAGTTTGTCTTTATGGCGCAAATATTTGAACAGACACTACTGTGACACTTTTGCATCGATGATAATAGTAGGCTTTGGCATGACCATTAACCATGCCCACTTGTCATTATTATATCATGTTATCTCCTATTTTGGTGTCTCATACATGGAAATAGGGTTTGTTGCAATAGGATTCTAGACAAAGTTAGTAAGTAGCCTTCCCTTAATTTAATTTGTATTTATATTTTTTTATAAATAAAATAATATTGCAGATATTTAAATCATATTTCGGCATAGGTTTAAAATGTTTATAACTCTTTAAAAAAAACTAACATTGCAATGTTTATAATTGTTTATATAAATAAACTAAAATTTTAAATGTGTATTATAAAATATATTTAAATTTTTTTTTACAAATATTCAAATTGTTTTCAAAATCATATATATATATATATATATATATATATTAAAAAAAAAATTAAAACATTTTTTTTTTAATTTTATGGTAAGATATTAAAATACAATTAAAATTTGACACTTTTAATATCTCTTTCAATGTCATTTTAAGGATGTACATTAAAAAAAGTACATCCAAAAAATATATAAAACCAAACCAAGGGTCTTTTCAAGATGTGCATCCACAAAAGTCAAAAAAACAAAAAATATATACTAGCAATTTCCCCAGAAGGTGCAATAAAATGCCAAAAGGGAAAAAATGAGAAGGAAAGTAGATATGATGTGTAACGTCCCCCTTACCTAATCCAACCATCAGGAGGGGACATTACACTGATTTAGGGCCTCTAAATTTGTCCTAATTCCAATTTACAAATTCCATAATAATAAAAATGTGTGTAGGTGCAAAAATTAAAATACACAGCGGAAATAAAGATATACACACATCAAGCATACATATGCAAACTTAATCCTTGCATGCATATAAATAAATATCATTGCTCATCACAAACAAAAGAATACTTATCTTTAGTAAAGAAGATCCAATGCAATTGGTTGTGTAAGAGCAATTTTCCACCCAACCATAGGCACTCTATCCAACATATACTCTTTTATGTTGAGAGGCCACCCCCAAGTTGGGATATGAGTCCTCCAGGGCAAACGAAACACCTACATTCTTCTCTCACTCATCCCACAACCCATTCTTCTCTCTGTGCTTATCCAAACTCATACAGAGATCTACAGAGATCTCACTCAGCCATCACAACAATGGCACTCCTTCCAGCTTCCCCACACAACACAAGGAGGGAATTCCCCTTCACTAATCCATAACTCCCTCAGGGAATCCAACACTTACAATGCTTACCAATGTGTGCAGTAAGAGTCCACCCTATTGTATGCTATTGGAGAACCTCCTATAGCATAAATTATGGCTTATCAAGCATCCCAAAAGTGGCATAACTCAATGGGTAAGGGTTACTAGATTTCCCAACCTCTATGCCCACCTACAACCATCTATTTCCTTCCCAAAATTTAGCCCATGTCTCCAAATTCGAATATTTGGAGTCAACATAGTCTCGGAAAAACTCTACGTAGTGTAGGAACATGCATGAGAGAATGGTCAAAAGGGTGTTGACTCCAAGGGGTATGATGGTGAAAATACAACTAACATATCTTCTTACCATAGAAGACAAGGATTGCTGACAGTTGACATAATTGTCACCACCCCATGCTTCAATAACTACATGAAGTGATTTTCCCCACCAACCTCACACATGCATTCAATGATTGGGTTAATAGTCTAAAATGGAATTAATTAGCTAATGTAAAGCACATGGCATATTTTGGATGAGTTCTAAGGTCGACACTTGGAAACATAGGATTTAGTTTCACCATAGGCCCCTCTTCCTCTTCCCCTCCTGTGCTCTTTACACAGGCATCTTAGACCTTTTTTTAATCTCCAACATAATATTTGCTTACATTTTGAATTGGCATGATAAGCCAATCATAGGGTTAAAATAAAAATATATACATTATACATGCATATCCATTCACTAGTCCTCCCTTGGCCTTGAGCTCTGCACTAGGAATTCATATTAGCATATTTACATCATTTACATAATTTTGATTAATTACATTCCAAGTCAAAATTGGGGGTATTACAATCCCCTCCCCCTTGGAATAACATTGTCATCAGTTTTTTCCCAAAATCAAAAAAAATGGTTATGCCTCTCTAATGGAATCCTCCAACTCCCACGTAGCCTCATCAAGACTGAAGTGCTTCCATTGCACCTTTACCTGTATGATGGCTCGGTTCGAAAGCAATGTTACCTTCATGTCTAGGATGCATAGTGGCTCGGTTTGGAACTCTCCCTCGAGTTCCACCTAAATCACATCCCAATCAATCACATTGTTAAGATCATGTACATATTTCTTAAGTAAAGAAATATGAAAAAACATTATGATCTCTAGTATTAGCAGGCAATGCAATTCTATATGCAACTAGTCATGTTCTTTCAAGCACTTCAAATGTCCCACAATATCTTGCGACATCATGGCACAACTTCCAAGATTCAAGGAACTCTTCCTTGGCCTCACTCTAAGGTAAACATGATCCCCAACAATTATCTATGAACTCTATTCTTAGCTGCATAGTTTTTTTGTCTATATTGGGTTGCCTTTTAAATTATGCCTAATTTTTACAACCTTTTGTTCCATTTCCTTGAGCAATTTTGGCCCAAGAACAATTTTGTTTACTGGATTATCCCATGTCACTAGTGTCCTGCACTTTCTGCCATACAAAGCCTCAAATGGACTCATGCCCAATGAATCATGTTTCCCATTGTTATATGCAAATTCTACCAAGTGTAAATAATCTTCCCACTTGGATGGTTTCTCCATCACATACATGTGAAGCATGTTCTCAATGACCTAATTTACTCTCTCTATTTGTCCATATGTTTGTGGATGGTAGGCAGTGCTAAAATTCAACTGTGTACCTAAGTATGCAAAAATGCTTTTCAAAAATTTAAACTGAATTTGGTATCCTTGTCGGAAATTATTACCTTTGGAAATCCATGCAATCTAATGTTTTTGTTTATAAAAATATTCACAGAATATATATTTGACTGGTATAAAGTGTGCCAATTTTGAAAATTTATCCACCACAACCATGATGGAACCATGTTGTTTCACAGTCATTGATAAACCTTTTATAAAATCCATGGAAATTATTTCCCATTTCCATTCCGGAATCGGCAAAGGGTGCAATAAACTTGATAGATGTTGATGATCAACTTTTACTTGTGGAACATTTCATGCACTTAGAAATATACTCAACAATGTCTATTTTCATCCATAGCCAAAAATATTTCTTCCTAGATGTAGAAATGGTTTTTGATATATTGGGTGAGCAAAATATGGCATTTATGGATTTCACCCATAACAATGTTCCTCAAATATTCCACATTAGGAATATAAATTCTATTCTATAAATAATAATTTCATCCTCTTCCAAATGATATCCATCATACCTTTTTTCAAAAATTTGTTGTTTTAATTTACCTTTTATTTGCGCATATAGTTCATCTTCAGCAAGGTGATTTATAATTTGTTGTCTTAAATCTGATTGACAAATACTAATGCTATCACATGTATTTCTTGCACCTTCATGTTGAGTGTATCAACCACTTTATTTTCTTTTCATTTTAGGTGTTTAATTTCAAAATCAAATTCACATAAGAATTCCAACCATCTAGCTTGCCTGGAATTTAATGTTAAATGCTCAAGTAGATATTTCATACCATATTGATATGTTCTTAACTTAAATTTTATACGCATTAAGTAGTGTCTCCATATTTTCAAAGCATGTACTATGGGTACAAGTTCCAAGTCATGGGTAGCATAATTCCTTTCATGCTCCTTCAATTTCCTAGATTCATAACATACCACATAATTTCCTTGCATAAGTAATCCTCCAAGTCCTTGTTTACATGCATATGTACACACCACAAAGTCTCTTTCTGGGTCTGCAATTTTCAGAATTGAATCACTTGTGAGAAGCTTTTTCAACAACTGGAAGCTTTCTTCACATTTAAGTATCCATTCAAATTTTATTCCCTTCTTCTGCAAGGAATTAGGTGTGCAACCTTGGATAATCCTTCAATGCACCTCCTATAATAACCAGCAAGACCCGTAAAATATCTCACATTTGTTACACTATTTGTATTTGGCCAATTCATAATGGCTTCAATATTTTCTAGATCAATGGATACTCCTTCCTCTGAAATAATGTGGCCCAAATAATGAATCTTATTTTTTTTAAAGCCACATTTGCTTAGCTTTGCATACAACTTATGCTCCCTTAGAAATTACAAAGCCATTATCAAATGCTCTTCATGCTCTTCTTCATTCTTAGAGTAAATAAGAATTTCATCTAGAAAAACAAGAACAAACTTGTCCAAACACTTTCTAAAAACACTATTCATGAGGCACATGAATGTGGATGGTCCATTAGTGAGACCAAATGGCACCACTACAAATTCATAGTTTCCATACCTTATTCTAAAGGTTGTTTTGTGAGTGTCTTCTTCTTTGATTATCACCTGGTGATACCCATACCTCAAGTCAATCTTTGAAAATGCCTTTACTTCTCTCATTTGATCTAAAATATCATCAATTTGAGGCAATGGGTACTTGTTTTTCACTGTCACTTTGTTCGATTTCCTGTAATCTATGCATAACCTTAGTGTTCCATAATTTTTCTTCAAAAATAGTATCGGTGCTCCCCATGGATACACACTTGACCTTGTGTACTTCTTTTCCAATAATTCCTATAATTGAATTTTCAACACTAACAACTATGGGGTACTCATCCTGTAAGGTGTATTAGACATTGGTGTTTCTCCTCGCACAAGATCAATTGTGAAATCAATGTCCCTCTTTGGACGAATTCCTAGTACTTCATTAAGGAACTGGCATCCATTAATTCTTGTAGCACATTATAGTCCTCTGATTTGGGGATTTGATTTTCTCATTTGTCTAAATCATGGGTTGCATACAATTGGCAACCTATTCTACAAAATTTCTTCAACTACGTCGACAATATTTTCCTAACAAAAATTTCCTTTTGAACTCCTTTTACAACCCTTGGGTTTCCTTCATCTTCAATGCATTCAAAAGTTTTGTTGTAGCAATCAAGTTTAACTTCATGTGCTTCCAACCAATTCATTCCAATAAGAATGTCATATGAACCAAGTGGTAAAATGTTCATATTTTCACAAGTGAACAGTCCACCCATTTCTAATGGACATTTCTTCACTAATTCACTAACTTTTATCTTGGTTCATGTGGCCAATTAGACCAACCATGATTTACTATGCTTGGATTTGTTAAAGCACAAACCTCAACAACATTAGGATTGATATAATTGTGAGTATATCCAGGGTCAATTAGAATAGAAATTGATTGCTTAGCAGTATTTCCTTCAACCCCAACCACAGAAGATTGATGATCATCTTGGAGGTACAATCGTGCAGAATAAATCATTGGGATTGGCCTTGCAACTTGACCCATGGTTTCAGCTTCTTGAATGTTGTGAACTTGATTTTCACTCCCATTCTCGTGTGGACAATTTATAAGAAAATGGTCCTATCCACATCCCCAATATTGAAGTGTCTCTCTTGGTTCTCTTGGCTTATTTCTCATCATCCTCGCTAGATTTTTCACAACTTGTGGTGGCTGCCTTGGCTGATTTCTGAAATGAGGAGGATTGAACCCCTTCTTCCTTTAGAAAACAATCTCATTTGTCTTGTCCTTCCATGCCTTATAGAAATACGGCTTGCTTTTGGCTTGATCATAGCAATACGTAGCATTTCTTATGGTCTCATCTAGATTTTGAGGCTCATGAAACATCATTCACAATAGTCAAACAGAGAATCCCATAATGCTCGCTCCTCTGAACTCACACCACTGCATAAAACCAAAGATGACCGTGACTTGGAGACCTCCTCCCTCTCCTTGGCCTTGTTATTGTTATTGTGTGGTGAGGGAAAAGTCAAAGGGAATTAATCCAGGGCATATCTAGCAACGACACGCAAAATCTGGTGGGGAGAAAGAGAAAAGGGCGACGGAATGGAGGGTATAGAATCAGGGAAGATGAAGTTGGTAGTGGGACTTCTCAAGAAATAAAATGTGGAATCATATGCAGATGTGAATCATGATCTTTCTTATGGTTGAAACAAGTGAACATTTGTCTTTTGCAGTTGCCAGTATATTTGGAGAAATTGTGGGTGTAGGGATGTGTGATGTTGAACAATGAATACCATATGGGGTTGGTAGAGGTTACAAAGATTAGAATCCTAAACGTTTATGGGTGCTTTGAGTTAAAAGAGCTGCTAAGTATGGATACATTGGTATTTATGGAGGGGTTCTGGGCACATGGATGTGTGAAACTAAAGTGCATACAAGGTTTGGTGCATGCAATAAAGCTTAGAGAGTTAGATGTTTCTAGGTGCTCTGAGCTACCAAGTATGGAAACATTGGTATCTTTGGAGAGGTTGTGGGTGGAGGGATGTGTGAAACTATAGAGCATACAGTGCTTTGTGCAGGTGACAAATATTAGATACCTAGATGATTTCGGGTTCTCCAAGTTAGAATAGTTTCCTAGTATGGAAACATTGGTATCTGTGTAGTGTTTGTAGGTGAAGGGGTGTGTGTATCTGCAAAGGGGTTGTAGGTGAAGGGGTGTGTGAAGCTACAGAGCATATGGGGATTGGAAAAACTTAGATTCCTAGATGTTTATGGCTACTTTGAGTTAGAAGAGCTACCAAATATGGAAATATTGGTATTTTTGGAGGTGTTGTTGGAAAAGGGATGTGTGAATTAGAAGTGCATGCTTAGCTACCTAGATAAAATATCAAAACCAAGTAATTAAAGGAAACTAATTGTAAACCAAGTATGGATTCTTCACCTTATGTAATGCCACTCATAAGTGAGCGTCATGTTAGGGTTAAACTTGACTCGAGAATGAGTCTAAGGTGGTTGAGGTCTAGCACATAGTTTGTTGGCACATGGTTTTGTGTAGTCCATGGTATTTTCCATGGTATTGGTGGCCAATGGTATTTGGTGTCCCATGGTATTGCCCCATGGTATTGCATGTAAAGAAGTATTTATAAGGCTTGAGGAGGATCCATTGTAAAGTGTCCTGGAGGTGAGTGGTGGCTAGCTCACTTCGTTCGGCTTTGTCAGTTTAGATCAAGGGATATAATAGATCTATTATGGTGGTTTTTATCGGTTTTGGTTTTCCACATAAACATTATGTGTATATATTAAATGTGTTGCTATGAGGATTTGTGTTTTCTCATTATTAATTATATGTATGCTTGTTTATAATCCTAATAAGTGGTATCAGAGCCATGGTTTTGCATATAATTGTGCTCATTATGTTGCACCTAGTTTTTTTAATTAATTGTGGGGTGCATGTTTGGTGGTACTCGACACCCTAGCAGTATTTTTGGGTTCCTGGTTACAATGTAATTTCCTCGGGTGCTAGAAGCACAAGGTATCCCTCTTATGCACGAAGAAGGGATGTTGCATCGAGTGTGAAATGAGACACTGGGTAGGTACGAGGGTGTCAGGTATACCCATATCCTATCTTGATGTGGATTAAAGAGGTTGATTCTTTGATTGTAGGAGGAATGTGAGATGGTTTAATCTCAGTTGTGGGACCAAGATTGATGAACCATGTATGTGAAGAGAATTCCTAGAGAACTAGTGGTTACAATGGTTGAGGACCCATGTAATCCAATTGATGGATTCTTTTTATATGGGCATCAATGACAAGGTTGGATGCAGGTACAAAAAGAGCATGGCAGAAAACAAGAAAAAAAGAGAGCATGGAAAATCGAGAGGATGAAGAAATGGATGGTGTTGGTGTAGTCACCATGAAGACACATGAAAAAAACTTAATGGAGCATTTTGCATGTAAATGGGCATACAGTTGTAAGACCTAGTAAGGTATGCATGCCCCTGGTAACTCACCGGTAAAGTCTAGTGATAGACCTAGGTGATAGGGGGTGTATGTTAGATCCACAAGTCAAGGTTAAAGGGGGGAATGTTAGGGTTAACCTTGAATCGAGAATGAGTCAAAGGTGGTTGAGTTCTAGCACATAGTTTTTGGGAACATGATTTTGTGTATCCCATGGTATTTTCCATGGTATTGGTGGCCAATGGTATTTGGTGGAAAATGGTATTGCATGTAAGTAAGTATTTATAATGCTTGAGGAGGCTCCATTGTAAAGTGGCCTGGAGATGAGTGGTGACTATCTCACTAGGCCCGACTTGGCCAGTTTAGGTCAAGGGATATAATAGATCTATTGTGGTGGTTTTTCTCGATTTTGGGTCTTCCACATAAATATTGTTTGTTTATCTTAAATGTGTTTCTATGTGGATTTGTGTTCTCTCATTAGTAATTATATGTATGCTCATTTATAATCCTAATACGCCAAGGCCGACGAATTCATCAACAACTTCAAGCAACAACTCAAGCTATAGCAACTGGATTCCATCATGCACTACAATGATATGATCAATTGGGGAAAATAGTATGCCCAGATGCATTGAAGTGCATTGCATTAGGCTTTGTGTTAGAGGTTTGAATTATCCTTTTAGCGGCATATTTGATTGCATGCGAAAAAGTAAAATTGGTATACTGGCTATGAAATTGCAAATTTGGAGGAGATTTTGATCAATCATGTAGATTCCATGGCAGGCTTGATTGCACACATTCATTTCCAGGCTCTTTTGTCAATGAGAAAATAGGAATGCACCCTAATTGGGAAACTAACTATAATTTACATAAGTATAGTTGTACAAATTAGTTGAACACGTCCCTAAACTAAGATCATAAGTTTTAACTATTGGAAAATCTAGGTTAATAATCACAACATTTTCAAAATTGTAAATAGAGTTAGTTGGAGAACCATTAGATAACATTCATGTAGAGGCTCTCCATTAATACTTTATGATAAAAGCACACCATAAAACTTAACACCTTTAAGATTATTAATAGAAGGAAAAGAAGCTGCGTATTAGAAGGTGTGATTACTATCTTTTAAAAAAAATTAGAGATACTAATAACTCTCTCAATCTGATTGTCTTCCTTAAACACTATTTTTTGTTATTTCCTTCTTCACCTTGGTTTAGTACTTCTCTTGGGCTTCTTCAGATATAAGCTTGATTTCTGATTTAAAGTACATGGTTACCTCCTTATACACCAGTTTTTGTTGTCTTTATTCACCTAAGTTCAGCATACCCATAGTATTTTGTGTTGGTTGTTTTTCAATTCATTTCGAACATGGATTCGTATTCAATAAAACTGTCCCAAATTTCACTAGTAGTATCTTGACTAATAAATCTACAATTTTTTTGAACTTATATGAGATGTGCTCCATGCTAATAACCAAACCATTATTCAATATATTTAGCAAGCAAATCCATGGAAGTGGACGGTGATAAATTTGGAATCCATCCACTGAAGTTCACACATTTCCCTCAAAGCAGATACATTGAAGTCCAAGACCTAAGAAATTATTCCATTAGTAGTGTCCTTTAACTTATACAAATTCCAAATACTTCATGGCTTTAAGGGACTTCAATCTATACGCCGAAGGCCTCACATAGCTCTTCAGCCATCAAGAACCAAAATCATAGCAGAAAGAATCAAACCTATCTTGGGTCAATTCATCACTGAAGAACAGTTCACCTTTCTCCCGGAAAGACAAATCACTGACGTTGTGGGTGTGGTGCAGAATGCCTCCATTCGGCCAAAGTGAACAAAAAGAAGGCTATTTTCATGAAAATCAACCTGAAAAAGGCTTACGACTGTGTTGACTAGTCGTTTATGAAGTTGATCCTCTTACAAGTCAGTTTATCGTTGGACATGGTTGAGTGGATTATGAGTGCCATCACCACGGCCCGGTTTGTTGTACTCATAAATGGGATTCGCACTGAATTTTTCATGGCAATAGGGGTTTAATACAGGGGTGTCCCCTCTCCCCATATCTCTTTATCCTGGCAATGGAATGCCTCAGTCTTCTTATCCAACGTGTCAAGAGACAGTCATTCTTCCAAGGCTTAAAGGTTGCAAGGGGGTTGTGTATCACTCACTTATTGTTTGTGGATGATGTATCGTCATAGGAGGGGATTCCGCTGAGGAGTGGAAGTTTATGCATTCGTTTATAGAGTTGTTATGTAATGCATCTGGGCTTGAGGTAAACTGTAGAAAGTCATTTATTATGCATTCTTGTAAAGATCAATCAATTTTAAATGTGATTCATGAGATTTTTCCTTTTAATGCTGGTTATATTGATGAAGGATTAAGGTATTTGGTTTTCTTCCTTAAACCCAATGGTTATGGACCTAAGGATTGGGTATGGTTGGAAAAATCCATTAACAAGAAAATTACAAGCTGGCAGGCTCGCTATTTGTCTCTCGGGGGTTGATTAGTGCTGGTGCCCTCGGTTCTTCAGGGAATTCCAGTATATTGGATGTCACTTTGCACCTTACCACAGAGTTCTCTTGATAAAATCAAAGGGAAGTTGTTCAATTTTCTTTGGGTTGGCAACCTGGCAGGGGATAAGTGCCATTTAGCATCATGGAAATCTTTGTCGCTGCCTCGAGATCTTGGTGGCTGGGGAATTAAAAATCTGGGTGTTTTCAATGTTGCGCTATGTGCTAAATCTCTGTGGAGATCTTTGTTCAGCACTAGTTTATGGGGGAAGGTGGTCAAGGAAAAATATTTCAAAGGTCTCGATTTCACGTATTGGTTGAGAGAAGGTCCGAGATTAAAATGTTCATGGTCAACTATCTAGAGAAGCTTGTCGAACAAGCTGTCGATTATTTTAAAAGATCTGAGTTGGAAAGTGGGTAGAGGGATCCAAATGTTCATTGGAATTGACCCGATATATGGGATTGGTGATTTCTCTTACCTCTCCTACTCCCTAATCCAAGAGCTTCATGCCCGAAATATGTTTGTTTTGAAAGATATTAGTTATGAAGGAGATAATGGTAAGTGAGAAGATTCGGTGGTGTTGGGTCTGTCTAACAGAAGCGCAAAGGAATGGGATAGATTTATTCTAACCCTAAAGATGGTAAGGTGAATGCAGATCAGTTGGTATGGTTGTATAACTCTAAAGATGGTAACGTGAATGCATATTCGGCATATAATTTAGCAATCACTGGACAGAATGTAGGAAGAATTGAATGGTGGATGAAGTGGCTTTGGAAAGGGACTCTCCCTTTGAAAATAAAATTGTTTGCTTGGTTGTGTCTAAATAACAAAATTCTGACTTGGGAAAGACTGCAGAGAAGAGCTGTGTCAGGCCTTGGTAAATGTTCTCTCTGTTGCTCGAGTATGGAGACGGTTGCATATCTGTTTGGTAATTGTAATTTTTTTCAGCAGGTATGGTTATCTCTTATGAATCACTTGCACATTTATCATTGTTGGGAAGGGGAGTCTATTGAGGATAATTTCCAAAAGCTGGTCCAATAGAAGGGATCCCTATAGTCATCTTCCCTTATTTGTGCTGTGGGAGGTTTGGAAAGCTAGGAGTGCCTCCATTTTTGCAAATAGTGTGCATAAGCCTGAGGTGATCTATCTTAAGATTATGTCCTCTCTTATTGAATGGGGTAAAAATCCTTCACCATTAAAGGGCAGGCTTCACTCCACCCCTCTTTTGCGGCAGGAGCAGCCAGTGGGTTTTTTTTATGGAGCGACAAAGGATGGAGTTTGTGGGGGCGGTATTGTTATGAAACTCAATAATAGAAAAAAAATTAAAGGATGGTAAAGGCTGGTTTGGGTACAAATACATGGGTTGAATTTATTGGATTGTGGAGTCTCCTTCATTGTGCTAGAATCTGGGGTGTAGATCATTTGCAGGTCTTAGGGGACTCACAAGTGGTTATAAATTGGGTAAAGGGCAAGGCGAGTTCTTTAGAACTCTCTCACTGGTTAGATAGCATTATGCTCAAAAAGAAGGCTTTCTCTTGGATATCATTTGACCATGTCTACAGAGAGTTCAATCAAGAAGCAGATGATTTATCTAAGCTGGACTTGGGAGATATGGACGGCATAATCCAGTACTCTTATAACTTGGATGGAGTTGTCACTGAAGCTGGCAGGTTAGTCTTCTTTTAAGTAAAATACCTGGCATTGGCTTCTTTGGCTATTTAGAGGAGGTTGCTCTGTTTTTGTTCCCACTTTGTTAAATCAGTTCTCATCTTTATGACTGACTATTCTGTGGACTAGTAGATTTTATTGCTGATTGTAATTTTGATTATGAAGGTTGTTAATGGCTTCTTTGCCCAGATTGTACTGTTGACACAACTTTTTAAATAAAAATCTGTCTTTTCTTCCTTGAAAAAAAACAGAATTTTTTTCAAGATGAAACGTTGTCCAAAGTTACTTAGAAATCTGTGTAACATGCAAAAATATGTGCAACGTGTCATAGAGGTGAAAGAAAGGTAGAGCAAATCAAGGTCATTGATAACATGCATTATAATCGAGGGACCAATATACAAAAGAAATAAATTGATTGCATGATAATTGAGGAACCAATGTACGTGCATGGTATACATAGTCTTTCTTAGTTGTATTTTTAAAATTTTATAAAAACAATACAAAAGAGCGTTAGTATAAAATTAATCCCATTATTACACAAAATAATACAAGTAGTTTAAAAAAAGGAAACTAAAAACACGGAGGACAATCACAGATTACTCTTCACTCATTACTTCCAGGCTTTTCTTTCAAGCCCTAAGCGGATTTAATGCCTTTCACCCTCGGTTGGTTTCTCTCAAGCCTCAGGCAAGGAGGACCACGATGTAGGATTTCTCTTATGAATCATACTTTGGCATGTAGAAATGGCCTTAAATTGGACTCAACTAAAATTGAGTCAAACACAACCAAAGGGATTAATGCCTTTTTACCCAAATAGCCATGATGCAAAATGTTCTTGAGAATAATCTTTCAAACATATAAAAAGACTTCAACTCACATTACATATAATATCTATATGAAAATATGTTATAAGTTTAAAAAAAAATAGAAATATGAAGAAGGACCTTTCTTCATATTTTCTTTTGTATAACCATTATTTTTTGTTCTAGGTCCTTGAGTTGTGCATGAGACTCATGTTATTGCACTAGGTTTGACTCATGTTATTGTGCCAGGTTTCTAATTTTGTGATGAGTTAGCATGTAGACATATCATTTCATTGATAAGAAATGGTTTAGAAATATTAGAAATATCATGCACCCTATGCTTACTACATGTTACCTAGATCTATTGTGCACCTTCAAGAATTATTGTAAAAACCACTCCCATTGAGCAAACAAGCTTTCTATGCATGGAACCATTGCAACCCCAAACATAAAGAAAAGAGAATTGTCCTGCCTACATTGAAGATTTCCCTCCTATAAATCACATTTCAAATATCAAATGCATACAGAAATCTTTGTTTTAGTGAGATAGTGGTGCATTATGGTAGAAAAAGGTAGTGTGTAGTCCTTTAGAGCTTTTAACTCAACATATATCAAATGTGTAGACACCAAAGTGAGTGCACAATGGATATCATCCTTCAACACCTAGTGCATGGATCAATCAGATGACGCCATGTATTTACTATGGTAAATGCAAACTTCTTCAACACGTAGAATTACACGCCAGAGGGTGGGAACGTAGGAACTTCAACAACCTCTTGACAACCACAACACGTGTCAAAATCTTATTGGTAAGATAGAGGATGACTTGTGGCATACATCGGTTGGAGTGAGAGACGAAGAAAAATGTACAGTGTTTTACGGAGCACCCTCAATTAAAAAAGGCCTTCGACTTGATTAAAAAATCCCAAAAAAACAAAAAAAAATGTTAATTGTTATGGTCTAGTGTAAAAAACAAGAGATATATATTTAAAAAAACCCTCAAGAAAAGTGTTAATTTGTATGATTTATTGATGCAAATTAATTGAATATTCAATTTATGAAGTTCATTATAATAAACTAAAATAAATTTTGGAAGTAAGTTGTCTACCATTTAATGATGGGCAATATTGTTTTTCATTATCAATAAATAAATAAAATATTTATATATTATAAATTATAATATATTTTATTTTTATATCAATTTCGATTTGTCTTAAATCTATATTTTTTAAGCATTTAGAGAGATTTAATTTTTTGAGGTGTAAATTTTTCTTGATGTGTAAAATGTTTAAGATAGAAAAAAGTACTATTTTGAGTTGACATGTTAATTTTATATCTTATGGGTTAATCTG
Organism: Pseudotsuga menziesii; assembly: GCA_001517045.1. Lineage (NCBI taxonomy): Eukaryota > Viridiplantae > Streptophyta > Pinopsida > Pinales > Pinaceae > Pseudotsuga > Pseudotsuga menziesii. Next base: position 939,784 of record LPNX010235030.1, on the reverse strand, counting down.
AAACTACATGTTATTTTTTATTTTTATTTTAATCCACATTGTTGGTTAGTGTTACTCACATTATAACATCTTAAACCCACATCTATTAAGCACCTAGAGAGATTCATTTTTTTGAGGTATAATTTTTTTCTTGATGTGTAAAATGTTTAAGATTAAAAAAATACTCTTTTGAATTGACATGTTAATTTTATATCTTATGGGTTAATAAACTACATGCTATGTTGCCAAATTTCTGTGGTGATAGGTTTTTGTTAATGTAATCGGAGAAACCACAGTATCGAAATGACCAAGTCGACGTTTCGAATCCATATCAGGATCCATCATGCTATTTTTTATTTTTATTTTTAATTTTTAATTTTTATCTAAGTTGTAAAGCACCTAACTACACTTCTTACAATGTCATTGGTTAAAACCCCATACCTCTATATATATTCCATATAAGGTAATACAGATATACCTAAATATACTTAAAGGTATAATGGCATCATACCAAAATCAATCATATGTGATGCAAATATGATACAAGCTACTAATTTCTCTAGTTACAAAAAAATAACATTTTTATATTTTATTAAAAAAATAATATTAACCATCTAAGAAATATCATCTAATATGACATTCCGTATTTGATTTGATAATAAATATAAAGTTCATTTATAATGTCACTTTATGAAAGTAATATTAGTTTCTTATTTTGATTATGGAAAAATGACCTAACAAATTATTAATGATTTAACATTTCATTTGTTTATGTATTTATGTCTTTCACATAATTGAATAGTAAAAAAAGAGGGCATTAAATATTAATTAAGAAGAATATAGCTTAATGTAAATAGGTTATTTGTATTAGGTTTTTGGCAATACTTAGTGATATTAGTGCATGTTTATATATATAAACAAGATGGGTTGTTAAGGGCAAGAGGTCTCTACATTAAGGATTTGATTACTATACAATAACTGTTAAGAAGAGGATACGAGCAACTAGCTAAGCAAGGGCATTTTATCTCAAAACAAGTTCATGTGCGGCATCACAGTTACTATAGCTAGCAATTTATTGCACTCCTCTTAGAAGTAGGTTGGCCAACTAATATATCTGAGTGATAGGTATCCGCTAGGTTTATGAGTAGAAAATAACAGCTAGTTATTTCCTCTCCTTCCATGGTATTTGCTCACTTACAAATATAAACCATAAAAATCAAAGTAGTAGAGTTGTATAATTCTCCATAAAGCAATTGGTCTGGTCAAAGTTGTAAAGCATTAGTTAGGTTGATGCTTTCAAACAAAATAGTCTGGTCAAAGCAAAGGTTGTTACTAAAGCAAAAACAAAAAGCTTCGTGGTGCACTGGTTGGTGATTACACTAGTTAGTAGTTGCATGGTAGATGGTGAGTTGTCAAGTATGGAAACATTGGTAACTATTATGTATTCATGTTTTACTAAGGTTGAGCCTTCTCCAACGATGTTTTCAACACAACTCGATATCCTAGTTGTACCAAGAAGCTACCTTCCATGGATGAATTTACGCAAAGCAACTGCTAGAAGCATTCCATGTTTGGAGTACATAACCTTGGTTAATTTGACAACAGAATGTGCAAGGTGCTTTTCTATGTTTAACTTGGGAAACCATATATGAGATATAAGTGACCGATTGATTAATAGGTATAGGTTATTGCTAACTACCCCACTTTGAAGAACACAGGAAATCTTTAGCAATTGCATATTTGATTCCATAATGATTTGGTTTATAACTACATTGCAGCATCCATAGCCCTGAACATGTCCACATCCATAGTATCACAATGACTCCTTATAAGAGTAGTTCTAATCTTTTATTATAAGCAAGGCATGGTTCAATATCAAAATTTGTTAATATCTCTATTGAACACCATATTGATAGGAAGTTTCGAGGCCCTAATATACATACATACATACATACATACATACATACATACATATGTATGTATGTATGTATGTATGTATGTATGTATGTATGTATGTATGTATATCATTTTGGATAGGCATCAATGTTCCAGAATGTATGCGACCTAATAATTACTATGCCATAATTCTAGAACCCTTAATAACCATTAAAAACACGATCCGTTATAATGATTCTACAACTTGCAAAGTAAGTAATTTCAATATTCAAGATATTCAGTTAGTTATATTTACAATGATAAATAAATCATGAACTTCATTGTGCTGTATTTTCCAACGTTAGGTCCACAAAAAATCCATACAGTAAGTGTTACCACATTTACTCTCCCAAAACCATTGTTCCAACAATAACGTAAAAAATAGACCATATTTTTTAAGACTTCATAGAGGAGTTGTAATCCCATATTCCCAAGGAAATAACTTCACGGTTCCAAAAGAATCAAAAAGTTGTCGGTCATGTTAAGCTCTTGTGTGTTGGACGTGTATGCATTACATCAGGCTTGTCATGTCCCCACATTTTCATCACCAATGTGTTGAGCATGCCAAAACTCCTAGGGGTTCCATGTAACATTAATTACTCTAGTCTAGGGAATTTTGTCAAAGCATTATCTATGAGGATTATACTTAGTTTTATTTTTATTTATTAATTAATTAATGTGCAAATAATATGTGGAATTAAGCTTTAAATGTCAGAAGGGCGCAATGGGGAAGCCAACTTGGCAAGGGAGAGAACTAGAAACTATATGACAAAAGCAATCAGATAGAAAAAAGGAAAGTGCTAAAATCCGAAGAAAAGCAGTCAGTCACAAAAGCAAGAAATCCAAGAAAAGTTGTCATAAGAAAAATAGCAACAATGGACCAAAGGAGGGCGCGGTTTCCCTTTTGGAGTTTAGTCACAAAACCAAGAAAGCCAAGAAAAACTGTCATAAGGAAAATAGCAACTCTAGGTCAAGGAAAGCACAGTTTCCAAATGGGATGAAGGATACAAGAATTAAAACATCTTTGAGGACTCAAACTTGCTAAAATTCTCAAGGAGGGCGCATTCATGGTTAGGGTTAGGTTTCTTTTTGGATGACTTGCTCTCATAGGCCACCTATACCTGACAAACAAGTCACCAGAGGTATATAAAACGACAAAGGGATCTCCTTTACTTAGTTTGGCTATTGATTGATTTGTGTTTATGTGAAGCTTAGCTTCTACTAAGTGTTTTGCCTCAGACCTTTGGGAGATGTGCCCCAAATCCTTCCTTACCCTCTCTTCTTTCTCCCTTTCTTTCTCTTTACAGGTGTTGGAGCGCTCATGAACAGCACCATAGTCATATCATACATCTATGGCGGCCATTATCTTCAGTGAGATTGAGCTCCAGTGAATTGAAAGATTCACCTATGCTCCCATCCATATTGATGCCAGATTTGGGCCTCCTTCCCACTATTTTGAGTCCCATTTTGGGAGTGGTCATTCCTCCAAATTTATTTTGATGTGCATCAATCCAGAGACTCTGTTTAATATCTCTATAGTACTGTTAGCATTTTTTCCAATATTCTAACATGTCCAGTTTCCCATGAATGAGCTTTAAATGTGTCTTTAACTGAGGGATTTTATGAGTTTTATGCTATGATAAATGAGTAATGGACTTGAATATGAGTCTAAATGATGTAATGTGTCAAGTAAATTTATATTAAGCTCTTTAAAATCCCATTCTCAGGTCTGATATATTTATGACATGAATTTCATACATTCTGGTACACCTATGCTAGATGACTACTTTAAAAAGTACTAGTTTCACAAATTTATTAATTCAGAGAGTTATATATGTATCCATTTTTTATTCTGTAAGTTTTTGTGGCTTTTGGACTGACCGCACTATCCACCCAAACTTTAATACTGAAATTTTGTTGAGTTCATACATTGTTTGGGAATCCTCCACTGTGCAGGGTCTCTCTGGGCCTAAACTTCCAATTTTCCACAAATCATCCCAAACAACCTCAGACCACTCCAGATATTTCCTTTACTATCTGAAACCTTATTTAATAAATTTTATCAGTTATACCAAATATCTGAACCTTGCCCCTAACCTCCGGTTGATTGGACAAGAGAAAAATGCTTCCTAGTTTCATGGTTAGGTGACTCGGAAGCGTGGGAGTAAGTTTTAGCATAGCTGACTCTGAAACCTAAATGGTCCCTAATATAAATGTGTTAGGGAAGACACTCTATCAGTCCTAAAATTTTTCCTTTATTGCTTCCATCATCCACTACCCTGTGTATTCATTTCTCAGCAAAAATACCCCTATTTGCCTAGTCCAAAAATTAACTGAGTGAGTGCAAGTTTATATCATAATTTTACATTAAATTTGTAGAAAGTTAGTGTTCTGATATATACATCATATCTTGGTACATTACAAGGCTACCATGATCTGATAATCAAATCAGAATATTAACTATGTTGATAATTTAATAAACATTTGAAATAAGAATTGTGTACTCAACCAGACAATTTTTTTTACTAGGCAAATAAGGGTATTTTGCTGGTAAATTTATGAATGGGGAAGCGGGAAGAGGGAAGAAACCAAGGAAAATTTTAGGACAGATAAATCATATTTCCTAACACATTTAGGTCAGGGACCATTTAGGTTTCAGAGTCAACTATGTTGAAACTTACTCCCAAGCTTCTAGGTCACCCAACCATGAAACTAGGAAGACTCCTTCAGATCCTTTCAACTAGAGACTTGGGGAAATGTATAGAGATGTTATCATACATTTATAAGGTATCCAATAGTGTTTTAGATAGATCAGAACATTTCAAGAAAGACTTGGGGCTGTTTGGGAGAAGTTGGGAAAATTTGGCGATTTTGGCCTTGGGAAGTCATGCGCAGTGGAGTCTACCCAAATAGTGTACGACCTCAACTAAATTTTAGTATGAAAGTTTTTATGGGTAAAGGGGTCAATAAAAATCATGTAGCATCTTACGGAATTGTATTCGGATAAACAGAACTCCAGAAATTGATAAAACTGTAAAACTAGTAATTTTTTTCTAGTTTTATAGTTTTATCAATTTCGGGAGTTATGTTTATATGAATGAAATTATGTAAGATGTTGCATGATTTTGATTGACCCATATATCCATACAAATATTCAGACTGAAATTTAGTTGAGGTCGTACACTGTTTTGGCTACCTCCACTACGCAGGACTTCCCAAGGACAAAATCGCCAAATTTGCCCAACTTCTCCCAAATAGCCCCAAGTCTTTCTTGAATTGTTCTGATCTGTATGAAACATTATTGGATACCTTATAAATGTCTAATAACATCTATGTACATTTCCCTAAGACTTTGTTTGAAATGATCTGAAGGAGTCTTCCTAGTTTCACGATTGGGTGACCCAAAAGCGTGGGAGTAAGTTTCAACATAGCTAACTCTAAAACCTAAATGGTCCATCATCTAAATTTCTTAGGGAAGATGATTTCTATATCCTAAAATTTTCCTTGGTTACTTCCCTCTTCCCACTTCCCTATTCATAAATATACCAGCAAAATACCCTTATCTTCCTAGTCAAAAAAATTGTCTAGTTGAGTACACAGTTTTTATTTCAAATCTTTATTAAATTATCAGGAGATTTATAGTGGTATCATAGAACTTTCTTTGGATCGTCCTGTGGAAAGTAAGCTCTCAAGTAGAAAAAAAAAACCAACCGTGGCATACTCTGAGGAAGAATTTGATGAGCAATATGAAGAATACTGCAGAAGGTATGAAGAAGAAGAAGAAGACCTTGAGCATCCTGAGAAAGAAGGATATGAAAATCTATCATGCAGTACCTCAGGTAGATACAGTAGGAATGATATGGATGAATGTTGGATCCTAGTTTATGATGAATCCATTTTGCAGAGATCTACAAGTATCAATGACCATATGTTCAATAAAAGAAACTCTAAGTAATCCTTCCAGTATTCCATGGAGTACTATGCTTTGAAATAAGATATAAGGGAGGTCCTTTCTTTTAGAGAGTACTGCACTCTTGAGATACAGAAGATATTCAGATATCCCTACTGTAGGACAAACAATAAAAGGATTTCACACATGGTTGATGAAGTGTGCAAGGAAGTGGAGACCAGGAGGTTGCCACCTGGAGCCAAAAGAGGAGGAAAAAAGGAAGATTCATCAAATCCATTTGCTTGTCCAAGCAGTTAGAGAATGTTTGAATTTTTTTCAAACAGAACTTCTAGTGACCATCTTGATGAAGAAGCCTCAAGTTTCTTTAAGGAAAAGAGAAATGAAGAAGAGACAGAGATCCATGAAGTGAAGTGCAAATCACCACAAGATGGTTGCATAAGAGGAGAAGTTGAAGTTGAATGCACTGCAAGGTTCTTGGTGGGTGATCTGTAGATCACTAATAGAGATGTGGGCTCATGTATGGGTGTAGAGACACCTTTTGTATAATATCCAAAAGGAGATTACAAATCATAATTACAGTCACCTTTGGAGCCACATAAGGAAGAAGAAGACAGGGCCACACCGCTTGGGTGTGAACCAGAAATTTTCATGGAGGAGCAGGCCACCATAGTATATGTACATGAAGAGGGTAAGATGAAGAAATTGTATGATAAAGGTTCTAATTTTTGCTTCATCCATGTTTACTCAAATCCATCTGATACATGGGAGGATGAAAAGAGTTCACTTAAATATGAGGACTGCAAGGTGAAAGACAATTGTGAGGGAGGTGAATTCACTTCTAGTTTTTCTTTTGATGGTCACAAGATCTTTGCAAAGGAGGATGATGTTGTCTATGGTGATAAGACATATTTTGGATCAGATCCAAAGGAAGAATAAAGATAATATCTGAAATCATCATCTGAACTTCCTAATGAAGTGGAAGATAAGCCCCCACCAGCTGGATGTGAACTAGGAAAATTGAAGGAGAAAAATTGGATGCAAAGGGATGAACACAGTTCAGATTGTTGGACTCTCTTGCAGTATGATGAAGCTGAAATGTCAGTACATGAGATGCTTTATGATTTTTTTAAAGATCGCATGTCGTTCCAACCTTCAGAGATACCCTCCACTCCACACCATTGAAGTCTTTTTGCAAAAAAATTCAAAGGCTGATTTGTATGTTGAGAATGAGTTTTTTGTTATGGATCTAGGCCACAAGAAAAATGGTATTATATGTCAGTTGTTAGAAGAAGAAAACTTATTGGAGGATCTTCTTTGTGAACCACATCATTTGATTGGATCACTTAAGGGGGGCAGAGAGAATCTTATGGAAGCCCTAGACAAATTTGCTGACATCGATGCCTTGGTGATAAGATGTTGTTGGAAATATTTTGGAGGAAAGATGGAAGGAGAATCCTTTATGGAAGAGTGCATAGCACTTAAAGAAGGCATGGCCAAGATGAAGGAGATTTATCTAAAATAAATTTTTGACAGAGATTAGCTCCTCATGGTGGCTGAAATGTACCAATGTGCACTCAAGAAGGAAGCAGAAGAGTCTGAAAGGCTCCATAGCAAATGGGAGGCTACTGGTGATTCCTGGAAGAGAAATGTTGGCTTGGGAAAGGAGCGTAGGAAAGAAACTCACGTGCACAACCGAAGAATATATGCCACGTGTGCAGTGGAGACAAGGGAAGATAGCGAAGGTGTTGGAGCAGGGCCTCCTAGCTACAGGAAAAGCCACTATATCGGGACAAGAAAGTCAAAGGAAATAGTACCTGGAGCGACCGAGAAGAGAGAGCTCAACCACTGCAGTTAAGGCAGCAGCGAAGACAGGAGGGCTCAGCTACCCTCATAAAGGAAAAGGAGCAACGATCCGAGGTATTGAAGAAAAAGGACAAAAGGGGAGCGACCGAGGAAGCGGCGCCCATACCCACGATCAGCACCGAGAAGCGTGGAAGACTACAGAGAGCTACAGTGTGACCAGTAAGCGGTAGCCCACAGTACAGATGCGCCGACTGTCACAGTTAGGGTTTTTGGGTTACTATTGGGATAGGCCCACAGTTTTGTATCAGGGTGAGACCTTCGGGCCACCTATTTAAGCATGTATTTTGTATTGTAAAAGGTTAGACAGCAGAGAGAAAGATAGCTATTTGTTTAGTCATCTGTATTGTAAGATATTGAGAAAGAGTCGAGCTCTGGTTCTGTTATTAAGTTTGTATTATCTTACTACAACCAGTAGCTGGCTCCTTGAGCATGAATGTAACAATCCGCAGGGATTGAGAGAGAGAGAGAGAGGAAATATTGTAAGAAGAAGGAAATATAGAAAGAGAAGAGATCTAAGAGAGAAGGGCTCCAGCTGAGAACGCGGATTTTCCCAAAAGATCTCGAGCTGCATAATAGGTTGCTGCAGAACTGTGTGTACTCTCTCCAGACATAATATAAACACAAGTTCCTGTGGACGTAGCTTCCTCCCCGGAAGTGAACCACATAAAATCCATGTGTTGTACAACTGTTTCATGTGATTGTGTTTACTTATTTGCTATCTATTACCTGTTACATGAGCTTAGTTAATAGTTAATGAATGTATGTATGCTATCCTTCAGTTTATAGTAACGTGGAAGGTTAAATGCGAGTTGGATGTGTTAAGTATTCTAAATATAAGTTATCAGTGCTTGATTCAGACTGTAACAGTTACAGTGTTAAGTGATTCATGTATACTTAGTTCAGCAAGTTGAGCACAATAGATGTTGAGCATGTTAGACTGTAAAGCTTAAGTGAAGTTGTTTAACACCGTTGTGAATGTTAACTGAGCTAGTGTAAGCAGAAGGAAAGTCGTTGGACCTTGAGAGTGGGAGAGTCCTATTGAGTCTTACTATAGAAGCTATCGCAGTGCAGAAAGGCGATATCGCACTGTCGGAGGAGCCATGGTGTGGGATATCCCAGGTAAAGAGTCAAGTAGAAGGGAAAGTTTGCGCATCATCCTAGAAGCCGCGATGCGATAAGAGTCAGTCTCATAGCAGAGTATGCTCGGAAGAGAGATACAGCATATATATAGAAAGACTCCACTGGTTAAGTAGAGTCAGGAGAATGTAGGATAATCCATAACCTACTTGAGGACACATGAGTCTTCATCCAACCCATCTAGGATCACTTCAGGTGAGACTTCAGACCGTTCTGCGGTCTGTCGCCGAAAGGGCCAGTGAGCTAGGGGTTTTGTTGGTACATTACAGTAAACCCGGGTCTGCCCAGAGAAAACCAACAGAAGGTACCAAAGGGACCGCACAGGAAGATCAGAGAGGTGTACGACATAGGAAAGGCAAGCATAGAAAGAGCGCAACTGATAAATGACCAAAAAGCGACAAGGCGGTCATGGGTGCGGAAGTCGGCTTAAGTCGATGGATGCCACACGAGTGGAAGCATGTTGTAAGTGAGTCCAATAGTGCCTCATGTTGAGTCATGATCACCACAGCTGTAGCTTGGGGGGTGGCTGATGGTGACAGTTAACAGACTACCTGTAAGCAGTCGACCCGGTGCGGTCATGTAAAATAATATAAATAGGAGAGATTTAATAGTTAGCAGGTTGCTTTTTGTTATCCGTAATTACGGAATAGGTTTGATAGATGAGATTTGTATATAGTTGCAGAAAACATATCTAAGAGGAGGGTAATCAGGAATCTGCAGGAGGCAGTCTGAGTAGTGTAATGGGAGAGCTCTACCAGCAGTGTAGATGCTAGGGAAGTCGATCCAGGCTATGTGCAGATCTATAGGTAGTAGCAGTAGATTAGGAGAAATAAGACAGAGAGCATGAGAACCATAACTTTGAACTTAAAGATAGATCTCAAGATCAGTCTGCATCCCGCAGACTACAAGTTGCTATATCCTTTCTCATGCCATATGAAGAGCACCTTGGTGGTTTTTCCCAGATGGGTTTCCACGTTATCTCTTATGTTTGAATGAATGGCTAATATGCTAAATTTCTATGTGATTGGTTACTATTTGATTTTCGTATAATGTTCAAATGTTACTTAAATCTATGTTATCATTCTGCATTTGGTAAATGAATGGTCAGAATGCATTGTTGAAATGAATATATATATATATATATATATATATATATCAGTCTGTATGATTCCTGTTATGGATCCCAACTTAAGTGTCGAGCCGATTGATGGGAATCAGCTGTGCCGCATGAGTTGTGCTAGCTGCGAGGTGGAAAGGAAAGTCAGGTCACGCGCGATGGAATATGTTTGTGCTCGACCACCCAAAATTGACTCCTCTGTCTAGCCATCCTACTACCTTTGTTGAGCTCCTTGGCTAGGGGCCAAGGGACTATACTTCCTCGACAATCGCAGAAATAGTTTCGCCATTTACCCATCTATGAGATATCTCGGGTGAGATTGCTCTTGCTTTGCAGGTGTTGCCAATGGGGCTTGCTCTATCGAGCCAGTATCTCAGGTAGTTGTTGGATCGGTGGGCTGCAGAGCACCTGGGTCGCGTGAGTGGGGAAAAGTGGCCAGCAAATAGTTCTGTTTTCGGGACCCTATTGATTAAATTGGGGAGATGTTGTGGCACCCAACGAAGGAGGAGATAGAAGACTGGCTGGACATGAAAATGTTGATGTTCATGTAAGAAGAGGTCGTTGAAATATGGGTGAGCGCAAGGAATTGGATAGGGAGATTGTTGTAGTGATTGATTCATGCAGTCTATGGAGAGGATATGATGTGTAAGAGCTAGGAGTAATATGGAAGGTAGTAAGAAGAGATGTTCCTAGGAAGTTCTGAGGATGAGTTAAGCACTGGATTCTTGAGAAGCAGAAGGAGGTTCCGTTCAGGAGAGAGGAGAAAGGTAACAGGAGGCAGGAGGGCTTATAGCTTTCCCAGGGAGGATGAATATGGATGCAAGTCATACCTAGACGAAGGATCCTGCGATGAAGAGGAGGAGTATAGCCCGGTTTCTGAGAGAGAAGAATCGAGAGGGTCTGCAGAATTGCTAAGAATAGGACGTGACTACGGTATTCCAGAGAGATCCCCTAGAGTGAGACCTAGAAATTACTTTCCTGAACCACTTGTCAACACTAGCAAACCTAGTGTCGGGACTCATGCGCAAGGAAGCCCATCAGTGATCCCAGTAAATCCTGTAAATTCAGGGAATCTAGTGAACGATCCCAGTGCCACCCTAATGGAGGGGACAGAAGTTAGACTACCCACCTTTAATGGGAATGGAGCAGAAGACCCAAAATAGCATTGGTTCCTTTGTGAAGCTATCTGGATGGTATGCTTAATACATAATGCCGATATAAAGAAGGCACGGATGATCACGACCTTAAGGGGTCACACCCTAGATTGGTTCATGAAATTTTGTGCCGCACCAGCGGGAACCCCCCAAAACACTCTTGAGGAGATTCGGCGAGCAATGATCTTGGAGTTCCAAAAGCCCCAATCGAAGTCCCAATGTATTACCGAGATCAAGGAGATTAAGAAGGCTCCAGCAGAAACGGTATGGGACTTCAACCAGCGGTTCAAAACACTGATGGCCAAGGTCAGTTTCCAGATGTCGGACGGATCCGAATTTATGCAGGAATGCAACATAATACACAATTAAGAATAGAAACAAATATGCAGTGGAAATAACACTTCATTTCATTAATCAATAACTGAAACTTGTTTACATACAGAATGAAAATAAACTAGCTAGAGTGCTAGTAGCTTGTCTCTAAGAAGAGATGTGGCGGCTACATGCCTATGAACTCTGTGTTACATTGAGGCTCGAAGGCCTATATATTATTGAGAAATAATGGAAACCCTACACATCCAAAAACCTAACCCTAGGAGGTGAAAATCCATAATGTAGGCCCCGTTGGGTAACTTGGTGCATCAATTTCCTAGGGTCGTAACTTTAGCATACTACCTCTGTTTGACGTGCATGATACATCGTTAGAAATATGTTTTTAAGGACTACATCCATAAACAGCAAATATTGAATTCGGAACGGACTCATATTTTCCCTACCATTCGATGCCGAAAAAACGTCGTTTAGGGCCTCAAAATGGCTCCAAAAGTTAAAGACCCGAAAACTGCGAAAAATAGTAAATTGTGCTACAATTAAGGAAACTAGAAAACTGAAAGAAACAATGGTGGGGGTCTAAGTGGAATAGGTGGGTGGCCACTAATATCCTCATGGATCATTCCTCCCCCCTTAGGAAGCATTGGTCCCCATTGCGTTGAGTTCCTCCATGAGATGAGGAAACTTCTGTTGAACTTGGTCCCTACTGAGCCACTTTCCCTGGTGAAGGAGTTGACCTACTTTGACAACTCGATATAGTTGGATCTTCTACTGGTGGGTGTTCTTGATCTGTGTGTCCATAATCCTATCAGTTGTGGCTTGTTCCATGTAGTCAGGGTTTAACTCTGTTGGTGTGAGTTGTTCTTCCATGGCTGATGTGTCCAGTAGAGGTGGAAAGTAGGGCCGAAGGCGGTCCACATTGAACACTGGGTGAAGACCAAGGAATGGTGGAATACTAAGCTCACAGGAATTGTCCCTGACATCCTTGTTGATGGTGTATGGCCCATATCGGAGTGAGTGAAGCTTGCGGTGGGGTCCAGTGAGGCGCTCCTTCTGCAAATTTAGCCACACTTTGTCACCCACCTGGAAGTTGTGTTGTACCCGAAGCTGATCATGTCACTGCTTGTACTTAGCATTAGATATGTCCAATATGTCATGAAACTATTGGAAAATGTGTTGAATGTGCTCAATGAATTTGTTCGCCTTGGAAACTTCAGACTAGATATGAGCTTACTCATCCTGAGTAGCTGTAAATGGCATGGCTACGTCAATGGGACATAGTGGCTGGAATCTCAATCCCACCTAAAAGGGGTTGTGGAGGGCCCGGTTATAGCTGTGTTGTACATAGGGGAGGCTCTCATCCCATGTGCGTGGATGCTTTGAGTTGTACATGCGCAAAATGTGTACAATCATCCTGTTGACAACCTCTGTCTGGCCATCAGTCTGGGGATGGAAAGTTGTGGACTTAGTGAGCTTGGTGTCTAGCATTGACCATAGGCTAGACCAAAATGTACTAAGGAATCCATTGTCCCAACCTGAGATTATAGACTGTGGGATCCCAAAGTGTACCCACACTCATTCAAAGAAGAGTTTAGCAGTGGCTTCTGCTGTGATATTCTTCTTACAGGCTGACATTATGGCCATCTTTGAGAATCTGTCAACGACCACAAACACACAGTTGTTGCCGTGCTTAGTAGAAGGAAGGCCGGACATGTAATCCATGGATATGGATTCCCAAGGTCGACTAGGGGTAGGCAACGGAGTATATAGGCCTTGCTTCTTGATGGATGGTTTGGCAATGGCGCAGGCAGTGCAGGATCGGATGTACTTCCCGATGTCCTGTCGAAGGTTTGGCCAATAGAAATACTTCTGCAGTACTGCCATTGTTTTCTCGATCCTGAAATGGCCAGCGACCCGACTGTAGTGCGCTTCCCAAATCATCTTAACACACTCGCTTGAAGGAACACAAAGGTGTCCCATATGACATAGTAGTACATCCTGGAGGTGAAATTTTGGAACTTGGTTTACCTCCAAGAGTGTCTGGTATGTGTGGCTGAATTGTGGATCGCTCTTGTAGAGAAGTGGCCAATCAGAAGTCTTGTTCCCACAAGAGTTGAGCATGGTGGTTATCGCCATGATCGGTGGTCGACTGAGGCAGTCTGCAACATTGTCGGTGCTTCCCTTCTTGTACTTTATGTTCAAATGAAACTGTTGTAGATATGTGGACCACTTCTGATGGCGATCATTCTGTAACTTCCCTTGTGTTTGTATGAACTGCAGGGGTTGGTGGTCTGTGTGGATGATCATTTCCTTCCCCAAAATGTAATGCTTCCATTGTCAAAAATCTTGTACAATGGAATACATCTCTTTGTCATAAGTGGGATATTTGCGGACTATATCAATTAGTGTCTCGCTGTGATATGCAACTAGATTCCCTTGTTGAGTAAGGACTGCCCCAATAGCATAGTCAGAGGCATATGTCTTGATCTCAAGTGGTTGTTGCAAGTATGGTAATGTGAGCACTGGGGGATAGTAGAGGTGATGTTTCAATTTTGCAAACGCTTTCTGTTGAGTTTCTGACCAAAATAATTTTACTTTCACTCCTCCCTTGGTGACTTGACTCAAGGGCCAAGTGATATGAGAGAATCCCAACACGAACCTACGGTAGAAATCAGCAAGGCCCAGAAAGCTGTGAAGCTTTATTAGAGTAGTCGAGGCTGGCCAATCCCGAATGACTTGGATCTTGGTTAGATCCACATGTACCCCACACTCATCAATAATGTATCCCAGATACTGAACCTGGGTCATGCCAAAAGTGCACTTGTCCAAATTGGCACACAACTTGTGCTGCCGCAGTGTTTGGAGGACCTGTCGGATGTGGTGGAGGTGCTCTTCCCAAATCTAGCTCAATATCAAGATGTCATCCAAGTACACTACTACAAATTATTTGGTGAATGGCCACAAGATGTCATCCATCAGTCTAATGAAGGTTGCAGGAGCATTCGTTATCCTGAAAGGCATGACCAACCATTCGAAAAGGCCCTCCTTGGCTTTGAAGGTAGTCTTCCACACATCGGTTGATTTGATCAGTACCTGGTGATACCCAGACTTTAAGTCGATCTTGCTAAAATATTTCACCCCTTTAAGCTGGTCCAAGAGGTCATTAATCCTTGGGATCGGGTACCTATTTCAGACAGTGATCTTGTTCAACGCCCGATAGTCAATACAGAGTCTCCAAGTCCCATCCTTCTTTTGTACCAACATGATCGGGCTCCCACAGGGCGATGAACTTGGACGGATGTGACCCTTTTGCAGCAGCTCTTGAATTTGCCTCTTGATTTCATCATTCTCTAAAACAGAGTGTTGATAGATCGGTATATTGGGAAGCGGCACACCTAGGGTCATATCGATGGGGTGCTTGACCTGACAGTGGAGAGGCACCCCAATGGGTGAGGTGAATATGTCCCGATACTCCTCAACGATCTTCTCCATTTGTTGTTGTCATGTAGAGGGGCCCTATCTGGAGGTTGTGGCCATGATCTTCTTCTTGCCTTGAGGGCGGATCATCAAGAAAACAAACTTCCAAGTTTTGGAAATGAACTTACTGCATTGTTTTGTAGTAACCAAAGAGATAGTGGTAGGAGGTGGTACCTCTGATATCCTATACAAATTATTTCCAAACGTAATAATAACAGTGCAAGGCTGAGACTCATACACAGCATGTCGCTTCCATATGTATGGTTGACCTAATAATACATCACAAACATCAAGAGGAGCAATATCACATAATACCTCATCGGTGAAGGGCTTGATGCTATAGGGAAGGTGGCACTGCTGGCTGACGCGGAGATCCCATCCTTGGTGAAGCCACCCAATGGTGTATGGCTACAGGTGTGCTATGGTCAGCAAACACAACTACTTCATGACCTCTATTGAAATCAGGTTCTTTTGTCTCCCACTGTCAACAATGAACTGTAGCAGGGAACCCTTTACCCACATCTGGGAGTGGAACAGACGCTCCTCCTCCTCTGAATATTTTGGTTCTTCCTTTTGGATCTTCATGGTGGCAACGGTGGCGTTGGGCTCTGCATCGATAATATTCTTCCCTCTATCATTCCCCTTCTTAGGTTCCAATTCAGTGTCAAAGTATGCATTTGATTCAGAATCCTTTATCTTAGCCATCAGTGACTGCTTGGCCCGACACTCACTTGTGTTGTTAGTGGGGCTCTTATGGAACTTGCACCACTTTCCCGCTTCCTTCTTCGACTTTGCAGTTTTTCTCTTTTCTTGTGCCTTTGGAAATTTTTCTTGAGTCTCCATGCCTTGGCTATGTCCTTGGTTCTACGGTTTGGGGGCACCTTTCCCTTGATTTTGATTCGCAGATCCAAAGTCTTGCTTTTTCTGTTTGAATTTTTGCTCAATTTTGGCAGCATACCAATATGCCGTACCAAGCGAAGAGATGTCGAGGAACTCCATTTCCTCCTGAATGTATCTGTGCAGACAACTGTGGTACTTCAACACCAAATGTTTCTCTGAATCTTTGATACCCAACTTGGTACACAGGGTATGGAATAGATTCGTCAGCTCATGCACATCTTGATCTCTTTGTTGTCACAGCGTAGTCCATTGTATGTACTTATCCTCATAGCTCCCCACCGGATAATATTGTCCCTTTATGGCATCTCAAAAAGAATTCCAAGTGGGTATGGTCGAGAACAGAGAGGGTTCCTCCTCATCCTTTCTCTCATAGTAAGTTTCCCACCTGTCCTTGACATGGGGGGCGGCTTTGAGTAGAGAAAAAGTAGTCTTTTCCCAGTCAGAAAAGTCATGAACCAAGAAATATCCTTCTAATAGATTCAACCATCTATCAATGGTGTCTGCATCTATTCGACCATCAAATATGGGAATGTCAAAGTTTACTTGTACCTTAAAAGGGGTTGCACCTCTAGAGTGGCTACTAGATGCAGAGGTGCTTCCAGTGGGAAGTCGTTGAAGGATCTAGGCGAATTTATCCATCATTGCATTCCTTTGTTTTTCAAGGGCCTCCTTGAGAAACATTTTGATAGGATCTTCTATGCCCTCATCTTTATTTTCATCCCCCATGGGTGGCCATCGGGATTTGTCAGGCTGATCTTGCAAAGGTTCAACTAGATCGAGCCCTAACTCTTTATACCCTGCCCTCATTGGGGACATGCAAAGAAGGATCGAGAAAGAGCAGATTGCTTTGATACCACTGATCCATATTTATGCAAGAATGCAACATAATACACAAATAACCATAGAAACAAATATGCAGCAGAAATAACACTTCATTTCATTAATCAATAACTGAAACTTGTTTACATACAGAATGGAAATAAACTAGCTAGAGTGCTGGTAGCTTATCTCTGAGAAGAGATGTGGCGGCCTCTAAACTCTGTATTACATTGAGGCTCAAAGGCCTATATATTATTGAGAAACAATGGAAACCCTACACATCCAAAAACCTAACCCTAGGAGGTGAAACGCCAGAATGTGGGCCCTGTTGGGTAACTTGGTACATCAATTTCTTGAGGTCGTAACTTTGGCATACTACCTCCGTTTGACGCGCATGATACATCATTAGAAATATCTGTTTAAGGAATATATCCATAATTGGAAAATATTGAGTCTAGAATGGACTCATATTTGCTCAACCATTCGATGCCGAAAAAACGTCGTTTAGGGCCTCAAAACGGCTACGGAAGTTTAGGACCTGAAAACTGCCAAAAATAGTAAATTGTGCTACAATTAACGAAAATGGAAAACTGAAAGAAACAATGGTGGGGGTCCAAGTGGAATAAGTGGTTGGCCACCAATATCCTCCTAGGTCATAGACGTGAAGCATAAAGAGTGGTTTATTGCTGCGCTACTGCCACATATAAGAGGATCGCTCATAAATCAAAAGATCACAATGCAGACGGAGGCATTGGAGTTAGCAATGAAGCTAGAGGCTTCGCCCATTGGGGACGGTGCCACAGGAATGATACAGATTCAGTCTTAGTAGGCTAATCTGACCATTCAACTCCAAGATATGAAAAGGGGAAAAGAAGCACACAAAGACCTCTAGTGTACACGATGATAGACCAACGGACATACCAAAGATGAATGCTCGACATATATGAACAACGTCTCTTTTGGTGGGCCAAACCCATTGAATAGCCAAGGGTTACCCTGGTGCAATATCTGCCAAACAAGAGGACACTGAGACGTAGATTACCTGTTCATGCACAAGATGGTATGTACACCAACCAGTCTATATTGTAAATTTTGTAAATCTTTAGGCCATGATGAAAAGGATTGTAGGGCCTACAAACTCATGAGGGAGAAAATGGTAGATGCATATTTAATGAAGACTAAGGAGCAAGTAAATATTGAACAGACCCCACCTCAATTCTCGTCTCCGCAACAATTTCAGATGGCACCACAGTTTTAGAATACAGCCCCGTATAACTTATACCAACAGTAGTACCAGCAACCACAATACATGTTACAACCACCTCAAAGGGGGGGTGGCAATTATAGGGGTCGGGCAGGAGGAGATTTGGCTGAGGGAGAGGGTCAGTTGTATGTTACAATTGTGGAGTATCAGGGCATTATGCTAGGGACTGCCCAAAACCTACGAGGACTTGTTTGTATTGCAGGTAGGATCACAATGTGGAGCAATGCCCACATCTCATTGCTTGATGGCAATCCCGAATGCTTGGAGCAGCCAACCTGGTGCCAAACCTTGCACCAAATCCTACGTTGAATGCTCCCAACCTGAACGCTAATATCAACATACGGATGATAGTCACTGAACCACGAGAACCAAATGTGGCAGTGGTCACAAGAGGAGGTGCTACAACATGTGTGGATCAAGCTACGCAGAAAAAACCTGCAACACACGTGCAACCCCAGGTGTGACCTGCCGCAAAGAAGAAAGCACCAATTGATGTTCAAGAACAGAAGCATATATTCATGGATGTGTGCCCAGATTTTGTCAGCGCAGAACAGCCATCTACCTCAGGCCAAGTGAAAGATATGCCTGAGATATTCCAGAAGATATTTGAACAACGAATTGCGGACAAGAATGCAGATAAGGTTAGTAAACTTAAACCTTTCTTGTCAAGTTATTTAGTGCTAATCAAGGATAAGGAAGCACTTGCAGAACTAGAAGCACTCATCGAAACACTTCCGGAGGGAGACCCTCCGCCAAAGAAGGTTAACAGTATCAAGACCAAGCGAAAGACAGGACGCGAACTCAGGATGACAAAGTAAATTGGTGATTATTATATGGACTATATCATCCTTGACCTAGGATCCGATGTCAACATTTTAACATGCCAGATGTGGGAAATAATGGGAAAGACACCCTTACAATGGTCCCCCATTCAATTAAGGCTTGCAAATCAAGCAAAGGTCCTCCCTGTTGGTAGGATGAGTCAAGGTCAAGTGGATATCGAAGGATTACGCACTTTTGCGAACTTCAAAGTCATAGATATAGTAGATGATACTGCTCCATATCCCGCACTGCTTGGGATTGATTGGGCAATGGAAAACCAAACGATCATAAATTTCAAAAGAAGGATCCTATAATTTGAATATGATGAGATGTGGGTCGTTGTTCCCCTTGACCCGCTAGAAGGACCAAGGTATGTTGAACCAGTGTTCAACGAAGGGCATGGTGACAACCTTGACACCATCTACAATATAACCTCCCTTTGGGAATACTATATTAATCCTACTGCATATGGTAACCTAAGTTGGAAATGTGAGAGTTCATGTACATCAGGCTCAGGAGAGGCACTGGAGAAGTGGCAAAATCGATTGCATGAAGTCTCTTTGAGAAAATGCGCCAGGATAACTAAGTCTGTCAGACAAGTAGGAACTCAGACGCGACCGCTGCCCACATATGAAGGACTGCCTAACTTAGCAGCGTTCTTTACTGAATTTGAAGAACTGGTAACAGAGCCGTAGCAACTTTCTACACTAGACTTTGCATTGAAAGCTACACCTGCGTGATGGTGGGGCACGCATAAGAACACCATAACTGAATGGTCGCAGTGCAGAAGGCTGCTAGAAGTAAGGTTTTCGGAGGAAATTACAACTATAACCCAAAGATATACGGGGTTATCAAACCCTATCGAACACTTAGAACAATGTTCCACAGCATTCTCGAGCTACCCTCTCCAGGAATGGGTTCACCATTTCATCCATACTCTTGAGACGGCACCACGAGGCTGGTATGCATCTATAGAGTTGTGCTAGGAAACGAGGGAATGGGAAGAAGTTGCGTAGAAATTCACTTACACGTTCCAGTTCACGGATGAGAAACCGACAGTTGATATTGCATTGAAAACTATTAAGGAGAAAACATTCGCTAAGATTCCACTGGATATTGTGTATTCTCAACCTTGTGTTGCACATTCCCACCAATGTTGTGAGACAGTCCAACATTGGATGACATGCTATAATCTCTCTGGAGACCTAGACGATGATTCGACCAACATCAATATTCCAGAATCGAAAGGATCATGCGAGGTAGAAGGAAGTGGCATTTCTAGTGAGCAGTTCGTTAAGCCACTAAAGATTAAAAAGGTTAACATTGGATCGGAGGACAATCTGAAATTTGTCAACATTAGAGACTACTGGGATGAAGAAACAGTAGCCAAAGTCACCGATCTATTACATGAATTTCAAGACCTATTCCTGACAAACTTTAGGGAAATGAAGGGGATAGTAGGGGATTTGGGTGAAATGAAAATTCCACTCAAACCTAACGCAAGACCAGTGAAATAGCGACCATATAGATTAAACCCACATTATAAGGAGAAATTAAAAGCAGAACCGGATCGCATGTTGGAGCCAAGAATTATTGAACCAGTTGAAGATTCGGAATGGATAAGCTCCATAGTCATCCAGGACAACAAGGCAACATGTGAAGTCAAAATCTGTGTCAACCTAAGGAAACTAAATGATGCCTACTTGCATGATCCATTCCCTACACCATTCACGGTTGAGGTCTTGGAAAGCGTTGGCAAATAAGAAATGTACTCATTCACATATGGGTTCTCAGGATACCATCAAGTCCGAATTGCGGAAGAAGATCGACACAAGACAACCTTTGTAACAGAATGGGGATGCTACCAATACACGATAATGCCCTTTGGCCTTAAAAATGCCCCTGCAATTTTTTTAGAATAGTAGTCTCCGCTTTCAAAGATTTCATTCATAAGTTTCTTGAAGTATACTTTGATGATTGGATGGTCTTTGGTTTGGTAAGAGACCATATTGAAATTTTGTGCATGATGCTGGAAAGGTGTTGCTAGTATCAAATTGCGCCAAACTTAAGAAAATGTATATTATGTGCACCATTCGATGTACTGCTGGGCCATGTCACATATGCCGTGATGGGATCTTGGTCGACCCCACGAAGGTAGCAATTATCCTGGACTTACCTCTACCTACATCAACCACGCAACTCAGGTCCACATTGGGACATACTGGGTATTGTCGAAAATTCATAAGAGTGTATGCAGAGATAACTGCCCCAATGGAGAAGCTACTAAAAAAAGATACCAAATTCGAGTGGAATGAAAACTTCCAGGAGAGCCTGGATAAGCTGAAGGGTAAAATGGCTACTGCACAAATATTAATATTTCTGAATTGGAAAAAAGAATTCCATGTACATGTTGATGCATTATCGATTGCACTTGGTATAGTTTTAACCCAACCAGGAGATGGCGCAATTGACCACCCGATCGCATTTGCAAGTAGGAAACTATCAACGACAGAGGAAAATTATACCACAACTGAAACAGAAGGGCTTGCAATGGTCTATGCGCTACAAAAATTCAGACATTATCTATTGGGTGGACACTTCAAAATGTTCACTGACCATTATGCGCTAAAGTACTTGGTCAATAAGCCAGTGTTGGGGGGGGGAATCTACCGGTGGCTCCTCCTATTTCAAGAATTTGACTTTGAATTCATTGTGAAGCTAGGATGACTAAATGTTGGGCCTGACCACTTATCGCGAATTGAAAGTGGGGAGGAACCCACCAACCTAGAGGACAATTTACTGGATGTGCAGTTATTTGCTATAGATGTTTTTAATAAAGTGTTCGATGCTATTATACACTTACTAAAAATAGGGTATGCACCTGAAGACTATTCGACATGGAAAAAGAAACAGCTAGTTGTCAAGGCCTTAGACTACACGCTAATCGCAGGACAACTCTATAAGTTGGGACCGGATGAAATACTGTGAAGATGCATCTTTGATCATGAAAGACAATGGGTAATGGATGAAGCGCATGCGGTTGTGTCAGGAGGACACTATCCCGAGAAAGCAACAATGTGCAATATTTTGCAACCCAAACTCTGGTGGCCAATGGTACATATGTATACAAGAAAATACTGTCGCAATTCCGATAAGTGTCAAAGAACGGGGAAACCATCGTGACTTGATGAAATGCCACTTGCACCACAAATTACACTACAGGCCTTTGATAAATGGGAAGTGTATTTTGTTGGCCCTATCAGTCCACCGGGAAAATGGACTGGTGCGCATTATATCATCTCTGCTACAGATTACTTGACAAGATGGGCAGAGGCAACACCTGTAAAAGATTGTACTGCTGCAACTATGACCCACTTCTTATTTGAGAATGTCATCACAAGATTTGGTTGTCCCAAGTTCCTAATCAGCGACCAAGGTACGCATTTTGTAAATAAGCTAATTGTTGAACTGACTGCAGAATTCCAAATCCAACACAAGAAGACAACACCCTACCATCCTCAAGCAAATGGAACTGTTGAGTCATTCAACAAGATACTTAAGAATGCGTTGACCAAAGTATGTAATGTGTGCAGAGATGACTGGGACCATAAAGTCTCAAAAGTATTATGGGCCTATAGAACAACATGCAAACGACTAACTGGATACACCCCTTTTCGTTTAGTCTATGGACAAGAAGCAGTCATGCCCATGGAATACATTGTCCCAAGCCTACGAATTGCTGCGATAACAGAGATGAAAGATACTAGCATTGTAGAAGAAAGGTTGGCGTAGCTGGTTCAAATGGAAGAAGAACATTTTATTGCAGGCTTCCATCAAAATGTGGAAAAGCAGTGGCAAAAAGCTTGGCATGACCGCCACATCACAATAAAACAGTTCAAGGTTGGTGGACTTGTTCTGATGTATGATAGTAAGTTTCTCAAGCATCCAGGTAAGCTCAAAACGAACTGGTTAGGTCCATATGTAGTTGTGCACATTACTGAAGCAGGTGCAGTAAAACTACATAAGCTAGATGGAACACCGGCTCCAAGCATGATCAATGGCAGTTGATTAAAACCCTATCACGATGACTACAACATGGTACCATAAGGCTGTGATTCGCAAAAATAAAAAAATAAAAAATTGGAAAAGGCAGCTGTTCAAAAGTGACAGACAGCTAGCAGGCACTGACAGCCGGTAAGGACATGGGAAATTCAAAAAAGATCCAGCACCACTAAACGTTTAGTAGCATTACAGTGGCAAGTCTAAGGAGAATGGAGGCGAGATTTTTAGTCCCATCTGGTAGTGCCCTTAATTGCCCTGACAAATGCATAATGGAGCTTAAGCGTGCAAAGGACAAGCCCGTGTGCTCCGCTAGAGGGTCCTTCACTCTGTCCAATTAGCTTAAAGACTCGTCACCTATAAACAGTGCTTACCCTCTGCCATATAACCTTTGCATTACTTTGATGAGCCAGTGAACCAAAGAGCCGAGCCCACTGCACAGACCGAGCCATCCTTCAGAACCAAATACCTTACTCATTAAAATATTTCAGCAATAGTGAGCACTCCAGTGAGGACATCTCTAAACCGGTTCGGCCACCCAAGAACATGAAGAAGATGCAGGCAAAGCCGAAAGTAGTACTGAAACCGAGGACCGTGAAAAAACTGTTGTCGATTCTGTCGCATCCATCAAAAGCAGGACGTCAACTCACATAGCTAACTACCTCCCGACCACTAGTGCCACCAGTGGGAGCCCAAGTTTTTGTCACCGTGCAACCCTTGAATGTTGACCCCCCAAGTTCCTCCGGCCCTATAGCAAAAATACCCAAATCCCATAGATCTAACCTGGTTCCGCCATCATCACCTGAAGCAGAGTTCATTGAACAAGAGAATAACTTACTGCCACCCTATGTATCGCTCAGGAGGCCCGGTGTCGTAGCAGTAACGGTGAACATTCCAGAAATATTAGAAGAACCCACTATTCCAGAGGGCGTCACAAAACCCCAGGATTCCATCATGACCAAGCTTCAGGTATTAAAATTTGAAGACTATGACACTCAGAAACTAGACATCTCCAGAGATCAATTCATGGTCGTAAAAGTCGGTCAACCGCCGAATGCAGACATTGTCTCTGCACTGGAGTAGGCACGCGGAGTGAAGCAGTCCGGTATATTAAACTTGCTCCTTATGCCCCATTCAGGCCGCTTTAGGCTATTCAGAATGTATGTCAAGCAGTTGCTTGTGTGCTTCCATGGTGGCTACCTTTGGCTGAACAAACCATATGAGGTGACGGTGGACCTAATTTTAGCCATTACAGGTCTTTCGCAGCATGGACTCGACCCGGCCCCATACTTACATAATGAGGGGGAAAAGATAAAAAAAAATGATATGAAGGCTAATTACCAGATCCTCTGTGGTGAAAATGGTTTTCTCATCAACTTCATCGAGGATAGTGTTGTACACGCAGCAGCAAAGATCTTGTGTAGCAAGGTCCTGCGCAAGATGAGGCCAACTGAGTGCATGGCCGCAATAGTAGAACTTATAGAAAAGTGTGCACAAGGTGTGCACATTAACAGGTCCCAGTTCCTCTTGAAATAACTGATGGATGGTGCACGAGAAGCACAGGAACAACCCACAGCTAAGTTTCACTTCTCCTAGCTCTTAATTTTAATTTCATTTGCAGTATGGGCTCTGCCACTGGACTATCAGCCTATGGATATCCACATAGAGATCCTCGGCAGGCCTTACCAAAACCTCTAGTACCATAAGGACAATAAGCACAAGACTGATGCCAAGATTACATTTTTCCTACAGGGGGAAGGCTCCGGCAAATTGTGCGTGCGCAGTACCGGCTGAATCCTGCATAGGATGCAAAGTATCTGTTCATTCAATTCCATGCAATGTTGCACAACATCATCATTCAACTGTGTGGGGACCCTAAGAAGCAAGCACTTCCAACATTCTTCATCCTCAACGATGTGGATATCGACTGAGAAATCAAAGATTGGCTTGAGGAATGGCTCACCCATCATGAGGAGGTTCATGTGGGACAGCAAGTGCCGCAAGGGAATCCACAAGAGAACCCAAACCAATATGGTGCCAATACCAGTATGTAGGAGCACTAGGATGGATCCCAAGAAGACAAAGCGGAAGATGAGCGAGACCTACCCAATGACGACCTCGATGACCCCGCTGCAAATGAGGAGTTGAGCACTGAGCGAGCAAGAAAAAGAGGGGCAAGCATCCCATGCAAGAGGAGGAAGATAAAGACACATTTAGCTTCTCGCATAGCAAGAGGAAGAAGGTTAACTGGCCCCATGTCAGGGACATAGTAGATGAGGACCTTACCCTTCTACGCGATGTCGTTGCCGAAGTAACTGAGAAAACTTTGGGAAATCTCGTGACCAGGAAAACCAATTAGACAGCAGCCATCACCACAAAGGTTAACAAACTTGCACAGACTATCACCGAAGTGCGAGACACCATGCAAGCTAGAACCTATGGTGTCACCCAAGTAGACACCTTAATGGCACCAATAATGCTTCCGCCCCTAACAATAGAAATGCCTGTGGAGGCATTATCTAAAAAAGGCGAAGAAAGTGAGGCAAGTCTCCATAACTTGGACACATTAATTTTAATTTTTTCAAAGTTAACCTTGCCATAGATATACTCTATTCAATAGGCCATTTCCACAGAAATTAGAATCCGAGAAAATACAGTTGCATCTCAAGCAGCTAAGGCAACCAAGAAAGCAAGGGATCAAAAGCAAGTTATCAACCGCCAGGGGGCAGACCTGGAAGCCCAAGCACAAAGGCCGGCTTCTCTAGAACAAGCAATAAAGGAGGCAATAGCATAGCTCTTAGATGGGGAAGCAGATATTGAGGTCGAACCGGTGCATCAATTGAGACGCCTATCCAAACTGGCTGCAGACCTCCAAAAGCAGATCTAGGAGATGAAAACCAACTTGCAGCCCGGAACACCCCATAAAGTGTTGCAGCAAAGGCAGAAATTGGCAACTCAAGTTGTTTCCCAGCTTAGGAAAGTCGAGAGCATCTGTACAGAAGCAATGGAAGAAATTGTTGCAACATGGGAATAGCTCATCAATGATGAGACTGCAGAACAACTTGCCGAGCAAGTGCAGAAACCAAACTTACAAATCTTGGTATTGAAGGTCGATATTAAGAAGCTGCCAATGAAGGAGAAAATCACCAGGGGGCACTGAGCTTAAGGAGCTCCTCGATAAGGCTAGAACCTTGCGTGACCAGGAAAGCATGCGCAACAAGGAAATGGCTAAGAAAGAGGCCGAAGCTGAAAGGATAAAAAAGTTAATTCAATCGGTTCAGCAGTGAATCCAAGAGTTCACTCACGCACTGGCTAGTACCTCATTAGAACACCCAAGCAATGGCAGAGTGCAGGAACTCAAGCAACAAGCAGATGAAGCTAGCCGAGAGATAGAACGACTTACTCCTATTCTGGCCTAGTTCCAACAAAACGTCGGCAATGCAGAACAACTTGCAGAGAAAGATATAACCGTAGTGATGAGCGCAGAAGAACTAAGAGAAGAAGCAAGAGAAGAAGAGCAAAACTCAAATAAAGACACGTAGGAAGATGAAGCAGAGCATAAGGAGCGCCATCAAGAAGGCCCAGACCAGACATAGGACAAACCTATGGGCATAGACTTATCAGAACATGTTAAAGAGGAAGTTGTATAAGCCCAAGTCTATATAAAAAATAAAAAATAAACACGCAAGGAACAAGATGCGCAAGCAAGGAAATAGAAGAAACTATGCACGAAAAAAATAAAAATAAAGAGATGTATATAGGAAGAAAGTTTTGGAAAAGATGCACCGTAGGTGGCAACCATTGGATTTCCCTTTCTTAGTGGCTCGGGATGAGCCATAGGTGAGTGTTGGGGGCCTGTTGGCCCAGGAAAGGAGCATAGGAAAGAAACTCGCACGTGAAACCGAAGAAGATATGCTGCGCGTGCGATGGAGACAAGGGAAGATCACGAAGGTACCAAAGGGCCCACGCAGGAAGATCAAAGAGGTGCATGGTGTAGGAAAGGCAAGCACAGAAAGTGTGCAACTGATAAACGATCGGAAAGAGACAGGGTGGTCGTGGGTGCGGAAGTCGACTTAAGTCAGCGGATGCCACACAAGTGGAAGCACGTTTTAAGTAAGGCTAGTAGTGCCTCATGTCAAGTCATGATCACCATAGTTGTATCCTGGGGGGCGACTGATGGTGACAGTTAACAGACTACTTGTAAGCAGTCGACCCGGTGCAGTCATGTAAAATATTATAAATAGGAGAGATTTAATAATTAGAAGGTTGCTTTTTGTTAGCCATAATTATGGAATAGGTTTGATAGATGATATTTGTATACAGTTGCAGAAAACATATCTAGGAGAAGGGTAATCAAGAATCTGCAGGAGGCAGTCTGAGTAGTGCAATGGCAGAGCTATGTTAGAGCGGTGCAAATGCTAGGGAAGTCGATCCAGGATGTGTGTGGATCTGTATGTAGTAGTAGTAGATTAGGAGAAATAAGATAGAGAGCATGAGAACCATAAGTCTGAACTTAAAGATAGATCTCAAGATCAGTCTGCATCCCGCAGACTGCAAGCTACTATATCCTTTCTCATGCCAGATGAAGAGCACCTTGGTGGTTTTTCCCGGATGGGTTTCCACGTTATCTCTTGTGTTTGAATGAATGGCTAATCTGGTGAATGTCTATGTGATTGATTACTATTTTCTTTCCATATAATGTTCAAATGTTACTTAAATCTCTGTTATCATTCTGCAATTGGTAAATGAATGGTCGGAATGCATTGTTGAAATGAATCTATATATATATCAGCATATATGATTCCTGTTATGAATCCCAACTTAATTCATCAAGCTGATTGATGTGAATCAGTTGTGCCACACAAGTTGCACCAGCTGGGAGGTGGAAAGGAAAGTTAGGTCACGCGTGATGACATATGTTTGTGCTCGGTCATGCAGAACTGACTCCTCTATCCAGCCATCCTGCTGCCTTCGTTGAGCTCCTTGGTTGCAAGCCAACGGACTATACTCCCTCGACAATGATGAAAACATGGTTTTGATGGTTACCCATCTATGAGATATCTCGGGTGAGACTGCACCTACTTCGTAGGTGTTGTCGATGGGATTTTCTCCATCGAGCCTGTATCTCGCATAGTTTTTGGATCGGGGGGCTGCGCAGAACCTGGGTCGCGCCAATGGGGAAAAGTGGCCAACAAGAACCCGGGAAGCTCTTCAAGAATCAAGGTTGTTGATTGATCAACTTCAAAATTATTTAAATGTACCACACCCTTCATCTTGCATGAGAGATGATCATGTGCACATAAAAGGAGTTACTATGGATGTAATGGAGTAATCTCATGTGGAAGGTAGAAATGAGAAAAGAGAAGATTTGCATATGCTTGAGAAAAGCTATGAGGAGGACAATATTGACCAAGCACCCATTGAGATTGAGAAGAAGGATGAAGTCTTCTTCTCTATCAGAAAGAGGGCTGATCACTTTCCATATAGATCAGCAAATAAAATGCCTTATTCATTCATTGATTGGGTGGGATAGAAAAACCTTTGGAATGGAGACCATGGGAGGTAAAGAGTTTAATTTCTGCAATAAACTCTTTGTTGTGACTGGCATAGTCCTAACTTGTGAGTATCCACAAAGATGTATTTTGCAGCCATTATATACCTCAAGTACATATGCATAGGAGGTGCATTGTAATTTGTATGTGGTTGGACGATTTGAGAGAAAACAAAATGGAGACCAAGCACTTGCACTTTTCCAGAGAGATTTGGAGATGCCCCTTGGTGAAGGAAGTATATTTTTGGAAGAGGTAAAATATGGTACAAATTATGAACTATTCAAAGAATTCATGGATTCCCCCACCTTTCTAGTGGATGAGTATTACCAAAGTTTCAAATTAGTTCATGACTTTCCATCTTCTACACCTTTTACTACAGTTACAACACATGAGAGTGATAACTGGGTGAAGGGATACTTTGTTTTGGTGCACAGTAAGGAGCAAGAGGCTCCCACACTCATGCATGGGGATTTGTTAAGTGTACCACCCCTTCTCAGCAATAGAAAATGCATCCATTTCTTATGTTTTATTCATCCATTCATGGTGGTGATTGCATGACTAGTGGTAGAGAGTTGAGTAATTGGTATTGTGCACAGGAGAAAGAAATAAGATTTCCATATGGACTCGACAGCTGGAGGAGTTTTTCATCTATGGCAGGAATGGATAGTCACTTTTTGGATTTATGAATCTTGGAGGGTGTATCTTTTGCTTACACCATGATATTTTCAGCAGACACATCCTACATCTTCTGGGAGCAACATGGGAATCTAAGGTTGTTGGAGGATGTTTATAATTGTTTTGGGACATGGGACTCACACCTATGTCATTGTAGCAACATAATTGTGAGATTTAGTGCTGATGTGCATCAAGCACATAAAGAATTTTATGTTGGGTGGG
Organism: Pseudotsuga menziesii; assembly: GCA_001517045.1. Taxonomy (NCBI): domain Eukaryota; kingdom Viridiplantae; phylum Streptophyta; class Pinopsida; order Pinales; family Pinaceae; genus Pseudotsuga; species Pseudotsuga menziesii. The sequence continues at coordinate 910,569 of LPNX010235030.1, read as the reverse complement.
GAAGTCTCATAGATACCACTTTTGCATTGGGAGTTTCCACTTTTCAGTGTGGTGGTATGATTTCCACAACATGATTTTCATCTACTATGATGACAAATTTTTATTTTTGTTACTAATGTTTGGAAGGAAACAAATAATACCATGGGATCCTAGCATTATTGGGAATGAAATATTTCCAAAAGGGGTAGTAACATTTGGATCCTTGTAGAGAAGGCAGTGGGATCCAGGAATTCTACTCAGTTACCTTAACTGGGTTGACGAATTGGGTGAAATAGGTGGCCAGTGGAGAAATGACTGTGATCATAGTGGTGCAGCAGAGACATGGTGGAAAAATGTTTGTAGCACTCTGTGGTGCTTCTGCTTGAGGACAAGCAGACTTGGGAGAGGAGGACTGTCATGTCCCCACATTTTCATCACCGAAGTGTTGACCATGCCAAAAGTCCTAGGGGATCCAAGTGACATTAATTACTATAGCCTAGGGAATTTTTTCAAAACATTATCTATGAGGATTATACTTAGTTTTATTTTTATTTATTACTTAATTAATGTGCAAATAATATGTGGAATTCATCTTGTCATGTCAGGAGGGCGTAATGGGAAATCCAACCTTCCAAGGGGGAGAATTAGAAATTGTATGACAAAATCAATCAAATAGAAAAAAGGAAAGTGTTAAAATCCAAATAAAAGCAACCAGTTACAAAAGAAGGAAAGCCAAGAAAGGTTGTCATAATAAAAATAGCAACAATGGACCAAAGGAGGGCGCAGTTTCCCTTTTTGGATTTCAGTCACAAAAGAAGGAAAGCCAAGAAAAGTTCTCATAAGGAAAATAGAAACTATGGGTCAAGTAAAGCGCAGTTTCCAAATGGGATGAATGATACAAGAATGGAAACATCTTTGAGGACTCAAACTTGTTAAAATTCTCAAGGAGGGCGTATTCATGGTTAGGTTTAGGTTTCTATGTGGATGACTTGCTCTGATAGGTCACCTATACCTGATAAACAAGTCACCAAAGGTTTATAAAAATACAAAGGGAGATCCTTTGCTTAGTTTGGATATTGATTGATTTGTGTTTATGTGAAGCATAGGTTCTACTAAGTGTTGTGTCTCAGGCCTTTGTGAGATGTGCCCCAAATCCTTCCTTCCCCTCTATTATTCCTCCCTTTCTTTCTCTGTGCAAGTGTTCAAGCACTCATGAAAAGCACCATATTCATATATGACATCTATGGCAGTAATTATTTTTCATGAAATCTAGCTACAGTGAAGTGAAAGCTTCACCTACGCTCTCATCCATCTTGATGCCATATTTGGCACTCCTGCCCACTGTGTTGAGTCCCATTTTGGGAGTGGTCAGTCCTCCAAATTTATTTTAATGTGCATAATTCCATATAATCTATTTAATATCTCTATAATATTGTTAGCATTATGTCCAATAAGCTAACATGTCCAGTTTCCCATGAATGAGCTTTAAATGTGTCTTTAAATGAGGGTTTTGATGAGTTTGATGCTATGATAAATGAGTAATGGACATGAGTATGAGTATAAATGATGTAATGTGCCAAGTAAATATTTATTAATCTTTGTGAAATTCCATTCTTAGTTCTGATATATTTCTAACACGAATTTCATACATTTTGGTACACCTGTGTTAGATGACTAGTTTAAAAAGTACTAGTTTCATAGTTTTATTAATTCAAAGAGTTATGTGCATCCACTTTTTATTATGTAAGTTTTTGTGTCTTTTGTACTGACCCCACTATCCATACAAACCTTAATATTGATATTCCATTGATTTCGTACACTATTTTGGAAGCCTCCACTGCGCAGGGTCTCTCCGAGCCAAAATTGTAAATTTTCCCCAAATCATCCCAAACAACCTCGGATCACTCCATATATGCCCTTTACTATATGAAACATTATTTAATATATTTTATCATTCATACCACACCTTTGAAACTTTCCCCTAACCTCGGGTTGATTGGACAAGAGAAAAGTGCTTCCTAGTTTCACGATTAGGTGACCCAGGTCCCAGAAGCATGGGAGTAACTTTCAGCATAGATGACTCTAAAACATAAATGGTCCCTAATATAAATGTGTTAGGTAAGACACTCTATAATTCCTAAATTATTTCATTGATTGATTCCATCATCTTCTGCCCTGTGTATTCATTTCTCAGTAAAAAAACCCATATTTTCCTAGTCCAAAAATTGACTAAGTGAGTGCAAGTTTTATATCAGAATTTTACATTAAATTTGCAGCAAGTTAGTGTTCTGATATGTAGATCAGATCTCGGGACATTACAGGGCTACCATGCATCATCCATCTCTTTGACACAGATCCAACGCTGTAGTGCAAGACGTCCTCTGAGCATAATGAATCGAAGTGACCGGTCATATATGTGCATCATGATGAGATCTTGGCATGGTGAAATTGCTCTTCAATAGCGACATCAAATGGGGAATCTAAAACTATAGGTGAGTTCATTGCTTATATATTGTAATGGTATCAAGCTGACTGACCAAGGCTAAGTAAAGGATTACGAGAGGGGAAAATTCCAATAAACTACCCAATTATAGTTTTTTTTTACAAAGCAAGGGATTTATGCTGCAAGGAGGATACAAGAAGATTTACGTCCGGTATTTAATTGGCCTTCTTGATGAACCTATACATTTGGTATTTTTGGATCAATTTAATCAATAACATGACAAGAGTGTGAAAGGAGACTGCATTTGCATCGGGAGGGGAGGATGGCCATTGAATTCAATGTGTTATTAAACTTGTAATTTGCAAAGTGTGCAAGGAGTAAGATGCATGCAAAATTTGATTGTTATAATCAATGCCTCCATCTATGACTGTACATGCAAATATCAACATCATTTCCACGCGTATATCCTTCTTGTAGGTATAAAAGGACTTGCGATATATTTATGTGCATTTACTTTCTCTATGAAGGAATTCCAATAGTTTCTTCTCCCAAGGGAGCGAGGCAGTCCTTTTTCCTCATCTGGCTTGTTGTTCTTGTCGTTCTCTTCATAGGGGTTGAGGTTAGGTGCACGCATGACTCCAGTCAAGAATATCATGCATAAGAGGAGCAGAGAGTGGAGCTAAAATAAAGGGTGTGATTGCATATTTGTTGGATCATTCATCCAGAATCATCTTATAGAAATCAATCCCACTGTAAAACAAGCTATGAGGTGAAGTTTAGTGTTAGAGAAACAATAATGGTGGTGTTGGACGAATTCCAGCCACTCTTCATTGCCAGTGCATACCTGAAATCCATCATTGAAACCTATGGCCTTGTATATAATTTATGCTCCCATAAATATAGAAAAATAACTCCAAAATTTGCATGAGGTGAAGACAAAGGAAACAAGGAAACGATGTTCGGAGTGTCAATGGATGGAATGAAGGTACAGTTCGCATTCCAACAAAATAAGAGGGAAAAGAAGAGTGGTGAAGAATATCTATACCAGTCATGGCTTCCATCTCTCAACTATCATGTTATAATCTGCAGTGACATGTTCTCTTCTAGATAACTTGTGGGAGTCGAAGCTTGACTGGACCCCATGTGCCCCCCCCTTGGATCATCGCTTGCTGAAACTAGAATCATCTACATTGTTTCATTTGTTTATTAGCTTGAGCAAAGAAAGAATAGAACTTGTAATTGAAGGCAAGAAAAAAACCTATAGATGAAGAGCTTGTTCTTAGTGTGAATATTATGATGTCGAAGACTATGATTCCAGGTACAGTTTTAAATAAGTAATAGTTGTAATATCTCATAATGGATAGAACATAATAGTAAATAGCACCTCATGCACAGAGTTTTCATAGCAGTCTCATAATAAAAAATAGGCATTCATAGATTCTTCTTCATATTCAGAAATATGCTTATGTTTTAATTTGGTATTTTGGTTGAACAAATAGATTGTCCATATATGAAATTGTAGAGAAAATGAGGTGACAGTGATAGTTGTAGCTAACTCGTCCATTAAGATAATAAATATGCTTGCCTTATAATTTCATTTTTGGGGTATTTTGCATATGCGTCTATAAATGAAAGTTTAAGTCTACCCTATTTGTAACACTTGTGACTACTTGTTGCGTGCAGTGAAATACTTATACAGCCTCAGATAATAACCTTTGTAGCCCCAACTATTTAGTTGATGGGTTGCTCTGAATTTTTTGTTGTATCTCATTGTTCTGGTCTTGTAACTCTTGAATCCATTGTGTAACTCTTTAAATTTTATCTATAAATTACAATAAACTTGAACCTTCTAAATAACTTGCAATTGTAGATGCAAAGAGGTCATCAACTACGCAAACCAATAACTAACGGATTTTGTTCTCCTCTCTCAGCTTACTTTGTATTATACTGCAATCTTTACTTAGACTTGAATTCTTATACTAAATTTCTGCTAAAATAGTGGAATAATATAATTGCAACTAATCCTGAGGTATCTGTGACATGGATAATTCAATAATAGGTTCAAACAGTTGCTCTAAACTTGGAGATGGGTTGCGACAAACAACATGACCTAGACTAATTTGAAGTGTGCACTGGGAAGACTGATGTGGAGCGGTCATGGACAACCCCTACATGTTGGATGGTATATTTGTCGCAGCGCTTCCTACTGCACTGTAAGGAATGACTTGATATAATTCATTCAAATTTTCATAAGTTTGTTTCTGAGCACCGGATTGCTTGACTATGTAGTTTTGCATTGTTTGTATCATATTATGAACATTGCTCATAAAATACAGTGTCTCGTTTATAATATGCTCCAAATTAGTATTAGAAATGCTAGTGTGATAATTTTTAGTTGTTGCAATGTATATGGATCGTGAGAATTAGTTTCCGCGGTTGGTTTATAATACTTAATTTTTAGTCTTTGGTTTGACTGATGGTTGGCTCTACTTGTTAGGATTTATAATCCTCCCTTGTCCAAACTAATCTATTAGATTATATTTTCCTAACTTAGGAGACATTTAATTATTATTGGGTATAGTAGTACCATTGGGTTCACTTGGGTTAATGAGGCCACCATTACCAGTCACTAGAGTGTGGGGAACACAGATAGAGGTTAACTCCAACTTACTGCACCTTCATGTATTAGTTTATGTACCTCCCAGACCAATACCTACAATTTAGGAGCCACTGGGAGTGTTGGTACCAACCTCCTTCATTTGTTGGTAGTTGGTAACTATTCAAGCTAATTTATGCTCTAGTTACATTCAGTTAGATGTCCTCTAGTTCAGTTAGCGCCAGTCTTACACGACTGCATGTGGGAAAGCGCCTATTCTCACCTACTTCTCACCTACCACATCAGTTCAACTAGTTTAACTGATTATAACTGATGGAGAGACTGAATTAGACATCTGGAGTTAGCTAGTGAACTCCGATAGTGATTTAGACACTTCTAGTTAGCCATGCAGTCATATTGAGTTGGTAGATTCAAATTCTCCTTTATGTAACACTATTGTATATGGTTGGGATTAATGAAGTTTATATTGTAACTATACTGAGCAATACTTATATGTTTCCTGTGAAATTTGTCTTGTTCAATGTGTATTACTCATTCCATTACACTGCATAATAATACAATATAATTGAATTCATTACCTGAAGATCAATGGCACAATAATTCAAACATGGTATCAGAGCCTCCTCAAGCATAAAGCAAGTTTGTCCATTCTCAATTGTACACCAGAAGTAGTTGGGTTTCCACATAAGTCCCGCAAAGTGTGCATTTATAACTCTGGATTCGTTCAGATAAGTCTCTGCGAACATGATGGACCCTAAGAAAGTGTAAATGTTGAGATGGAAGGCTTGATTCTAACATAGTGTGAATTGTTTGAAGTGTTTGAAGTGTTTTCTTACATATGTTATGTATCTTGATTGAAGAAACTGACTGGTCAGAAGGAGAATTAATGGATTCTCAATATTGCTTACCCCTCATCCTAACACCCTTCAACTATCTTGATTGGAGGGAATATATGCAGGTCTCCGTGCACAAGCTTGGCCTGTACAAGGTGACCATGGGCCAAGAGACAGAACCCCATCATTATGCTAAGAAAAACAAGTTCTTGAACCAGTTGGATGAAGCCTTTGGCTTCCTTTGTGCTCACATCTCCAGGGATATCCTCTTTCATCTTGAGGGATTGAAGACTCCCAAAGAAGCTTGGGAGAAGCTTGAATTCTTGTTTGGAAATCAAGATGAGATTCGGGGACACATTCTGGAGAATGAGCTAATATCATTGCATCACAACAATTTCGAGACCATCCATCAATTTTTCACAAAATTCAAGTCTCTTGCACTACAATGTAAGTAATGCAAAATAGAGAGGAAGGATGAGCAGCTTGTGCTCTCAGTGCTCAGCAAACTCGATTTTGAGTATTATTTCTTCGTCTCTACCTTCCATTCTAGAAGAGATTCCATCCCCAATTGGAGGATGCCTTCACTTGATAGATTTGTCAAGTCTTTAATACAGGAGCAGGACAAGTTGGTCCAAATGGGGGTCCTCCAAACTTCCAAAAACCAAGCTCTTCTGATGCCAAACTCTACCAATACGTAAGCTAAAGGGAAGGACAAGGGGAAGGATCCTAAAGAATCTAATTCAAAACCAAAAGAGAGTCAGAAGTCTTCCGAAGGAGCTTCAGGATCCAAGACAAAGAAAAAGTTTGAAAAGATAAAGCATCCTTATTGTATGAGGGGCTTTCACCCTGAAATCCAGTGCATGAAGAAGCAAATTGACCAGCTGTCTGCTCTCCTCAAATAGAACCACATTTCTTTTCCACAGAGAAAATAATTTTGATGGTGGACAATCGATAGAAGATCATGAGCGGTTCCATGATTTGAAAGTTGGCCTCACTCAGTCAATTGATTCTGAAGCATCCAACCACATGGTTGCCTCCAATGGTTCCTTCACCACCCTCAACCTCACAGGAGGGCCTACTATTCATATGGGTGATGACTCTTAGATCCCAGCAGGAGGAAGTGGTTCCATTAAAATCCAGCATGGTGAGTTCAAAAATGTTCTCTGTGTTCCCTGTCTTGCAATAAATTTGTTATCTGTATATCAGATGACTCACACTGTGTCACATGCCCCAATTTTGCAAAAATAATATTACAATATTTGATTTTATTTAAAGACAATATGTTAAATTTTATGCTAAGTTGTAATTGATGACTCAGCAGAGTCAAGGATATTGAATGTAATTCTGAATATTTTAATTATAAATAAATAAAAGTGGAGACAACAGCTTAGGAGAGCTGTTAAAAGAGTGTTTATTGGTCAAGTTGGTGGAGGAGACTGGTTGGAGAGCAAACAGACAAGTGGCAGCATCCTCAAACCTCTTCCAACTGTTGCAGGTGGCAACCTCCCTACATTTGGGGTCATGATCCCCCAAGAAATTGGGATCAGAGCAGGTGGCTCAATTAATGACAACTGACCCAAAAGACCTAGGTAATCTTTATAAAAATTCCCATTGAAGAGAGCTGAGGCTGCTCATTCCAGGGAAGTGATCATTCAGGTGAATGTACTTCAAAGGAATTCAATGACAAGGGAATTTGTGGAAGGATTTTGAGGGGTTAACTGCTAAGTGATCTAGTGCATCTTTTCAACTGAAGGATCTTACTGTTGAGTGTAGAGTGATTATTGAGTCATTGGACTAGTCTATTGTTTGTTTGCTCCACCAGTTCTCAGCCAAGGAGACCAGGAACAGGCTCGGGGGTCCTGAGGAGATGTTGTTTGAGTGCTCTCCAAGAGTTGGTAGGGAGGAACGGCCTCCTAACGCTGTTGTTGTCCAGCTTAATCAGGTTCTACCATATTTTTATTTTACTGTGTTAGATGGTTAAATGTGAATCTGATTGAATAATGAATGTTAAATGTTTAGTTGTGAACTATTAGAGTTAGTAATCTCTTAGTTTATTGAAAGAATGAATCTGAAATAGATGAAAAATAATTCTAACCTGCGTTTTTCCAAATTTGGAAGGACCAGACCGTACTCCAACACAGGCAGTGTATTTAAAATAGATGAAGGATATGATAGGAGACTGAAATGAATAGATGTATTATACAATTCATAATATCAGAGTAATTTATTTTTGTTTGTAGGTTATTATCAGAGAAGAACAATAACCTGTCCATTTATGTTTATTGTTTAACCAGCTTGTTGATGTAAGTATGCTAGAAAAAAAATAGCCATAACTCATTACAAGTAGCAGGTTTATCATATTAATAAATTACTTAATTAGATAAGATGTTATTTTTTACATAGTACATTATTTTGTTATTTGAAATCAAAATATGCAGGAGGGTAAACTATGATATATATATATATATATTCCCTTGTGTTTATATTATTAACCCGTAGCAGAGGCAGTAGGAATAACCCAATAAAACCACTTTATTATATTCTGCTAAGTAAAGATTTAAACCAGAAATACTTAGTTTATGTACTAATAATAATAACTAACTATGTCTACAAATATTCGAACCTCAAGTAGGGTGTTAATAACATAATTAAATTCTAAGAACAAACTAGGTACAGAGTTTATGTACATCTTATCAAAGAACTTTAATAAACCCTATATGTATTTTAATAAATAAAGATAACTAAAATATGATAATAACTAGCATTTGAATAAATGTTATTTATAAAAGGAACTGTTTCTTTAACTTTTACAAACCAGATATACTTGTAAAAGAAAATAGAGGGTCGAAACCCTAATAACAAATAATATGTTCGCAAATAACAACCAGGTAAGTGATAATCCGATTAATAGGATTATTTAATAAAAATCAACTAAACTATTATAAATTGTTATAGTCCTTTAAGGACAAGTAAAAGACAATTGTATTATCGTAACTGGAATATTTGCACAACGCACCTGAACACTAATTAAAACAAATTTAACAAAGTAAATAAGATCTTCTAATAAATAATTGAAGGATTTATTTACACAAGGTTTCCACAGGAAAAACCCTAGCTCGTAACTCTGAGTAAAATAAGTAAGATTATAATTAAACCATGATTGTGTGACAGTCTTTATAACATTAATAATAATCTTTTACAGAGTACATTAAACAGTAAACAAAACTTCACTCACAATCGAGAAGGGTAAAAAAAAACAAACCTGAGTACACAGAGTATGTTTTTAGCATTGAGGTAAACCGAGACAAGCTCGAAGACAAAACTGTCTTAACAAGAGAACTATTGTTTTATATATAAAAAAATCCATAAGGCTAAACATTAAAAACCCAATTACAACCCTCAGCTCACGGCCGAGTTGACCTATCGACTAGCGAGGGTTTGAAGACAGTTTTTTTAAAACAACAACGACCTGTAAAAGATACTGCATGACTAATGGCGAGCCTAGAAGAGCTTCCCAGCTCAGGGTTACTCCCAATGACAACCCCGATACAAGTAGAGCAACAACCCAACATTTGACCATAGGGCTTACCCATTTAAAGCTATGGCCTTCGAAGGCAATCGGCCTACTTTCTCCTCAATGGAAGTGGGAAATCTCAAGCTCCTGCAAGAAGTTCCATTACAAAGTGTTAGCACACCAAGTACTTGAATATATGTTTACCTACTGTAAAATAAAACACATATTGTAATATAAAAACAATTTAATAAAATTTACCTTCGATTTGAATGTCGAACAGTCCTGTGGAAAAAATGTCACCATCTGCAACATGTACTTATAGTTTTCCAAACCCTACGACGAGGGCAAAGCACTCTCCAACAGCAAGTGAACTCTCGGCTTCATACAAGCAGTAGCAGGTCACAAAGAAAGACTAGTTGGGATATAAGTCGGCTGCAAACCAAGTGCAAAGGAAGCTAATAGCCTTTATGCAGAGCTTAAACCCAACAGCCAGTAAGGCTCAACCTGTCACACAGCAGTAGGCCACGAGGATGATAAGAGGGAGCCCGAGCAAACAACAAGCCAAATGCATCGAAACTCAATAAACACTTGCAGAGTGAAAATCACAGTCACAAAGTATGGCTTCAAGATCGAATACAGGAGACTAAAGCATTACTAACCCAAGGCTCAGGGCAACTGGAACAAAGGAGAGCTTATGGCCGCCATGAGAACCATGCAGAGCAACCTCAAGGGCCAGTGTGAACTGCAGAGATAGAATGGAAAAGGGTTAGGGTTACGATGCCTTTTATACCTCCAACACTTGGCCAGGAGAAGACCACATGTTCGCAATATTTAAAACCATGCAGTGGGTCGTTTCAATAATCTGCCTGGAATCCATAATACCCAATTATTTAAACAATGATCATACGATGTTTAAACTATATTATAAACCATGCTATTTCATTGTAATTCGAATCATATGATATGCTAGTTCAGTAATGGGATAATAACGTTACTAATGAGAAGTTACTAAGTAACTAAAACTACAAGTTTAGAGCCACGGTAAGTATCTTTACTATCGTTATGTACGATTAAGAAAGAAACTCAATCATCTAAACTTCGTTTACAAGAAAAACTGAAGAGAGCAAAATGTTTTTACCTCACAGAAGTTGTATGGAATTTAGTAGCTTATTTACTAAGGTTTATAATTGCAAATAAAAACACTTCTGGAAACTTTATGATATTTAAACGTTACTCGTTCGATCATAGCTGTAAACCTGTAAGAACCAGTAATCTTTCTGCGTTAGCATAAATGCTAAGTAAGCCCAGGACTCAAAGTTAGATTCCACCTACTGGTCATTAAGAAAACTCATCAGTAAACTGAAATAAAACAATACGCAAGTAAACCTTATTCATGTTACAAAAAGGAAACTGCTAAGTTAACATAATTGAGATTATGTAATATTAATCATTTGACTGTTTCTTTTATTGCTAACCTTTAGTTGTTAGTAAACCATAGTTTCAACATTTTATGTTATCTAAAAATTTTAAATTTTTGTGAAAATTTGGGGTTTTGACACACTAGCTCACCAAAGCAAGTGGTATTTGGCCCTAATTCAGTATAGATCACGGAAATATCAACTAGGAAGACTATAGAGAAAGGAATTGTAGATCATGCCTCCAAGACATATTCTTTCTCTCATTTCATGCCATGCTCAAATCCAGTACAACCACAACTTCTATTTGAAGTAGATAAAGGTATCAAAACTCCTTTACTTCCTATTGCAGATACAAATTTATTGTCTAACATTTTAGATTGAGAAGAAGAGGAATACCAGCATGATTCATATATTGATTTTACACCTCAAAGAGATCTAGATCTAGATCCAACATCCACTTCATCTCAGCAGCCTAAATGGGCTCAGCAGCTCATTAAAGTAGTTGTGGATGGTGCTAGGGATCCAGATGATAAGAGAAGAACGAGGTCCCAGTATCAGAAAGAGAATGTTGCACTATCCCACATAGATCCACTTCTCCCTAAGAGGTGCTTCATGATTTTGGGGTCAGATCCTGAAACATTCAAGGAATCCTGCCATGATCCTAGATGGCAGGCAGCTATGGATGAGGAATTTGATTCGCTACATGACAATAAAACTTGGGAAATTGTCTCCTTACCTCCAGGGAGGAAACTTGTTTAGTGCAAATGGGTCTACATGACCAAGATAGCCTCTAATGGAACCACAACCAAGTACAAGGCTTCGTTGGTGGCCAAAGGATACTCTCAGGTTCAAGGATTGGACTACAATGAGACATTTGCTCCAATAGCTAGAATGGATTCCATCAAACTTGTCTGGGCAGTTGCATGTTCCAAGAGATGGGAGGTACATCACATGGATGTAAAACATGCCTTCCTCCGTGGTGACTTGAAGGAATAGATTTACATGAAACAACCTGAGGGGTTGGTTGAGGATCCTTCCTTAGTTTGCAGACTGAGGAAATCATTGTATGAACTCAAACAAGCCCCAAGGGCATGGTACTCCAAAATGGATGCCTTCCTCATGTCACAAAAATTTGAAAGATGCAAATCAGATTGCAATGTTTACATGTAGAAGAAAGAGTAATTCTTGCTATTGAGTGTGTTGTATGTGGATGACTTGCTCATTACTAGCAGCTCTACTGCTGAATTAACAAGCATCAAGTCAACTCTGAACAAAGCATTCGCTATGATTGATCTAGGACTGTTAAGACAGTTCATTGGTCTCGAAGTAAGTCAAAAGACTTCGAGAATCATGATCTCACAGTCCAGATACTCAGTAGACATGCTCAGAAGATTCCACATGGAAGACTACAAGGCATCCCCTTGTCCCTTTCTATATGGCATCAGGCTAGAGGAAGGTGGCTCTACACATTTGGTAGATAGCACTCTTTACAGACAGCTCATTGGGATCCTTCTATATCTCACACATTCGAGACTAAACATATCCTATGTTGTGAGTGATGTTTCCAAGTACATGCAGGAGCCACATGAGCTGCATTGGAAGGCAGCAAAAAGGATCTTGCACTATGTGCAGGGTACTAGAGTTTATGGGATTCATTATACAACTTGTTATCTCCCAAATAAAATAAATTTATTTTTGATAGTATGAAAAATTTAAATGATGTAATGAAGGACATGAAGATCACTAACAGTTTTGAAGACTTCTATTTTTTGATGCAAATTTCACAAAGTTGTGGTTTCAGTGGCTTGGGCAAGGATCAGAACATCTCATTAGCCACCGAAAGATGGAAGATAAATAGCAAGTGGAAGACCCTTTCAGCAGACAGGAATATTGCTGAAACTGTTTACACGATCGGAACGTTTTTCAAACATCAATCGGAAGTTGTGAAGACTTCAGATTGGTGAACTAGTTCTCAAAGGCGCCGCAACGGCGGAGGAAATACAGAGTAAGAGTTCCGATGGAGAGAGGTTTTGAATTCCGATCACAGACGAAATCAATTTGGGACTCAAAAACTTTAACAAATCGGCAATCTTGTTCCCTAAGGATCCGCAACTGCAGAGAATATAATGATTAAAGGAAGCCGATAAATCAAAGTCACCGCCGATCAGAGGGAATGAAAAATACGTGTCAGAGCTTGAAAATACAGTTAGTCAGCAAAATAGTTCACTAAGGAACCGAAAGACCGGAAGGCATACAGACTAACCATAAGCGAATTAGTCTAGTAAAGAACCGCAACGGCGGAAAAAAGACAGAATGAGGCCTGCGTGACCAAATGAAGACGTCGGCGATCGGAATAACTAAAGACTACGCGGCGAAAAACACAAACACTAATCGTTGGCACAATAGTCCACTAGCGAGCCGCAACGATGGGAGGAAAACTAACTAAGGCTTCCAAAGGACTAAGAAAAACGTAGCGGAAAAATAGTTCACTGCAGAGCCGCAACTGCGGAAGAAAGAAAGACTACGGCTTCCAATCAATGACAAGAAACATTCCAATAGCGCGACAATAGATGAACACATCGGCTATCAGAGGGTCTAAAGACTAATCGTCGGAGATTTTAGGACCAAGCAACTCCGCAGCAATCGGAAGAACTACAGACTAATCATTGGCACAATAGTCCATTAAGGAGCCACAACTGCGGCAAACATTCAGGCTTGGAGTGCCGATGGGCTAGGGGAAACAAATTCCAATCGGCGACAGTGGCGGTAAGTCGGTAAACTGCAGAAACGTTGAGACTTGGAGCACCGAAACTGTGGCAATATTCAGATTTGGGTCGCCTATGTGATAGAAGAAAGGCTCCGATCAACGACCGTGGAGGTAAACTACGGGAAAATAGAGACTTGTAGCACCGAAACTGCGGCAACGAGATGGAGAAAATCCAGCGGATTAAGTGAGGAAAATCACTTCAGATAAACGTTGATACACTGGCTGTTGGCGGCAATTCCACAGCGAACCAGTAGTGGTGGTTATCATATATTACTTCAGTCATTAAAATTCACTCAATGAACTAGATTTTTGCAGTAGATAAACAAACAGTTAGCAAGGGTTTGAAGCCCTAATCGAGAAAAACTATTACTTTCAATTATTTTTGTGTAAACAGATCGGTTTTCAAGATCTGTAACTTTTGTAAAAGGCTATAAAGCCCATGATTATTTCATTAATAAAGGTTCGACTCCGAAGATTTATGAGCCTGTTCCATTATCAAGCATCTCATCTGGTTTATTCTAAATCTAAGCTCTTTTGTTGTGATTTGTTCAGCCATCTCTTTCTTTACTGTGTTTATTGCCTGAATGTGCATGTTAGGTAACTTTCAGATTTATTAAAAGGTCGATAGCTGTCATCCTATTGGTTATTTAGTGATATTTGATTTATAAACACCATCCTCAGCAGGATTTAGCCATTTATATGCATGTGTTATGTGTGTAAGTCTGCCAGCCTGGTGAGTTCTCCATCCCTGCACCTTTTTGTCAAACTACTGAACAAGTTGTAACTAAAGCCTTGTGATTGAGTGAACCTCATGCATGTCTAGAGAGTGGGAGGTTATATAGGTTATCCAACTTGATCCAATTCATAAAACCCAAAAACATTTTAAGTTACCAGGCATCCTCGAGCTACAACCTAGAGGAGTTTCCTGGAGTGATAACACAACTGGTGCACAACTTGATCTCATAGGCTTCACAGATTCAGAATGAGAAGGAGATGGAAATGATACGAAATACACTTCAGGATTTGTGCTTATGATCGGATCTGGGCGAACTTGTTGGTCCAACAAGAAGCAAGCAGCACTTGCACTCTCTTCAGCAGAAGTAGAGTATTGGGGAGTTTTGAATGCAGTTATTCAGGAAGTTTGGATACATGGCATCTTGATAGAATTTGAGATTCGTAATTCACCTTTAGTGGACATTTATTGTGACAACTAGAGCACCATAAAAATTTCCAGTGATCCAGTTCAGAAGTAGAGGATGAAGCACATTGCGTTTCACATGCATTATATTCGGGAACTAGTGCATGAAAAAACCATAACACTACATTATTGTCCTATAGAGGATCAGATTGCAGACATATTCACCAAGTCATTCACATAAAAGAGATTTTTATTTTTTAAAATCTCTTTTAGGTGTTAAGGCTTAATTCATAGTCCTCATTCCTGCTTATTTTGAGGGGGGGTTCCCATGAGGTTTTCCCCTATTTCCTTGGTTTATTAAGCAGCATTTTTTTAATTATTTTAGATTGTATATGGACGAATTTTGGCTTTGTTGTCAGGGCCCGCTGTTGTCCAGGTTAGGATTAAGCCTGGGTGTTAGGATTTATAATCCTCCCTTGTCCGAACTAGTCTATTAGATTATATTTCCCTAACTTAGGAGTCATTTAGTTATTATTGGATTCACTTGGGATAACGGGGCCACCAGTACCAGTCACTAGAGTGTGGGGAACACAAATAGAGGTTAATTGCACCTTCATGCATTAGTTCATGTGCCTCTTCGACCAATCCCTACAATTTAGGAGCCACTAGGAGTGCCGACACCAACCTCCTTCAGTTGTTGGTAGTTGGTAACTAGTCAAGCTAAGTTATGCTCCAGTTACGTTCAGTTAGATGTCCTCCAATTCAGTTAGTGTCAGTCTTGCATGGATGCATGTAGGAAGGCTCATTTTCTCACCCACTTCTCACCTACCACATCAGTTCAACTAGTTTAACTTATTATAACTGATGGAGAGACTAAATTAGACATCTGGAATTAGCTAGTGAACTCTGATAGTGATTTAGACACTTCTAGTTATCCATGCAGTCAGATTGATTTGGTTGAACTAATTATAACTTATGGAGAGACTAAATTAGACATCCGAAGTTAGCTAGTGAACTTTGATAGTGATTTAGACACTTCTAGTTAGCCATGCAGTCAGATTGAGTTGGTAGATTCGAATCATATCCACATGATTCAATTTCTCCTTTATGTAAAAATGTTGTATACTGTTGGGAATAATGAAATTTCTATTGTAATTATACTGAGCAATACTTATCTGCTTCCTGTGAAATTTGTCTTGTTCAATGTCTATTATTCATTCCATTACACTGCATAATAATACAATCTAATGGCACTCATTGCCTGAAGATCAATGGCACAATAATTAAAACACTATTGATGGTTGAATTGAAGTCTAATTGGTGTGAATTTCCCAAGGAGGTGTTTAATGCATGCAGATGCACAGAAGGCACACTCACAAGCAAGTGTGCATGTAACACCCCGGTTTTGACCCCATGGTATTAAATTGCATATGATGTAAATATTTGTATTTGATCATGGTGTGGAACTCAAAGAAAAGGCCCCACCATGGATTTAGTATCTTATGTATTGGCGATTAAAATCGATGTCGATGGTTTATGTGCTAGCCAGACACAATATGTTGAGACATCATGTAAAATACAAATTAATAAAAATTGCCACAACTAGCTATGCACTGCAACGTTAAAGAGATGGGAGCATGATTTCATAAGGAATGGGGAGGGGGGGAATAATCAAACCCTTGAGCCAATGGGGAAAACCCATAAGTTGTAACTACCCATTTTGTCATTTTGTGCCCAATCATCTAGAAGTGATTGGACAAGTTATTTCCTTGGGAGGGGAAAGGTATGGAGGTCAAATTCGAATTTGGGGAAGCCACCATTTTTGGAAAACATGTTTTTGACTTGTGGGGTAGGTAAATGCTTGGAAATGCATTCCCAAGCCATTAGGCACTCATGCCTTTCATTCCTCAACCATTCTCATTTCACGTGGAGGCTCTCTCACGCATGGGAATCTTGTTGAGCTCTCTCTCTTGCGCGATTTGCTGCTTTTCTTCATTTTTCTCCATGCCCAGAATTCTTTTTCTATGTTGCTGGGCGAATGGGAAGAAATGGGCCACGATTTTGGGGTTTGAGCAGGTAGTTTTTCCCCTGTGAGCCAGCTGGGATATTTCCTCACGTTTTCTGCAATTCTCCATTGTTCCCCATGGCTAGGAAGCCATTTTTATGTTGTTGAGTGCATAGGCAACAAAGATTCACGTTTTGGTGTTTGTTGGGGTTGTCTTTGTCTCCCTCGCGCAGCTGGGGCTTGCTGGGCATTTTCCCCTCACGATTTATGTTGTTTCCTCATTGTTCCATACCCAAATATTAGTTGGTGTGTTGCTCAGTGGTTAGGGAGCCACGATTTCCTGATTTGTGGGTGAATGGAGGTCGTATTTGATCCTATTGTGCCCAAAAATGTTTTATGTGTTTTGATTCACGATTTGGAGGTTTATGGTGGTCGAGTTTGCTCCCATATTGCCCAAGAACGTTTCCTGGAATCATGTTTTCTCATGCAGGGTTGTTCTCCCCTCAGCCATTTCATTTTGGTTGCTAGAAACGTTCTGTCCATACCCAGCAGGTGTGTGTGGTTGTGTTTGATTAATTGGTTGACTGTGTGTTTGATATAAAGTGTGGCTTGGTTGAGTAAGTCCAAGGAACCCCTATGTTGTTGGGGTGTTTCCTTAATAGTCGTGGAACCCAGTTGTTCATTGGCTTGGCTGAACAGTCTGTGAAACCCAACTATGTGTTGCCTTGAATGTGGATGTACGGTATTGTCGTGTGTAAAGTTGTTGTTCCCTAGTGCCTTGTGGAATCATGCCCAGCTCGGGGGTGGCAATGATGTTAAGCGATTAATGAGCACACTGGCCTATGATTTGGTGGAACGTTGCAGCGACGTAGCTAATTGCGGGCCAACTTCTTCTCAAGATAAGTATTCTTGTGTATTTAATCTCTACAATGAATTTGTTTATGAATTAATATGAACATGATGAATGCTTGAATGTGTTTTTCTTCCGCTGTTTATTTCATGAATAATGCATTGATGTATGTTTTTAATTCAATACATTTTTATTATCATGTTCATGGGAGTAGATTTCCCGTTTGATAGCAGCAGCAACCTAGCCGCATCCTCTCCATCGACGGGATGAGGGGTGGGGACGTGACAGTGCAGGTGTGCAATACACATAAGAAGGCACGCTCACAGGTAGGTGAAGTCTAACATGTGTGAAGTTCCCGAGCAGGTGCATAATGCATGTAGATGCAAAGAAGGCATGCTCACATGAAGGTGTGCAATGCACATAAGAAGGAACACTTAAAGGTAGGTGTGCAATGCATGCAGATGGATTGCGCAATCATACAAAACATTCAAAACATTTAATGTAAAGGAACTAATGCTAAGAGTGTTGTTAGCATTGTTCCAAAAAAAAAAGATATGCACAGTACCATCATTTAATATTTTTAAAAAGATCAAATTTTTGAGAGTACAACCTGCCCCTTTGCCTCGATATGAGGCCAAATAAGACCCCAATTTTTGTATTCATCAAAATAAAGTATAGACTTCAAACTTAATTTTAAAATTAGAATACGGTGAAATAAATAGTTTTGGTTTATGTGCAGACTTAGCACATAGGTGAAATATGAATCTTTGATTTGCATGCAAACTTATGGAAACGATGGTAAACCCTTTCATAGAGTCCCTTCTAGCCCGAGAGCAGGGACTAATAAGAGAAAATGAACAAATTTCATTTGAAATAATGGAGTTAGTTACTATTAGATAATGGTATGTATGTGTATGAATATGTTTCTTCTTTTTATTCATAATGTGAAGGTATACAAAATAAAAGACATCCTCTCATATCATTATGATATGGTTCTTTTTCATAAATCTAGTTTCTAAGATTATATTTTGTGTGTTGTGTGTAGGATTCCCACTAATAAAAGAGCATTTAGTATTTATTTTAGGTACTAGAGGAGGATTATTTACAACCTCGTATTAATTCAAGGTGAATTAAATATTAAACTACAATAACCAATATGTGAATGGATTTGCATATCTATTTCCAAAGGTATGTCAAGGTTTGCTTGGAATTTTAATGTTCACCTGTAATGCCCCTACTTGAAATTTTGGAGAAAAGTGCAATTTGGGCGATTTCGAGCTTTACTATACATGGTTGTAGGAGGTTCCAACTAGCCCAAATGGACTCCAATTTAAAATGAAAGGGTCTGGTGAGTCTTAGAACATCCCAATATGACCTATGAGAACTTTGGATCTGACTTTAGGCTTCTGCAACTTGGTTTGTGGCTAAGGAGAAAAAGTGCAAATTTCCTGGGAAATTGAGGTCAAATTCCCCCAAGGGGTGGAGACCAATTTGGCTCTCCAACTCAAGTACGACCCTCCCAAATTTCAGAATAGAGTATGGGTATGAATATCAAACATAAATGGATGTCATTAGTCATGGTTATTAAGTTTTGCAAATTGGTTATGAGGCGCAACATCCGTATGGTAACTCTTAGGGGGGTTGTTTATGGGGAAATTGCATTACTAGCTTAAATTGGACACATGAAAAGTAGAATAAATTGTTCAGATAGAAACATAGCATATAATGGCCATATAAAGCATACAAATTATTGTCCTAAAAGTATCCAACTCAGAGAAAATCCCTCATACAAATCTGATATAAACTCTGTCAAGCTTGAAGCCAAATTCATTAAAACTAGTGACTCAATAGCATGGAAATGCAAGATTTTTACACATGGATTTCTTAGATTTCGAATTACAGAGAATATGGACATAAGAGTACATATCTATACATCATATACCCAATGTTGGGCATAAAATGGACTCAGCAAAGCTCAAGCACCACTCCAACAAGTTCGCCCTCAACATGTGAGTATGGGGGAATGGAGAAGAAGGAATGAGAGAAGGGGGAGATAGATAAGAACTCGAGCTATATGGACCTTCAACCTACAACTAAACACCATCAATAAGCTCCATTGAGAGGTATGAATGGCATCTCCATCAACCAACTTGGGAAGGAATCAAACTCCCTTGAAATTGGTTCAAGCAGAGAGAGTAAACACTCATTGTGCAATGGACAAGCAAAAGCTCTCCAAAATGCCAAAGGAGAATTAACAAATTATCAAAATGCATTCTCCTTCCTCAAGACATCATTTTATTAACTTCATGAGGACTCCTAAGTTCAAATTTCCCTCCATAGGATTCCTTCAAATCAACTTAGTGGTTTAGTAACTCCTATGACACTTGTCTTCTTCTTCGTGCTCCAATTCTTTCCCCAATTCGAATGGTTGGATCTAGCTCCCAAATGTGCTCTCTTGGTGGCTATTTTTAGCCCTGTCATGTCATATTTTTCATAGGTCTACAATCAGGTCCGAATTTGTCATATTTGTCACAGAATCTTTCATCATTTGTTGTCATAGAGTGCATGGAATCTCCTTCCAAGTGGCACACATTGTCTTTTTAGTCTTTTCCTCTTCCATGGGAGTTACTCTCCTCTCCTAATTCGAATTCATTAACTTGTGATAGGCTATGTGACACCACGTCACCCTCCAGGAATGTTACATTCCCCATGGGTTTGAATTTGGATGAAGGTCATGCCAAGTGTGGGGGGGATCTAGTCACCTAAAGACTCCACAAGCTTTCATTTGTCTCCATGAACCAAAGCCACCTTATTTTCTTAACATTTATTATTTATGTGACCCATTTTAATGTGAATATGGTGAGCTAAGGTCATTTTGGGTCCTATAGCTCCCTTATTACAAAATGTATGCCTCCACCTCAACCTAGGGAACTAGTAGGTTGGTGAAACATTGTTTGCAAGTAGTCTTATTTGGATGGGGGCATGACATCACTACCACCTAAATGTATTCTATGTATATCTTTCAAGGTTAGTGAACTTGACTTTACATATGGATTGAGATATCCATTGTAAAGGTTTTTTAAAATATGTATCAAGGCTTTGAAAATTCGCGAAGGTATAGAGACATGTTAATTGATAGCTATTTTTGAATGGGTACAATTCATGAGAAGGTAATTCCACACAATTGTAGGTTGAATTGTGCTTTTTATATGCAAAGCTAATCCAAATGGCTAAACAATGGTGTTGTTTCCAACTAATTCAAGCCACAAAGTGTATGTTGAAGGAAATGAAGAAATCCAAAAATAATAAGTTTATAAATGTAAAAATGATGGGATCTTAGTAAAGTATAAAAGTCTTGAGTTTTGTAGAGGGGTAGCCTTTAACACTAAAAATTTGAAAAATGGTAGGAGGCAAGTATTGATGTGGAATAAAATCACAACATAGACAAAAGTGTTTATGTCAATGAACATTTTTAGAAGAAGCATACCAATGGGATATTTTAGAGCACTACTAGTCATGCCCATTCTGCAAATAATCAACCACTATGTTAGCAGGAGGCATCACTTCCTTGTGACCACCACCACTAGCATAAAGATCATGGTATATTGGGACTTGTATGTTATCGTCGACCGATTCTCTCACCAATATTAGATAGTAAGTTCTTTTAGATAGTTATAAGATGCAACACTCTCTTGTGACCACCCCCACTAGCATACATATTATGGTATATAGAATAGTAAGATTTGTATATAGTTGTTGTAATATAATTGCAACATCACATAGAAAACGACAAGTAGAAGACAACTCATAAGGCTTGACATTGAAACCGTTACACAATGTCAGTATCAAACCAAGGGAGGATGATATCAACCCAAGGACTTGCAACCTAGAGCCAATGTTTATTTTAACAAAGTTTTAGTGCATGTAATTCCTTGTAAGCCATTTGTGTCTTACAATTATCATATATACAAGATTACTTATGACGCATACAACTAAGCACAAACAAAATTAATGTGAATTAAATCCTAACATAAAAACATGTAATTGTAATAAGATAACTTAAAACATTACATAGATAACAACCAAATGCCAAAAACAAGTTTACAAACAACAAATACACAAGAAAGGAAAAGACAAACACAAATCATAAAGAGAAATATGTCTTTTAAATGTTGAACTTTTATATCACATATCATTATTACAATGCATATCAAAATGTAAATGTGTTAAAGGAGAAAATGGAAATGTGAAAGTGAAAATGCTTTGTAAAATCTTTATATATATATATATTGTTACAAGAGGTGGCAATGTGAAAGTGAAAAAGCTTTGTGAAATCCCTTTGACAATGTATATGTATATAAAATGTTGCAAGGTGAAAGTGTAAAATTCTAATGAGTATGTATAAAAAATAAATGACAATGTGAAAGTAAATTTGTGAAGTAAAGACTTCAATGGAAAGGTGAACAACAAGAGAAATCAAATTCCAATACAAAATTTAATATTTATAACAAAAACAATCAAATTCCAATACAAAATTTAATAATTATAACTACACTTGAGGCAATTGCTCAAAGAATGTAAGTGAACAAAACCAATGATAAGGTCGGCGGACTCAATGCACAAAAGCTAGTCTCCATGTTTCAGTACCAACATCATATCGATGTTGAAGCTAGTAAGGGCATTAACTCAATGATGGCAAAGTATGAGCAGTGTAGTGATGAAGACCAATGATGGTGTGTTGATTTAAATGCTATAATAAACAGGTCTTCTGACAGACAAAGCTTCAAAAAAATGCAGAGGGATTGGGAATCCTCCTTGTAAGTACTTTTCCTGTGGATTTTTTGATGGTGCCTCAAACTACAAGGTGGCAGGTGTTGGGTATTGCTTATACTTAAATGAGACTCATCATTTCGAGTTCGCGCTGGGGGTTGGATATGGCACTAATACCAAAGCAGAATTGCTCAATTTTTGGGCTCTTTTGTTTTCTTCCCATATGATGGGGATCCCCTTATCCCACATTTATGGTGACTCTCAGGTCATCATTAACTGGACAAAGGGATCGACCGCTCTCTCCCCTCCAGATCTCTTTCACTGGTGCAAGGAGACAAAAAAGCTAATTTTTAGCTTTCAGGATCTATTGTTCACCCACATCTACCGAGAGCACAATCGGATCGTTGACCGTCTCTCTAAATCTGCTCTCTCATATTCTCCGAGTACAGGTTGTTTCTCAAAAAAAATTAAGGACCAATTGGTCTCTCATGATTTCTTTCAACTCTTTTGAGCATGGATAGGGGAGCTTACTCCCTTTTTTTTTTATTTGAAGTCTTGTTGCTCACTAAGCGACCACTTTTAGATTGCTAATCAGAGCCCTTTGGCACTCGATAGATGAGGCTGATGCGACTGACCATTTATATGATGAGACAGTTCTCTGATGGGAACCTTCTTTCTACTGTTATGCCTTTCCCCCTGACAACGTTCTCGAGGAGTCTCATGGTCTCATATGTTGTTTTTTACCTAATGTAACCCATTTATGGAATCGCTGGACCGATGACCTTTGATTCTTAATAAGAATAACAAGGACAAGCTTTTTTCTTTCTGAAAAAATAAAAAGGTCCTTTGACTCAAACTATTATCCACATCTGTCTATGCTACTACCGCAGCGAGGGCAAGGACTCACGTGCCTATTGGGCTACAAGTGTATAACATATGTTCACCTTTAAGTTTTAAAGTCCATAATCAAAACCAAATTAAAATAAAATCTCAAATTAAGATGGATTAACTTATTACCAGCGTAGATCCAAATCCTAGGCTCTATGAAGCGTCGAGAGGGATCAAATCTCTTCTTAAGTATCCATTGATATATTTTTAGTTAAGGTCCACATATATTATTATTATTATTATTTAATATTATTTATGGCCGACATATAGTATTTTTTATTATTTTTTATTTTGTTAGAAAGGAACATTAACATTTCCCCGTTGTTTTAAAACCATATGCAAGGCCTTGCACATGGTCTTAAAACCATTTGCAAGGCCCTCCTAAACCATGTACAATAAAACCATGGGTTGTGTAAGAGGGGCCTTGCACATGGTAAGGCCAACATTTTTTTGCGGATAATTCAATTTTTTATTTTTTATTATTTTGTTAGGTAGGAATATTACAACATCTCCCTCATATTGTGTTTTTTTCATGATCCACATTTTTTTTACAGATAATTAAATTTTTATTTTTTTATTGTTTTGTTAGGTAAGAATATTACATCTTCCATTTTTTTTACGGATAATTAAATTTTTACTTTTTTATTGTTTTGTTAGGTAGGAATATTACAACATCTTCCCCATATTATGTGGTTTTTCTGGCCGACATTTATTTTAGCCTATAATTAAAAAAATTATTTGTTATTAATAAAAATAACGTTACATAACGTTACGTAACATTACAAGATCTCTCCCATACTGGGCTGTACAGCGCAATAATTTTTTCCTATACTTTTTTACATTAAAGAATGAACATTACCAAAAATCCAAAACAAGACACAAGACACCTCTTCCATTCCACCCCAACTATAGAGCACATCGAAACCATCACCCTTAATAGCCAAAGGTAATTACTACCCAAATATTGGTTGATGAGGAAAAATAACCATATCCTTCTTCATCACAATTTCATTTGGTAGAGTCTTGCTTCTGCCAAAAAAAAATGCATCCCTTTACTCAATTTGCAGACTTCTCATCTAGCCTAGCCTAGCCTAGGCTACCCTACCTAGTCTTTATAGGAGTTCTTACCAAGTGCAAATTTATAATAGACCTTATTCAGGTTATCGTAGCTTAATAACTATTAGTTGGTGTCTTATTCATCTATTGGGCTACAAGTGTAGAACATTTTACCAAGTGCAAATTTATAATAGACCTTATTCAGGTTTAGCTTAGCTTAATAACTATTAGTTGGTGTCTTATTCATCTTAGTTGGGTGTGCTTGGCTTTGCATATGAAACACTTATCCACTAATGGTATCACGAGTGAGGTGCATCATTAATGTTAAAATAAAAAATATAGTGAATTATTTATTTGTTTTGCCAAAATTATCATTTTTTTTGTACTGGGGGAATCGGTAATTGGGCGGTTCTGGTACTCGCGTGACACAGGGTCCATTCCTATCGGCTGCCACTATAACCCCAGGTGTGTCCACACAGCCCACAAGCATGGGGCACAGATAAGTCGGGGTGAGATTTGAACTTAAGACCTCCTTTACAACATTTTCATTTACACGGCACTTGCTAGTGAGTCTACACCCCTGCAGGTGCCAAAATTATCAATAAGTAACAAAATAAATCAACATAAATTGACTTTAACTGATATAGATTTTAAAGCTCCCAGACATATGCACCTTATTTTTTTCTCTCTGAATGTTTAATAAATCAAGAATTAGGATGAATATATTGAATGGGCCTTCTTTATTCTTATTCCCTTGAATGGATTTATATCTAGTGATTTTGTAAGTATTTAGATATTTAACTGATATAGATTTTAAAGCACCCAGACATATGCACCTTATTTTTTTCTCTCTGAATGTTTAATAAATCAAGAATTAGGATGAATATATTGAATGGGCCTGCTTTATTCTTATTCCCTTGAATAGCAAAATGGATTTCTTCCAGTAAGTTGCTTGCATAAGATGATATCTAGTGATTTTGTAAGTATTTAGATATTTTTTCCTTTACTGCCCTTATTCCCTTGAATAGCTCACTGGATTTCTTCCAGTAGGTTGCTTGCATAAGATGATGTCTAGTGCACCAAAATATTTTTCGTAGAGATGTTTATATTTTTTCTTTTACTGCCTTTATTCCTTTGAATAGCTGGCTAACTGGATTTCTTCCAGTAAGTTGCTTGCATAAGATGATATGTAGTGCTGCAAAATCTTTTTCGCAGGGATTTTGATATTTTTTCCTTTACTGCCCTCCTATGCTGAGTCACTTGAAAGGAATTAACATCTTTAAGTACTTCATTGATAACACTGCAATTTATTTTGGTGTTTCCTCCTAATCCTCAGATTTTAGTTTATGTATTGTACTTATGAATCATTTAGCTTTCTTTTGAAAAAATACTTGATTTTTCTTCTCTTAAAGACAACCATGGTCGTTCTTGGACATAGCTTTGCTCTTTTCATGAATGGGATGAATGGGAATGCTCTTTTTGGGTTTGCAAAGAAAAATAAAGGGTTAGCCATGGATTTCCATGGTTGTTTTAATTTCCTCTAGGTGTAACCTGATTATTCAAAACCTTTGATTAAAACTCTGGGTCTGTTTTCTTCAAGAAAAAATGATTGATTTGGATAAAAGGACTAAATTTCCATATTCATTTGATCTCCTCCTTTCTATATTGGACAACATTCACTTCATTGCCAGGCTAAATATTCTACAAGAATGATATGAACATGTCCAGGGTAACTGAAACTCCGCATTATCTGTAAGAATATTTTAGGAAGGTAGGAAACATGACACTGTATTCATAAGTCAGTGACAAAAGACTTTGACTACAAAACACCTACCTCCCAACATTGCTTGTCAGCAATCAAACTTGATATTAAATAAATGAACTTTCATGTAATACCGTTACACATTTTCTATGGCATACCTTTCTGACAGCCTCATTTTGAAGTGATCTTAAATAATGATCACCAGATTCAATATCTATCTCTCAGCCCCATTATCTGTAATGTCATTTGATCTCTTTCCCTTTCTTGTCTTGGACTTCTTTTCTTTCATCTGCCTTTTTTTAGCATCTATTGTAGTCCATGTGTAGTCACTTGGTATAGCAAATGGATCCTGAACTTCTTTGGGATGATTATCTGGACTAGCAGGTACTGCTGCTGTATTTCGGCTGTGAGAGCCCTTTATCCATTGAAACCATGAGTTTGAAGACTCTTGTGTGTTCTGACTTTCCTTCGCAATCAAATCTTGCAGATGAGCAGGACTTGATGGAGGTGTACAGAATTCTTCAGATGGTGGCAGCTCTTCAAACTTTGTGAAAGTAATAACTACTCTAATGGTAGGAACAACAGGAATAGCAACCTGACA
This sequence comes from Pseudotsuga menziesii, assembly GCA_001517045.1. Lineage (NCBI taxonomy): Eukaryota > Viridiplantae > Streptophyta > Pinopsida > Pinales > Pinaceae > Pseudotsuga > Pseudotsuga menziesii. The sequence goes on along the minus strand of LPNX010235030.1, from coordinate 883,928 downwards.
GCAATCAAACAATGAATCATTAATTAGGACATCAGATAATCTTTAGTAGCCTGATTTATGAAAATAATGAAACAAGCTTCTATAGGCACTTGAAATTTAAAAAACCATTAAAAAAAATGGAGTCTAGAATAGCATATAATAAGCCTCCAACTGAAAACCCCACATCAGTAAAGCTGCAGTTCTAGCCATTAAGATGCCAACTCCACTTTGTCTAAGTTGCATGGAAATGCATATGGATCCACCAATTATTCTCGAAAAGTCAGGATCCAGGAAGCCACACACACCATCAACCATAAACATAGAAAATTCTTATCTTCATGTATACTTTCATGTATACTTCACTCCAAACTAATCTTACAATCTCAGAAATGCAGACTGATATAGAAAACTCAGATTTGTTTGGGGTGGGGTTATTTTATAGCTAAAAGAGGAGCTGGGACGGATCCTGCCAGATCTGGAAACATAGCACTTCAGTGAATATATAATATATTTAGAGTAATACTTAGCTGGCAATGATGAATTTAACCTAAGTAACATGACACACCCTTTTAGGGCCCCATGTCCATATCCGACATGTCGGGCACAGGACACGCCTGAACACGTATCGGACACGGGTTTTAATGTGTCCTAAAACACAGGATACGTTTTGGGCATGTGTCGGACACATGCCCAATATATATGTAATACATTTTGATTTTTGAACTTAATGAGAAATCTGCAATTTATGGTTCTAAACTTCTATTGTTCATCATTGAATGATTGATGTAGTAACTAGTTGTAAGTTTGTAACTTGTATCATAGTATGATGTATCAATATTATGTAAATGTTATAGCTTTTAAATAAATCTGGAGCTATATGTTAATTTTTTTGAATATATAAGTTGATATATATAAATTTTTCATACATACATACATACATATATCCAAAATGCATTGTACACCACTGGCATATATATCCTAAATGCCATATTTATGACGAGATATCTAAGATGATCGTGCATTCTTATTTATATATAATGTGTCCCCCTCGTGTCCTATTTCCGGGGCCGCCATGTAAGCCGCTCAGCGGGCATGGTGTACAATGCATTTTGGATATAACCTATGTTAAACAGGTGGATAAAGCTTGGCATCATAGGCTCCAATAGACATATAACAAGAAATCAAATCGGAAATACTTTACAGTTTACACCCTTTTGGTAATGATGCAAACCATATTGGAATAGCTAGATTGGCAAAAAGCACTAAGAAACACCAAAAGCATTTTCCAAAAGCATAATTAAAAAGAGTACATCATACAAAATTAATTCTTTAAGATGATAGGCGTTACAATGTATGTTTAGTAATGGCATTAATGATTAGGTCCTTTGGTAGTGTAGTGTGTGAAGGACTTGTGACTCCAGAGGAATCAAACTTGTGAGAGCACCACTTACTTATGCCTACATCACACTACTTGTTCGTAAAAGAGGAGCCACCTATTCAAAGAACTAAACACTAAAGCCATTGTGCCAAGGATGGTACAGAAATCATGTAAATATAAATGCATAAACACTAAAGCCAACTCCTTTTATGCTGTATATATCTATTACCAAGCATGAAAATCAAACCAATAACTCAGTAGAGGTTAAACTAAGGAGCCACTTGGCCCAACAATAGCCATATATGACTAGCACAGAGCTACAACATAACCCTTGGAAGTTCGCTAATTTCCGCTTACCATTTGAGCTGAAAAATAAACACAGTTTATACAAAGAACAATGTACAGTTGTACAGTTGTAGGCCAATAAGAAAAAGTCTAAACAGGATTGTCAAACTTCATAAAACATCTCTACATCCAGCTAAAAAGACTAATTTCATATGCATGATAAATTCAATGAGGCATTTGTACTCCTTAATGGAGGGTTGTCAAAATTCATAAAACATTTCAACAACCAGCTAAAAAGAGTAATTTTAGATGCATGACAAATTCACCGAGGCATTTGTACTCCTCAATGTAGGAGGTTTTTGGTGAAGCGTAGTTTTTCTGTGTTTCGCAGATTTTTCTTCCCCACCTATTATTTTAGGTTCATGTGCACTCGTCAATCTTTCTCGAGTACTAAAACATATTGATTTTAAAAGAATTAGCAAATCACTGAACTCGGATTCAGGGACTACAGACAGTCCCAAATGCCATAGAACTAGCATTAGAACAGCTTAATTCTGCACTTGCATTACAGTGTTACAAGGTTCAAGCTGGTCCCTTCTAAGGACATTCATGACTTCCCACGCTTTTGTAAAGGAAACAGTGGATGTAGCAGATTCCTCTTCCCTGCCGACAAGCATAAATCCATTTTAAACCGGACCAATCAAGCACCGAGAGGGATCCAATTTTTCTTGAGGTGTACATTTTTTATACATTAAGAAAAAATTTACATCTCATGATATTTGACCCCTCTCGATTCTTGATATATCTAGATTTAAGATCAAATCGATATAATTTTTTTTGTTTAAGCGCCAACATCATTTGCATTTTTATTGTTTTTATGAGAATGTCATGTTACATAACATTACACAACGTTACGTGTTACAACATCTCCCCCATACAGAGTCGTAAGTGCCTCGCTACTCACGATGCAATTATTTTAGGTTTATATGCACTAATCTATCTCGAATACTAAAACATGTTGATTTTAAAAGATCTACTCAGAATCAGGGATCACACAGTGAGCAAATGTCATAGAAAATTTAAAAACTATTAGAGTATTACAAGGTTCATGATTCTGCAGTGCATGACAAGGTTTTCAAGCAGGCCTGTTTCCCAGGTTTTGAAAAGGAAAACTGTGGATGTAACAGATTTTTCTTCTGCCACAGATTTTTCTTCTGCCTATTCTTTTAGGTTCATGATGATGGTTGTGGTGGTGGTGGTGGTTTTAACGTCCATTGAGACCAACTTTGGTCTATTGGACCTTAAGAAGTTACTTGATTTGGTGTAACAATTTATTCCTATGCTCAAAAAGCTTAGAAAGAAGCATACCGAAGTCACCATAGTTTTGAGAAGTTAAGAGATTAGTGAGGTTAGTATTGTAATAAAGATTGTGAAACTCCAACCTAATGTGGTTGTAGGCCCAGCACTCTAAGAAAAAGTGACAAATCTGTCTCAAATACTACTATTGACTTTAAAAGAATTACTGAAACTTAGACTTAGGGATCAGAGAGTGCCCAAATGTCATAGAACTGGTGTTAGAACACCAGTGTTAGAAGCCCTTTCTAAGTAAATTCACGGCTTTCCTGGTTTTGTAAGTGAAAACTGTAATCCAAAATAGTCTCCAGGAATGTAGCATAGCATTGTCGACAGCACCCTATCTTAGGTTCAGTGTTGATCAACTTCCTGGGGAAGATCATCTGGCATAGACAGGGAAGATCATCAGCGGGCATTGCTGCACACATAACATATTGAATAGATTGGATGATATCATATAAAACAACATCATAGGATACTTTGAATCTATCCCAGTGGAATAATAATACAAAATTTTCATTGTAGTTTTACATTGTCAATATCCAAAGCTTCAGGAACGATCAGAAGATTCTGGTCCACTGAATCTGTAAGAGTTTGGTAAGAATATAGGTAAATGAAGCAACTCAATACCATACAACAAGATGTATCAGAAAACAAATTTGTGCAAGAGGTTTCCAGTGTCAACTTCCAATCCCACCTTTGCATCCCTATGCTGCAAGGCAAGACTATTAACAAGCTGTTGAAATGAAAAACTAATGATATTGAGTATCTTACCTTGAGAATGACCCTGATTTGGTACTTTTGTTAAGGATCCATACCCATGTGTAGGAGGTTTCTGACAGAAACAATTTGTTTATGAATTTCCTGTGATCTTTTCTCCATGCTAGTAAATAAGCACTAAAATCTCAAGCGAGGCAGATTGATACTAGATGCGAAACAAATGTCCTCAACTAAGTGGCCCATGTGGGTAGACCTCCCAAGCTAGGGTGAGAATGTAGTTGCTTAATAAGCATGGAGTTATTTTTGAGCCCTGGGCATCGCTAGTCAATATCAAAAAAGTCCCACCAATGTACTAAAGCCGCAGTGCAGTACCCAAAGAACAAAATGCTGCTATCATACATCTATTGCTCACATACCTTGACCAGGATCCATATCCATGTTTAAGGAGGTTTCTGACAGAAATGTTTTGATTATGGTATACCCTATGATCTTTTCCCCATGCTAGGAGGTAAGTGCCAAAATCTTGAGTGAGACAGACTAATATTAGACACTAATCAAACGTCCTCAGCTAAGTGGCCGGCCGATGTGGGCAGACCTCCCAAGCTACAGTGAGAATGTGGATGCTCAATAGGAATGGAGATATATTTGAACCCTGTTGTGCCAGCTCAATATCAAAAAATGTCCACCAATGTAGTAAAAGCTCCATTGCAATACCAAAAGAACAAAATGCTGCTATCATACATGGATTACTCACATACTAACATACGTTAACCAGGATCCATATCCATGTGTAGAATGCTTCTCACAGAGACGTTCTGTATATGAATTGCCTATGATATTTTCCCCACGCCAGTGGGTAAGCACTAAAATCTCAAGTGAAACGAACTGATACTAGACACTAATCAAATTTCCTCAACCAAGTGGCCAGTGTGGGCAGACCTTCCAAGCTACAATGAGAATATGGATGCTTAATAGGTATGGGGTCACTAGCGGTAAGTGTGATATCAAAAACATTCTACCGCTGCCCTACAAGCCACGGAATAATACCAAAAGAACAAAATGCTGCTACCACAGATGGATTGCTCACATACCTTAAACCGGGATCAATGTCTATGTGTAGGAAGTGGACAGAAATGCCTTGTTTATGACTTCCCTGTGATCTTTTCCCCGAATATGGATGCTTAATAGTCATGGAGTTATGTTTGAGCCCTGGATGTCACTAGCAGCGAGTGTGATAGATATCAAAAACATTCCACCGCTGCCCTACAAGCCACAGAACAATACCAAAAGAACAAACTGCTGCTACCATATAGATGGATTGCTCACATACCTTAACCAGGGTCAATGTCCATGTGTAGGAAGTTTTGACAGAAATGCCTTGTTTATGAATTCCATGTGAGCATTTTCCCATGCTAGTAGGTTAACACTAAAATCTCAAGTGAGAGTCTGAGACAGATAGATACTAAATGCTAATCAAATGTCCTCACTAAGTGACCACTGTGGACAGACCTACAGAGGTACAGTGAGAACATGGATGCTTAATAGGCATGAAGTTATGTTTGAGCCCTAGGCGTCACCAACTCAATATAAAAAAAAGTTCCACCACTGTACTACAAGCCACAGAGCAATACCAAAAGAACAAAATGCTACTATCTTAACACATGAATTGCTCACATACCTTTTTGGAATGAAGAACTAATGATAGTAAGTACCTTACTTTGCCAAAGAACCTGTTAGTATTTTTGTTTGGATCGAAATCCACATGTAGAAGGTTTCTGACAAACACATTTTGTTTATGAATTACCCATGAGCTTTTCCCCATGCTAGTAGGTAAGGGCTAAACTCTCAAGTGAGATGCACTGATACTAGAGACTAATCAAATGTCCTCAACTAAGTGGCCAGGGTGGGCATACCAGAGTAGCAACAGTGAGAATGTGAATGCTTGATATAAATGGAGTTATGTTGAAGCCCTGGGCATCACCAGCTCAATATCAAAAACGTTCCAATCTACGGTGAGAATGTGGATGCTTAATAGACATGGTTATATGTTTGAGCCCTCAGCATCACCAGCTCAATATCAAAAAAGTTACACCAATGTACTACAAGATACAGAGCAATACCAACAGACAAAATACTATCATACATGGATTGCTCACATACCTTAACAGGGAACGTCCCAGAGGGGAGCTTTGTCGTGAGCAATTCTCGGAGACGACGAACAGCTTTGACCTTATCCGCCAAAATATCCAACAATGGCAGCATCTCCTCTGTACGGAGAGGGAAATGCGGCGTGAGCCACAAAACAGGCCTTAATCCCTTCTTGTACACACTTTCATGGCTGCTGCTTTCATTACCAGAAGAAGCCCCTCTTCGCCGCCCACCCACTTCTTTCCCAGCCCATTTTCTGCCATCCTTCTTCCTGAAATCCTCTGCCCCCACATACTCCCCCCTCCTGACATCCAAGGACCTCCTTCCTTGCTCCAGCTTCTTCCTAGGCCCCAAGAGATCACTGACCTTCTCCTCAATACTAAACGAGCTCCTCGGACCACTCACAACTTTCTTATGCCCTCCTGCTCCTTCATCCAAAGACCTCCTCCCCTGCTCAGGCTTCTTCGAAGACCTAGGCCCCAAGAGATCGCTGACCTTCTCCTCAATACTAAAAGAGCTCCTAGAACCACCCACAACTTTCTTCTGACCTCCTCCTAATGCTTCATCTTTACAACTCCTCCTGCTACCCCAAACCCACCCTTTCTCCTCCTTCACCTCCTTACTACTAAACCTAAGCTCAAAGTTCCCACTCTTACTAAAACTAAACCTCTCCTTCTTCTCCACATAAAAATCCAAATCCCCTCTTTCAAAAGAACTATGCCTACGCCCAAAATCAGCAGGCCTCTCCGCAACCAAGAACCCATCTTCAACATCACCATTGAGCTCCAATTCCCCCATTTTCAACACATCCTCCATCTGCCTCTTCTCATCTTCAGTTAGCAGCTCCGAATAATCCTCACTCTCATCCTTATTACTCTGATTCTCCCCCTGCCCGGACACTCTCCTGGACTTGAAGCTCAACATAACATGATGCATATCATAGACCTTAGCCTTCCAGCTTCCCACCATTTCAGATTTATCCTGCCTTCTCCAATTCAGCTGAGGAACAAGCTCAGCATTCGTAACATCAATCCCAGGCCTATACACATTCGTTTGCTTCATAGCCTCGGCTTCTTGCTTCACCTCGGCATCAGAAGGCCGAATCCCGGCATCCTCGAAGGCGTTCATTATCTCTTTCTCCTTGTGAGCCAGCATAAGCAACGACCCGGGCGCGATTGTCCCGTCATCACTGCCTTCCCCCAAGAACAAGAAGCTCTGATCAGACCTCTGTATCTTGAACCCATCGAACCCCGCTAATGTCGTATCGGCCCTCAGGTTCGCGTCTCGCTTCCAGATTCTGTAAGTGTCCGAGGGCGCGATGCGGCCCACGAAGGGGATAACGGAGCTCTCGAACTGAAAACCGATCTCCATGTAAAAGTCCCGCATTCGCCTCATACAGGCCACAAGTCGGGGCAATCTGCGGCACCACTTAGCCCATGCCGCCGGCTGGTAGTGCCGCATTATGACCATAGCGATCTCGTCATGGCGCCCGCAGATTGCCTCCTGCAAGGCGCTCCACCCTGCCTCATTCTGCAGGCTCCAGTTGGCGCCGGCAGACATGAGCAGCTCGGCCGAGACAGGGTCGCTCAACCGAACCGCGAGGTGCAGCGGCGTCTCACGACCCGGCACGTCTCGTCGGTCGATCACACCCGCTATGGCATCCGCCCGCTGCTCTTCCCGAATGGACTCCGCCTCTGTGCGGATTTCGCCCGCCCGGGCCAGCTTCGGCAGCGACGAAATGATCCGCCGGAGCGCTGAGTGGTCTCTTCGCGCCACCGCATAATGGGTGGGGCTATGCGCCACTTTCAGCAGCTCCTCGCAGCTTAACTGCGCCATTATTCTGCAATTTTTTTACCAGAGATGTCTCTGTTTCATTAACACTAACAATGCAGGTTTTTCTCTGGTTATTCTTCTTCTTTTTTCTGCACTCTTCCCCAAACTCTCTGCTCGGCTCTCACGGCTTCCGTTCGATTCGTTCCGATTGTGCTTAATGGTTTTGAGTTATTATTAATAAAAGTGTGATGGAATGAGAGAATCACGTTCCAACGGTAACTTTCGGCTTTTCATGAGGACCAGGTCCTACCCGATTATCCTATTCTGCACGCTGTATTCATACTGTAGCAGGCGTGATGTTTCTTGTTTAGTGGTGAATCGGTGGAAGTCTATCATTACCATAATACATTTTAATGATGAATTTATTATGCCTCTTCTTATGCGCCGTCTACTCTACAAGTGAAGTTTATCGTTAATCTACATTAATGGAAATATGTATCATCATCATAACATATATTTTTTAATGTGGGAAATTAGGTGTGGATTAATGGAATTGGTTAATCTATAGACTATTTGCATTTTTTTAGGTAAGTTTGGCTGGAATTTGGCAACAAGATTTGTTATTGAAAATGAGATTTTCAATGTTAAAATTGCAATTTTTATTGCAGAAATGGATTCAGGACCCTTGATTACCCTTGGGGCACCCAGATTATGTAATTCACCGAAACTACCCTTTGAACAATTTCCGCCAAATTTTGGCCAGAAAACCTGTCGGTAGCATAGCCACTCAACTTGTAGCCGATGAATGTGGAAATTAGTTAAGTTACTAGCATAACCACTCAACTTGTAGTCAACTTGTAGCCGATGAACGTGAAAATTAGTTAAGTTACTAGCATAGCCACTCAACTTTTAGCCCATGAATGTGGAAATTAGTTAACTTATTATCATAGCCACTCAACTTGTAGCCGGTGAATGTGGAAATTAGTTAAGTTACTAGCATAGCCACTCAACTTGTAGCCGGTGAATGTGGAAATTAGTTAAGTTACTAGCATAGCCACTCAACTTTTCGCCGATGAATGTGGAAATTAGTTTACTTATTAGCATAGCCACTCAACTTGTAGCCCATGAATGTGGAAATTAGTTAAGCACTAGTCATTTTTAATAAAACATTTGAAAAATATTATAATTAATGCAATGGTTCCAGTTAATCATTTAACTAATGTCATTTAAATCATAATCAAGATGCATTTAAGCATAACAAGATATGACGACTATGAAATGAATCTCGAATGTACACTTGTTACACTCGGTTTAATCTTGTTAATCTGTTCAATGAAGCACAACATATGAGATATTAACGCCGATTAGCGTAATTGCACAGAGAGAAGTGAGGTGCTCTCCAACCCGGTATGGGGGAGATGTCACATTAGTCACGATTACGCTAAAAAATATTTTAAAAAATGAAAAATATAAATTACATATAGACTTAAAAAAATAAAATAAACTAGCATAGATCCATTTTAAACCCAGATCTATCAAGTAACAAGAGGGATCCAAATAGGAAAAACTTGTACATCTCAAGAAACTGGATCCCTCTCAGTGCTTGATAGATCCGGGATTAAAATGGATCTATGCTAGTTTAAAATATGAGATATTAACACCTATCAGTGTAATTATAGAATTACAATCTAAGTGGGTCTAACCTTTAAGAGCATGTGTTTCCTCCTAAAATATCATAAGTTCAAATCGAGAGGGGTAGGGTATTTACACCTATATAGACTTTAATTGTTACATCCTTGCGCAAAGGGAGTTTCTTGTCCCACAAACAAGGAGGTCTCATACACCAAATTAGTGTTTGGCTTGATTGTGACCTTAAATATATTATTATTATGCATTGTTTAAGGTGGAAGTTTATCTCTAATATATATTCATCTTAATTATGAAAAAAATTATCATTACGATGAATCCATTTTTAAAGTGATTTTTATGGACATTATGCAATATTAAGAGGATTAAAAAGGGAGCGGTAGGTGTGAGAGGGTCATCTATAGTCCAAAACGACAACAAGCACTTCATTTGCCTAGGAAATTGGGCACTCCTCAAAGAGCAAAGAAAAAGTCACAGCAACGCATTAGGGGTTCACGTCGTTAAGAGAATTAACCTCTTCGAATGTCCTTATACTAACGAACTCCCTAGTCATTTTTTTAGCTTTTCGTTTCGAGTTGAGATCCTTCTCGGCATTCATAAATAAAACTCTTCAAAAGCCTTTTTCCATTTTGAGAAAGTTTAACGCTGCCAACTTCAATCATGTTAAACATCATCATTATCGATTGGCAGTAGAGGTCATAGTGAACCTCAAGGTGACATTAGAAGAGGGATTGATCTCCATTCCAAGTGGATACCATAAAGCCTATTCCATGACTCTCTTCCTCCCCATAGTTTTACTTGAGTTCTTATGGTGCTCTAGACATAATGATCTAGGTTTGATGAACTTGGGATTCCATGATCCTCGTCATCCATTGGCCTTATTTTCCCTCATGAGTGGTCATTTCCTTTCGCCATCTACCACCTCACATGCAACCTCTATGACTCCTACCTCCTCATTCATCTTCTCTCCTACATGTCAATCCTTATTCTTCCCTAAACCATTATAAACCCTCTCTACCACTGCAATCCCCCTCTCCTTCACACACTTGTCTCCATGGCATCAAAAAGTTGTGTGTGTTATTGTTTCTCTTTGTCCAAAGAAGTCTAAGATATTAAGAGCAATCTCTCTTAATGTAAATGGCACTCGCAAGACACCTATGGAAATCTTACATATTCAACACTTCAATTTACTCATTAGAAGGCAAAAGGAGAAGCTCATTTGGATGAAATGGAGAAAAAATGAAGTGCATGCAAGCGTGACCAGATTTGAGACTATGGAAAAAAGGAAAACAAGATGAAGAGTTCCATGGCTCACCCCATGGAGATGAATTCATCCCTCTATGAATCAATAACAACCCTATCTACCCTAGTTGTTCAAATAGACAATTTTGTGGGTCTCCCCACTCCAAAGAGGAACATACCCTGTTTACCCAACAAAGAGGAACCTACGATGTTTACCCAACAAAGGAAATGGAACCAATCCGATGGAGGAATTCGATGTTGACACCGAGGGGATACTATCGATATCTCTACCATAAGGATTTAAATAGTGTTTTTATTTAACAAAAACGGTTATGTTATAGATAAGAACTCGGCAAAGATCATTGAAAAAGAACCTAGTTACAACAAGTTACCAATAAACCTTACTTCCTCCAGTCGAGTAACCAAAAAATTGATCTACGAAGGGATATCAATACTAACAACCGAGTTTACAATAAGTTCATTATGACCTACAGCTATAGATTTATTAGCTGCAAGATCCGCCATAGCATTTAGCTCCCTAAGAATATGAAAAAATTTTAATCTCCTGAACATTTTGGCCTTGGACCTGATTCTATTAATCAACCTTGCTATGCGGTCATTCTTACCCCTTCTTCCCCCATTCAACGCATGAATAATTTACCTGGAATCTCCAAAAACCATTACCTCGTACACTCCTTTCTTCTGCAACTGCTTGAGACCTTGCTAGAGCCCATATGCCTCGGCCATATTATTGGAGTCATATCCAATATTCCAGTAGTATTCTATCTCGACTTTCCCATCTGGGTCAATAACAACTCCTCCTCCTCCTACTCTTCCAGGATTCCCTTTGGAGGCTCCATCAAAAAACAATTTAAAAATCTTCCTTTCTCTAAGCAAGTTCTCAAACTGAGATTTGTCCAACCTGACTTCCCAACTTTCCAAATGTTTAGTAGCCAAATTATTTACAGCAAGGATATTGAGACTTTGCATCCAATTTTTTTCTTTGTCTGTCAAGTTTCCTTTGTTATTTGGAATCTTTAAAACACTAACAACCTCACCGAGTAATGCATTAACTTTGATGGCAATCTTCCATGCTGGCTGGTTCTTGTCCTGAAATATTCTATGGTTTCTTTCATTCCAAATGCACCAGCATATTATTTTGGGAAGTTTCATCCAACAAACTCTCAATCCTTTTTTCTGAGCCAGCTCACCCTGATACAATTTATCCCAGTTGAGAAAACAGACCTGAATTTTGTCCGACAATTGGATCCCATCTCCCCAACGCTTCATCACGTCCTTCCAGACTCAGATGGCATAAGGATATTTTAAGAATAGATGACTGATATTTTCATATGCTTCAGCACAGAGGGGACAGTGGAAGGGGTCGGCGAACCCATGTTTCTCCAAATTCTCACCTGTTAGCACTCTCTCATGCAGCAACGACCAGATGAACATTTCGATCTTTGGCAACGTGCTACGATTCCATAAATAATTCCAGATTGCTGGGTTAACATGCACATTATAGTTTGCAGCAAAATTCTAATATCCCTTAGACGCTGAATAGCTGCCGGATTGTCTTCCCCAACCACACCGGTCCTTTCTTAGCTTAGCCACCAGAGCAAGCCCAGCCAAATGGTTCATCAGTAATGTTCTTTCATCCTTTAACTCTTCAGAGCACTCCAGCATGGCCCATCCATCCCATCGATTGGGAGCAGTGGGTTCCCACTCAGAGATATCCCAAATCGTTTTAATACCCAACATTGCCAGCCATTGATTCAATCGTGGAAGATACGGAGGAGGCTTCCCACGGATCACGTCCTGCCAAATATTGATCGATTTCCCATTGGTCGGTATCCAGTGCAGCTCGTCTTTGAACAGAGGTAGTGCTTTTTTGCAGAGATTGTATATGGGAGAGTCGTTCTTATTCTCATGCTCCAATTCAAGATATATGAGCCTCGGCCCTAGAAAGTATTTGCATTTTATCACACGACTACACCAAGATGGTTTGGAGTCAAGCAAATTCCAGAGNACCAAAGCAAATTTCCCCCCCCCCCCCATTATTCCCACCTTGCCAGAGAAAAGATCTCACCAGGCCTTCGATCTGGGCAATAATTTTGACCGGAGCAAGAAGAAGGGAGCATTGGTAAAGAAGATAGATGTTCAAAACAACTTTTATTAACACTACCTTCCCAGCCAGATTTAACCAAGTAGTCCCCCATTCCATGATTTTCTTTTTAATTTTTTTTACAATAGGATTCCAGGCTGTGCTCTTGGGTTTGGATTTGAAAATAGGGACCCCAAGATAATTAAAGGAATCCCATCTAACTACTCCATCCATATTAAGAACCCAGTAAATTTCTAACATTTCCCTAGGGTTTATATTCCAGCCATAGATCTGACTCTTTCTCAAGTTGATTTTGCTTCCCAAGGCATGACAGTAACAGTTCATTTCGTTCTTGAATCGACGAGCTATGATCTGACTGGCTCCTCCAAGCATGATAGTATCATCCACAAATTGCGCGTGATTGATATCTTTTGTGCCTCTAGCCATCTTAATGCCTGAAAGATCTTGGTCTTGCCTGGCATGTTCTAGCTGAAAGCTGAGAAGCGAAGCTTGGATTGCATAAAGCAGAGGAGAGAGAGGGCATCCTTGCCTCAAGCCTCTTGAAGCTTGAAAGAAGGGGGCGGCCCTTCCATTGATGAACGGGGCTATCCACGGCTTGCTGATACAGACCTTGACCCATTTGATGAAGTCTGGATCGAAACCAAAACTCAGCATTACTTGAAAGAGAAAGGAATGGTTGACTCTATCAAATGCATTTGCTAAATCAAATTTCACCACCATCCCTTTATCGCCATTCTTCAGACTAGAGTGGATTGCCTCTCGAACTAAAATGATATTATCCCAAATCTTCCTGCCTTTAACGAAGCCACCTTGGTTATCCGGAATAAGATTAGGAAGGATATGTTTTAATCTACTGGCCATAATCTTAGTAATAATTTTATATCCTATGTTGCACAAAGATATAGGCCGGAACCTGTCAAAGGATTTAGCATCCTTCTCTTTGGGGATGAGAGCCAGAAAGGCAGAATTTGTGCTGCCTCCAATTTTGCCACACCTCTGAGATTTGCTGACCATTTGGAATAAGTCATTTTTTATGATATCCCAGCAAATTTTTATGAAGTTGGCGTTATACCCATTGGGACCAGGAGCTCTATCATCCTCCATACCATCAACGACCTCCTTAATTTCTTCCAGAGTGATATTATGGTGTAGAGTGGCATTATCATTATTTTTTACAGAACAAGGAATAAGATCCAATAGTTCGACGTCTTCGATGATAGGCTGAGCAGTGAACAAATCGCTAAAGTACCTGAATGCTTCAGACTTAATGTCTTCGAAATTATTAATAACCCTATCATGAGCATGGATCTCGAGCACCTGGTTGAAATTTTTCCTAGCCTCGGCCTGCTTGTGGAAGAAGCCGATGTTCTTGTCACCATCGTTGAGCCATTTACACCTTGATTTGAGCCTCCACCACTCAGCTTCTTGTTTGCATGCATCGTGAAGGTCCGATTGCAGCTTAGTCCGATTGCAGCTTAGTCTCCTTTTGGATGTCAACATGGTCAACAGTGATGTCCTCCATGCTGGCCTGGTGGATCTCCAACACTAGGGAAGCTTGTGTTTTTTTATAATTTGGAATAGGAATCGTCTTATCCCAGGACTTAAGAGCCTTCTTAAGCTGTCTTAGTTTCTCCTCCCATACAAAGAAGGGAGACCCTGAAACCAAGGAAGACCAAGTATCATCTACGATCCTTAAAAACTCATGGTGATTGGTCCACATTGGATTGAATCTAAAGGGTATAGGGCCCATATTCTTATCATTCCACATCTCAAGAAGAATAGGCTTGTGATCCGAACGGTAAGATTTTAGACGATGAATTCAGACCCAGCAGGAGGAAAGTGTCCTGGACTAAGAATCGATCAAGGCTGGCAGCTATATGCCCGGGACCGGTCCTCTTGTTATTCCAGGTATATTTTCCTTTAGAAGGTTTAACATCAAAGAGATCCCAGTCCAATATGATCTCATCGACAATTTCTCTTATGGGGTCTCTGACTAGAGATCCCCCTCTTTTTTCATCTTGGCTAAGGATGATATTTAGATCCCCCACAAGGATGACATTTCCTTGCAGGTTACTCCTTTCTTCACGAAAGAGATTCCAACAGATTTTTTTTTCAGCATAAGAGTTAGGAGCATAAATGTTGAAAATTCTTACCAGAGTATTGGTGTCTTTTTGCCTCAACAGGTGAGGATCCAGCATGAGTTGTGCTTGATATCAACAGCCTCAAATTTCTTATCATCCCACAGATTTCCAATGCCTCCAGAGGCGCCCCTTGAGCTAATTGTAGCCCTACCCCTTTTTTTCCAAAATTTTATACTAACTTGGAGAAATGCGGCTTCCTCCATCTTGGTCTCCTGGATCAGAAAGATGTCCGACTGGTATAAAGAAGTTAAATCCCTTATATCTTCTTCCTTGATTTTGCTACTGAGACCTCTGCAGTTCCAAGAGAGGACCTTCATTACTTACTTTTAGAGGCCATAGGAATCCCTTTCTTGGCATGCCCATGCTGGCGGGTGTTTCTTGTATTTTTCAGCAACTTTTCCAGGGTTAAGTGGGATCCTTCCAGCTTATCCTTATAGGTAGCTTGTTCCCTTACTTCTTTCTTGGATTTCCGTCCTTTGGTTTTATTCTTTCTTGGGGTAGTCAGTTCTATTTCCCCTTCCTCCTCTTCTTCTTCTTTCGAATCAGTCTCTTCCTCTAATTTCCCCGTGCTTTCTCCTTCTTTTATCACTGCTGCTCCTTCATCTTGCTATTTCGCCTAGTGATCTGAAAGGATTGCTTCCGAGTCCTTACTCTCTCCATTACTGGATTTCTCTTCTACTTCATTGGAGTCATCCCTTATTTCATTAATCTCTTTAGACTTTGTGGTTTCTTGAGTTCCTTCCAAGGAGATAACTCTTGCTTCTTTGTTCCCCTCACCCTTCCTTGGAACCATTCCGGCTTGATTTTCAGTTTTAGATCTGTTCACCCTATGCCATCCTTCCTCCTTGCCCTGTTGGGCCTCGGGCTTTTTAGGGCAGTTACGGATGAAGTGCTCGTATTCGTGGCAGCCTCTGCACTTGAAAGGAAGTTGTCCATAGTCAAGCTTTTGGAAATGGGGCCATTTCCCCACCGTTAACTTTATGGCTTTTGGTAATCCAGCTTCGAGGTCAACCTCAACACAGATGCGGGTACAAGCGTATTGGTCCTTTGGGCTAGCCATGTCAATGTATTTCCCCAGGATGTTCCCTATAGCATGGAGAGATTTAGGATTTCGGCAATGCATAGGGATGTTGGGAAGTCTAACCCAGACTGGCACAGCTTTGGGGGTGTCAGCCATGGGGTTGAAGTCTGGAGTCCACCCATTAAGGTAGAGACCTTGCAGCCCCATGAAGTAGGGACCATTCTTGAAAATTAATTATTTGTCTTCCTTGGATTCGAAATCGAACAGAAAATAACCCCGTCCGACTGAGTACGAGGCAACATTTTTGGAGATTAGGGGTCTCTAGTTTCTTTGGACCCACCTATCAATAGTTTTTGGCGAGGGCCAGAGCCCAGTGAATTGCCCGATCAGGGCTCGATCTGCCAGGGAAAGAGCAACCCGAATAGTTTCTTCCGGAGGAAGGGCAACTTCCAGCACATCTTCAATTCTTTTGACAAACTTCAGGGGGACTCCTTGACTAGATCTCCTGTTGTGAGAGGCTATCAACCTGTTGAAGGCATTTGAGCGTAGATCAGGCGACGGATCGTCGCCCACCTCAGCCACCATCGAATTGCCCCACCAGAGAAACACCCGGTCAAACCACGATTAGCATGAGGACCCAACCAGCATGAACGAGGGACAGCCTCGAACGCAACAATCCGAAAACAGCAGCCCGTCCAACTAGAGGAGACGACGGCCCAACCAAAAGCCTGTCAGATCCAGAGAAGGAACGCAACCCTCAATGGTCCCATCGCAGTCTGATTATTGGTTTGAGTATCCCTCAACATGTATATGATCATTCTTTTCAAGGATTTAAATAGTGTTATTTATGTTATGTTTTGTTGTTTATTTTTCTAGGTAAGTTTATTAAATAGTACACCTACCACCTATGGGTAGAAGAACACTTTCATTTTTAATTGAACATTTTGTAAAATGAAGTGTCTACTTTGCCAAAATTAGACACTCTATTTTTGTAACCCATTTCAAACATTAAATATGTGACTTAGAAATATATATAACGGTCTGAAAATAAAACAATCCCAAAATTTATCATGCTCTATTTATAGTTGATATTTATCATTGTCATAGATTCATTTTAACCCTGAATTGTTTTGGAATGAGCTAATAAGTGAATAAATTCAATCTTTTTAGTAAATCTTTTTTCTCATTTATAGACGATTTTTATCATTTTCAAATAGGTCAAAACTCTTAATGGCTATGTTTCATGATCAAAATTCTCTTCAATCATATGTAACTATACGTAAATTGTATGAATTTCGGAAATGTTTCATAAAATTCACATAGTTTACATTTTAGAAACATTTCTCTTGTATTGTATGGCATTTTAACATCACCATACATTTTTGGAGTAGTTTATTTATTCTACGTTGTGGACTTTTGAGTGGATCTAGGTCGAAATCCAGTGTTTTTATAAAATTCAAATTTGTAAGTGTTCAAATTGTGTTTTTGAATCCATAAATTGATTCAACACCCTCAAATACCCCCATAGCACCCATATTATGCAATTTCCATAACTAGACTCAAAATAAAACAAGACGGGAAATACACTGGGAAGAAAGTTGAAAACATAGAATATTTAGCCTACACCTAAATTTATTATGGTTGTTACATGGTTGTTAAGCATTGTTAATAGGAATTAAAAATTCCAGGGGAGGCAGGTGCGAGGGGATTATCTTTGATCCCAGAGGAAATCTAATAACTTCTTTCGCTTGGGGACTTGGAATCCAATCCAATAACGAAGCTAAATGGTAATCGCTTTATTACGACCTTGAATTAATCTCAGAAAGACCCATCTCAAAGCTAATGGTTTTTGGTGATTCCAAACAGGTTATTTAGAAGATGAGATCTGAATACAAAAAGGGCACCATCTGATTCAAAAGAATTTACGACAGGATATGCCTCCTAAAAAAACCCAACCAAGTCTCCTTTCTCGACCTCCTTCAGGAGAATAATGGCATAGCCGATAAGTTAACCAATCAAGGAGCTAGATTCAACCAAGGGGAAATTGTTTATGCTAACCAAAAATGGAGTTTTAAACACACACCTTAACCACATTATGACAAACCTAAGTCTCAATGTTTGGTCGAACTCTCTCCTTAAGCTCGTGTGGTTTGAAGGGATGCGTGGATATCGACATGTTAAGAGTATGTACCACGTGACGGTCGGCAACAAAGGATCCTTTGTCATTGCAGTACCCTGGGACCTCGAAGAGGGTGTTCGCACAAGAGAAGTGGAGGAACAACAAGTAAATTGGGCCGATCGCCATAACCTCTATTCATTGTATGCTAATTTGCGAGAGGGACAAGACGATGAAGATGTTTTGCATTTGCAAGGTTTGCTTGAAGAATTCCCACATTGGCCTGAAGGAGATTCTATGCAGAAAATGGCAAAGGAAGGCATCTCTCTGCAGCTAGCGACAAATGAAGGTTTCTCTAGCTTAAAGTATGGATTACAAGATCTTAAACTATATCTATGTAGGGTCTTCGACGTTGTTAGAGTGGGTGTGAAGGACAACAGAGAAACTACAACGGACATCAGGTACATAGTCAATCGAATAAGTTGCCAAGAGTCCAAAATTGACGACCTTGAACTGGACCTGAAGGAACTTATGGGAACTCTGGATATCATTAAAGATGAAATGTTGAAAATGGCCAAAATGTCTCAGTGCAGTCACAGCCAGGATTCTACAGAAGATGGATATTGTCCTATAGAGGAAGCATCCGTCACTCAACCTGCTCTTCGCTTCTGAGGCAATAAGATGTAGAGACGCCCTTCCCCTACCAACCCTATCAAATGTTTTTTTTGTATTTTGTTGAACCAACAGTATGTTATTAATTTACCCTTCCCATGTTATGGCTAATACTAGGAAGCACACTAGGAAAATCAGAAATATGTGTATAGGAACCATTGTTTTTACTATCTTCTTATTTCAGTTATCTATGACTTATAGTCTTCCTCTAATTTTGTAATGAATGGTTGTGCACTTTTTTATTTACTTAATTCAAGTTTTACAATTTCTGTTAATATATAATGTATATAGGAATTACAAATTCTTAGAATTTATTATACACCATATTTATCATTGCTATAGATTCATTAATCATGAATTTATTATGGGAGTAGTGTAAACTTTAGATGTTTTGAACTTTTAGAGGATGATTTTTATCAAATAATCATGGAGCATTGGAAGAGTTAAGATCTCTTTAAAAAATTAATGAAAATTTATAGTTGGAATATATTCAATATATTTTTAATATTATTAAGTGTTTAGCATTTTATAAAGAGAAAGATAGATATTAAAGTGTTAGGGTTTGAGTTTAGAACTTTATAATACTATTATTTAGAAATTAAAAAAAAATAAAAAAAAATAAATAGTTGTCAATTGGATTTAGGTCAAGTAGTTGTGAGATGGAGTGTTATCCTCTGCACTAGATCTTATAATGGTAAGTAATATGTTGAGTTCATAATGATTGTAACCGTTTCTAGCCTCTCTTCTCATTTAATTTATAAAGCATCTTACTTTTCTTAACATAATAATTAATCACAGTTTAATTTATCCATTCATTTTATATAGGGTTTTGTTTGAAAATACTTGAACCCATTTAATTTAAATAAAGTTGTTTTGGTTATATATATGTATGTATGTTAATTGAATCTAGTTTGAGTAATTGGGAGATAGAATGTGATCTTCCAACTTAACGTTTTTGTAACTGACATTATATAAAAAATATATAGAGTTTATCCTAAAAGCCATCCTTGAAATGAGAATAAATGTCTCAAAGTTTGCCTCAAAATAGTTACAAATTACAAAACTAGATACCATCCTTGAAATGAGAATAAATGTCTCAAAGTTTGCCTCAAAATAGTTACAAATTACAAAACTAGATACCATCCTTGAAATAAAAACAAATGTCTCAAGTTACTCCAAAATGGTTACAAAATCAATTATCAATAAACAATAAACCAAACCCTTTGTTGATATACAATCAACTTTGTTAACATTATATTAAAATATAAATTATTAACTATACTAACCCTATTCTCACTCACTCACGTGGGCTAACGAGTTCAACAAATACAAGCTTTTTAGAATGTAAATACTTCAAGTAAAAGCTGGAGATCTCTAAATGAGCCAATTGATGTGGGCCCCCTTCATAGGAATAAAAGTAATGGCAGTTTTTTAAGGTATTCATGCCTTGGGACCAACCCAAGTCAAAAGTCCTCCTTCACATGGAACTTGTTATCATGTCCCATGAGTTTGTCTCTTACTGTAAAAGTGGTAAAATAGGTTGATTCTTTATATAAGGCTACAAGTCTTCTGATATTCTAACTTCTAAATTGAAGAGCCTTGTGTTTTAGCCTACAAGGGTTACATCATGTGTGGAAATATATGCTCCATTGATAGGTACTCTTACATTGGTACTTTCTTGCCTTGGTTTTGTTGTTCAATTGATGCTAGTTTTGTTGTTTAGTTGATTCTACTTATATATTACTTTCCTTTAGTTTAAGTTAAATGTTATTTTCGATTAAATATTTTAAATTAATAATATATTTTATTATTTATTTTTATTTTAAATTATTTAAATAAAAATATATTATATTATATTATAGATATGTGAAAAGTTATTTAAAATGTATTTAACTTTTATTCGGACAGCAACTCTTAAACTTCATATTTATCTTATATGGAAAGTGTTTTGTCATTATATTAACTTCTTTTTAATATTTTATTTTTTATAAAAATAAATAAATAATATTTTATAAAAAATTGTGAAAGTTTAAATAACTAAGGATAAAATACTTTAGATTATTATTTGTTCAAAATTGTCTTCATACTCTTAACCTGAAAAGTAGATTCTTCTACAAGTAGCATATAAAGAGCCCAAAAAAACATCATATCTGTATACCTATAATGTTTCATGAATTGTCTTCACAATAGTATGCATTTAAAAGGCATATAAAGAAAAGTTAGTTGAAACAATAACCATTATGGCCTTGCTCTGTGTAATGATCTTCTTGATTTGGTCCAAGAGCATTATGAGTTTATGGTTGCTCAATGACAACCATAGTTGTTTGTTGAAGGACTTCCTCCTCCATTTATTTTGAACCATAGGACACCAAAAGCTAACAAGTGGTTGACTGAGAACCATGTGCAAACTCAAGGATAATATGGTAATGCATCTATGTATCAGTAGTTAGTTTGTCAATATTCTCACCTTGCTCGTTGATATCGCTTTCCAACATTTCCAATTTACTCTCATGGTGTTCCAAGTGCCTACTAAGGTGATCAATTACAATATCCAATCTGTGAAAGTTGATTATTAATGCATCTGAGTGTGTGTCTTAACTCCCTTATCCCTTCTCCATTAGAGTGGTTGGGATTCAGGGAGGCCAAGGAAATCCCTAAACTCCACTTGTGGATAGAAAGATTTTCAAAACCAAGCCTAGTCTCGATTGTGCTAGGACCTAGAGAGGACTACGAATAGAGTAATTTGTACCCTCGTCCTTCCCAAGCTAACAATTCATCTACATTTTCCAAAGGTGGAGACAACAACACTGATCCAGGAGGATATTGGTGGCCACCCACCTATTCCCCTTGGACCCCCACCATTGTTTCTTTCAGTTTTCCAGTTTCCTTAATTGTAGCACAATTTACTATTTTTGGCAGTTTTCGGGTCCTAAACTTTTGAAGCCGTTTTGAGGCCCTAAACGACGTTTTTTCGGCAACGAATGGTTGGGCAAATATGAGTCCGTTTCGGACTCAACATTTGTTGTATATGAATGTAGTCCTTAAACAAATCTTTCTAACGATGTATCATGCACGTCAAACGGAGGTAGTATGCTAAAGTTACGACCCCGAGAAATTGATGTACCAAGTTACCCAACGGGGCCCACATTCTGGCGTTTCACCTCCTAGGGTTAGGTTTTTGGATGTGTAGGGTTTCCATTGTTTCTCAATAATATATGGGCCTTCGAGCCTCAATGTAACACAAAGTTCAGAGGCATGTAGCCGCCACATCTCTTCTCAGAGATAAGCTACCAGCACTCTAGCTAGTTTATTTCCATTCTGTATGTAAACAAGTTTCAGTTATTGATTAATGAAATGAAGTGTTATTTCTGCTGCATATTTGTTTCTATGGTTATTTGTGTATTCTGTTGCGTTCCTGCATAAATCCGAATCAAACACGACCACACAATCTAGGCCTATGAAAACTAACACAACAAAGAAATATACCTTACCCTGATCAAGCACTGGGGAGAACCAATGCATACCTAGCTCTAACTACTGTCTTCCAAAACAACCTACACCGCCTTCTTCACCAAGCAAATTAACAATGGTACCTCCAAACTACCAAGAAAAATCCTAGTTGTGAGCCATACCCTACATACTAAAGCCATAAAGAATCAAACTCATCATACTCCAAACGAAGGAAGTAGGGAACTCAAGGAATGTGAGGGTGTTATTGCTCCCTCATGGCCTTCAAACTAATTAGACTTGCATGTTTGGGATCTAGATGAGGCATACAAATGTCCCTCCTTTCTTAATTGGTGAAATTTAATATTATTGGAGTGGTTAAATTCATTGATAATGAAGTAATATAGTTCCAAATAGTGATCACATATAATAATCCTTAAAAATATAGTTTTGTTTAGAAGGGTCCCCATTTTTAACCAAGACCATCTTGACAAAATATTTAGCTTGTTGATTATCTATAGAGTTGTTAACATTAGCTTGTTGATTATCTATAGAGTTGTTAGCTCTTTAGACATGAGATATATTAACCTTTTCCAAACTAATGAGGTTCCAAGCAATTTGTTAAAAAAATCTACTTTGAAAATTCATTTCTCCTTTATACCTTTTGTCAAAGTTGTCAAAACTAGTTAATCACTAAAAGCGAGTCTCCAAAAACCATGACATTGTCAATTCGATGAGATTTTAGAATTTGTGGGATGAGCATATACCTCAATTTGATTTTTTATAAATATTTCAAACCAAAATTAAAATAATTATATATTTGCATCAAAATCAATATTTAATTGTATTTTATTTTTATTAAAACTATATTACTTTAATTATAATCTCAAGCATTTAATATTAGATCTCATACCATCCAAAAACGCACTATCCAATTTAAAGATCATGATCATTATTATCATGGACTCATCATCAACAAATCCTTTATAGGTTGTGAATAAAATAAACTTCATTTTGGTTAAAGTTAGAATACCTAGTAAACATCGGCATAGGAGAAGATAAAGTTGACTACTAATTGTCCATTATCCTCCATAATCATTATGGTGGGCACTATGGGGTTTGGGTTGAGATCTCAATGGATTTATACCCACAAGACATGCTCCTAGGGATGCTCAGAATTGACAAAGTGCCTTGTACCATTTTTTATAAATGGACTATATGATATGATTATGATAAAATGGGTTCCAGAATTTGAAAAACTTTATAGGGAGATGCATTCTTTGAAAAAAGGTAAATTGCTTATATGTTTTTTATAATATATGTGAATTTTTTTAATAGCTTTGGGATGAGAGTTCTACTCATACAAATATGAAATTCATTCAATCTATTTATTGAGGGATAGTGTGCTTTATTCTTTAGTTTATATATCTATTTATTAAAGGATAGTGTGCTTTATTATTTACTTTATATATCTATTTATTAAGGGATAGTGTGCTTTATTATTTAGTTTATAAAATTAAAATAATTATATGAAATAATTAAGTTTATAAAGCAGTTTTTTTATAATATATTTGAATTCTTTTAATTGTTTTGGGATGAGAATTCTACTCATACAACTATGAAATTTATTCAATATATTTATGAAGGATAATGTGCTTTATAAAATTAAATAATTAAGTTTATTAAATATTTTATAAAATTAAATAATTATATTAAATAATTAAGTTTTTAAAGCCATTTATAAAATTGAATAATTATATGAGATAATAAAGTTTATAATTTGTATGATAATTAAAAAAATTAAAATAAAATAAAATGTTTTGATAGCGAAATGTTTGATGGATAAGATTCAAAATCTTATACTTAAAAGTGTGAAGGTTTGAGTTCTTTTTTATTTTATTTTTTTTGTAAATAAAATATTTTATATTACTGCGAAATTAGAGAGTCACAGAAGCGTCCAAAACATAGGCCACAACATATCAGAGCCAAACCCCCAGCTTGAAACAACTTTACAGTGTTTACCCCCAAAAAACCTTCTTTCCCCAAAAGAGGGAGAGCCCCAAACATACAGAGCTCAATCCCAACATTAAAACCACAACTAGTAGAAATACGACCATTTATCCTAGCCCTGAACATTGACATTGACAAACTACCATGCAAACAAAAACATAAGTCTAACAGAGACAACTCCCCAAAGCTAAGGAAGAGGGTCATAACGTGGGAAACCAGAGGACTGCACCGAATCATCCACGCGCTGAGGGTGCAAGCCGCCCGCATTAACTACTCCCCGACCATCGATCTTCCTGTTAGATCCTCCTCCAAGTTGCTGCTCCATCCCCGAACGGTAGAGGAAAATTCCCAAGTGAGAGGCAATTTGATCGACCTTCTTGTGCATCAACCGACAGTCCTCATTGTGGTTTTTCTAGGCCCTTGCATGCTCCTTGTCCCCTTCCTTTTTGGCCTCAAGGTTAAGCGTGACATGCGTTACCAGGTTCATTATTACCTAGTATAGCATAATCATACGATCATAGGATGACGCCCTTCCGGGCGTAGAACCAGGGTCCACAACCTAGTCTTCGATTTCCTAGCGGACTTCCTCAATTGGCATGGCTTTCACTTGCTCCCATAGGTCCTTCTCCACCCTCTCAACAACTTTGTGGGCGATCAACGGAATGCGGTATTTGAAAAACTCGGTGGCTACATGGGCCTGGAGTTGAGCCCGGGTAGCAGTTCCCTTGCCCCTCCTGGCCACCCCCTTTCCTTTGACGCGGAGCAAAGCCGAATATTCACCCACATTCATCTTCCCATGACTGTCATGGGTAGGGGCCATTTTACACTCCGCCCCCCAATTCCTCACTTATCTACTATGTAAATCCCAAGAGCACTCACCACTCCTAATCACAACCAAGCTGACAGACTCATTCCACAGATAGCGGATGAAAAGCCATGCAGCCTCATTTGTATTAATAAGGAGGAGAGTAGGGGTTTCACTAATGGTTATGTATGAGCCCGCGATCTCCCGAATACGATGATCACATTCTCCCGTACCCAGCACGATCTTAGGCATCATTCCCAAAAGCAATTCCAAATCCCAATTTCATAGAATATCTGTCCGACCTCTCCTTCTAAGCCGGGATCCGTACCCAGATTTAAGAGCGAGGTGACTGATCTGGAATAAGACATACGTTGCCTGCATGATCACGCATGGCGGTGGTTCTGATCCATGGAAGGCTCCCTCCGCCTCCTGTCTTCGTCTTGATGATCACTCATGTCGCCCTCCATCTATCTGATTGCATCAAAGTCTTGTATGGCAAGCTATCTCCACTGTGGAGCCCACATTCTGCTCTGAATTCCTCCAGTTGTCCTGTCCTGCGGACCCCATTCCCCTCCGCTCCAGTGTTTTCCAACATGCCAACTACCTGATTCACCTCTCGTCTGACGTGGTTGAAAGAGACAGTCAGGTGTGCCAAAACCAAGCTATGTATGATTTCCAACCTACAGGCTAAGTGCTAGTTAGACGAGACCTTCTCGATTGTCTTCCCATTAGCGAGATGCTTTTCCATCTAGATTAAGATATTCGAGTCCCCTTCAACGATTGTCGGGAGCCATACTTCCCTAAGCATGATTCTGAGACCCTGGAGCATATCTTCGAGTTCTGTAGAGTTGTTGGTGTCAAACCCCATGGAACAATACAAAATTTGAAGAATATCCCAATTCAAATTTCTACGAATTTTGCCATAGTCGGCTGCAACTGGATTGCCCTTCGTCGCCCCATCAAAATTGAGTTTGAAAACCAGGCGAGGTGGGGCGGTCCGGGAGTTGGGGCTAGAGACTCTACAGCTTTTAATTTTTCGTCACAGCCCATCTAGAGTTCCTTTATCTAGCCCCCAAACGTCCACAATGATCACTTATGGTCCTATGAATTCTCTATCTTCCTCACTCCATTACATGCTTCGTATGGTTTCCAGGAGATTCGTAGCTAGAGTCCTCAATACCTCCTCATTCGTTTTTTGCTTTCCCCAGAAGATTCGACCATTTCGCTCCTTCCAAACCACCCACATGACAGTTCCTAAGAAGGCTTGCCATAGAGCCCGTAGGATACGGTTTTTAAAAGCTTTGGGATTCCAGTCCCTTAGAGTTTGGACCGGATCACCTCGGCATCGATCGCTCCGTATAAATGCCTGAGCACCCCTATCCCATATCCTCACAGTAAAGGATCAAGAATCAAGCAAATGGTTCATGCTATCCTCTTGACATAAGCAAAGGGCGCACTGTGAGGGATCATGGATTCCTCTACGTCTCAGGTTTTCCCCAGTTAAGATTCTTCGCCTGACCACCAGCCAACAGAAGGTGGCAATCTTTGGCCAAGGATTGGTCTCCCAAACCTTCTTCCAAATTTAGACCTCCCCTTCCCGGCTCCTTGTTCGGATAGCATAGGCTTCTTTTATGCTAAATGACCCTTTTTGGGTGTAACCCCATCGTAGAGTATCCTCCCCGTCTTTGTGTAAAATGCACCTTTCCTGGAGTTCAACCTTGAAGGATCAAAGGTCATCCTCTGAAATTCGGTCGTCACCCCTATCCTAAATCATCCATCGTTGTTGATCCCCCTGATCTCCTTCCTCCCAGTAGTGGCGCACTTTGACCTTGCCTTCCTCGAGCCCTTTAGCTCGCATGTACTGCCAGCATGGGTCGATCCCCAGTTTGGGGAGATGGTTCCATGAATAATCCCATAAATTAGCATAGTCCCCCACCTTTACCTCCCAGAAGCTATGCTCCTGAACCATCTTACACCCCGACAGATCCTTCGCCCAAATTTGAGATCCTGGCAGTTCCTCATTAAATCGAATTAGATGGGTCTTGGGCCGATCCCTAGCGTACTTAATGTGCCAAAGCTTAGCCCATGGTTCCTGCGTATAGTTGCACCACCTCCACCAGATTTTGGCCCTCTGGATTTCACCCATGACTTTGGGGTCGTGAAGACCCAGGCCACCTCTATCCTTAGGGGAGCAAATTCTATCCCAACTGACCAAAGAGAACTTTGCTTTAGCTTCTTGGCCTCCCCATAGGAGATTTCACTGAATACTCCTTATCTCCTTTATGACAGACTTTGGGGCAAACATAACAGAGAAAAGATAGAACTACATTGCTTGTAGGACTGATTTTACCAGGACCATCCTACATGGCAGGTTAAGGGGCCGGAGAACCTAGCTTGAGAGTCTGCCCTTAATCCTATCCATTAGATCCTATCAGGGCGCACTCTTGATGGCTCCCAGCCCCAATGGAACTCCAAGATATTTGGAAGGGAAGGATCCCCTGGAAAAACCCAAAATTATGACAATATTCCTTTGGTCGGATGGGGGTTGTGTTTAAGAAGAATACCTAATATTTCTCAGCATTGAATGCCAGCCCAGATGGTTTTGAAAAGAGCGTTAAACTCTTTTTGAAAGCATGGGCTTCTTGGACTGAAGGGTGCCCCATTAGCATCGTGTCATCCACCAGAAAGGTATGGAAACTCTTTTATTCTCAATGATGTCACCAAAGTCCTCTTTGTTCCACGTGCGTATCTTGGCTTTTAGGGCCTTGAGTTTTTGCTAGAAGTTGTACATTCTTGTCCCCCCAGGGGAGGCCAGCTCCTGCCACCACTGTTCCACCAGACCCCTAAATTCCTTATGTTGTAGTCAGAATTGCTCAGAGAAAAAGGGTTTACTCAGGAGGGCATTCGACCAATCCCAGTTGAGATTGATTGGCCAATGATCAGATCCTGACTATGGGAGAACACTTGCCTTGATCTCCCCACTCCCCTGAATGATATTCTCTGACACAAGGAATCTGTCAATCTAGGAGGCTACAAGGTTCACCCCACACCGCCTGTTATTCCAAGTGAACCACTCATCTCCTATCTCTAGATCTGCTAGGGGTATTTGGGCCAACAACCCCTTGAATTCTTCTCGGTATTTGTCCATTACCCTCCGGCCCCCCTTCTTTTCTTTGAGAGAGGTGATCAAGTTAAAATCCCCCCCCTATGATCCAATTCCCCTCATGGGATGACACACTTAGCCAGTGTAAAAGGCGTAGGAAGGCTTGTTTCTGAGGGAAAGCAATGGGCCCATATGCATTGACCAAAGTCCCTGTGATTCCCGATCCTAAAAAATTAAATTCTGCCATCAACGAGAAATGATTGGATCGCCACTCAGATAGGTCGATAGTACTTGGGTGCTATAGCACTGCCATCCCCCTTGCCATGTCGTCTGCGTCCGTTGCCATGACCCTGCTACCTTTCCAGATCATCTGTCTGAATTTCTTTAGGGCTTCAAAACTACATTTAGTCTCTTGTAGAAATATAACGTCTGGTATTTCTTGCTTAACCTTCCTAGCCATGGTTTTAATCTTTCTTGGGTGGTTACACCCCCTAATATTCCAAGAAAATATCTTCATTGGGTAACCTTACTTACCTCAGAGAAGGTTGACCTTATCGTTGGGTACTGGCCTGATTCGACCCCAATTGTTGTGATCCTCTGCTTGTTCATCTTTCAGCCTCTTTTCATATCCTCCTTCTGAGACTTCCTCTTGCTCCCCATTTGAGGCTTTGCATTGATCCCCATAGCCTAATGAGCTTTGGATCAGCTGATGGCCTCTTGGAGAAGTTCCAACTGCTCTCGAGAGACATAACCCTTACCCACCTTTTCACATTCCTTTTCAAGCACATCCAAATCTAGTTCTCCTAATTCCATTTCCTCTGCCTCATCTTCTTCCATGACATCAGTTTGGTTATTCAACTTGGTTCCACTTGTGAGCTCCTCCGTCTCGACTTCCTGATATTTGGCCATGACATCTTCCCCAATCTGCTCTTTCCCTGAGTCCTTTTCTGCCAAGATTTGAAAGGGGTTGGAGCTGGTAGGGGCCTTTCCTAGTGTATCCTTGCGAGGTTTTGTCCCCCCGCTGCTCTTGCCTCTTCGCCTACTCTTAACCTACGTGAATCCCTCGTTGTCCTGCTTATAGTCCCCCTCGTGACTTGAGGCTAGATGCTCCCAGGCCCCTTTTGGGTAGTTTCTCCCAAAATGACCATATTCATGACAGATCCTCCAGCAAAGTGGAAGCTGCTCATAGTCAATCTGTTGGATCCATTCCTAGTCCTCCCAGTTTAAGCTTACTACCTCCGGGAGGTCCTTAGATAAGTTCATATAGATGCAAATGCGGTCATAAGTCGTATAAATCTGGTTCTTGGTTTGCTTGGCTACCTTTACGAATTCCCCTATCGACTTGCCAATGTCTTTCAAGATCTCCATATCCCAGTACTCATTTGGGAGGCCAACAAATCAGATCCACACTGGGGCGACTATCAGTTCCTCTGTTTCCAGGTCGAATCGCTCCTTCCAGGGTCTCAGGTAAAGCCCTGTCGAGAAAAATAAGTAAGGCCCTCTCTTCAGGACTCTGTCCCTGTCCTCCTGGTTAAAAAGGACTATGGTAAAAAACCCCTTTGCCCCTAGCTGGAGATCATAGTGACACTTAAGTTTCCAGGTGCCCTGGATCACTGGGATTGTCTAGGCCTTCGAGAGACAGCCTCCCTGACCCGATCTCCTCCCAGGGCCAGGCCCATCTCTCCCGCCATCTGGATCCCCGCTAGCACCTCCTCTCCCCTCATGAGCATGGCTCCGGGGGGTTGTTGTTACCATGGCCGCTCAGGGGGGGGGGGGTGTTGCAACCCCCACCCCGAGAAAAATGCGCTCAATGCTTCCACGCTCGTCTGTCCCCGTTCTGTCAAAACCCTCACTCCTCAGAGTAGCCTCCAACTTAAAGACCTTCTGATCAAAGAGATGTGTTCTTTTTTAATTGAACCGAACTAAGGTTTTCAATAAAATAAAAGGTTTGGTATTCTTAAATGTTTGTTGGTTTCTTCATACTTAGTTAAAATTGCAAATTTTTTAGCCAAAACTTGAAAAGAATTAGAAGGCCTAGTGTATTGTGATGTGTGATTTGGCCACAAGTTTTATATCAATCATAATCTATAGAGATTTTGGTCATATAAAATAGATGCATCCTCTGACTTAGAATTAGTTATGTAACAGGAAGACTTAAATCATGAACTTGGTTTATTTAAAAAAATTGAGGCTCCTTCACTCTGCATCCAAAGTTGGTTGCCACATTGACTCTACTTTCAACTATTTATTTTTTTATTGCATCATTTTATCAACCAACCTAGCTGTATGTCTCACTATATCTTTGTAAAATGTTGATTTCCAGTGCCTAATATGCAAATTTGACCTCTCAATTATTTGTGAATATGCTACATAATGTATGAGAAAGTGTTGCTCATATTTTACTCTCCATTTACACATACTCGACATAATCGTTCCTCCCATGATTCCTTAGGATGTTCTTTTTTCTCTATTTCACATCTTAGGTTTTTAGTTGTGTTATAACTTATTTTGCATGTCATCCATAGATGTTAATGTTTAGGTAGTTTTACATTTTGATATCTTCTTAATTTTTTGAAGTTGTATGTGTAATATCATTTCTTTCTTTTGTAGTGTTTTTCCCATGTTACCTTCTTAAAGAATACTTGTACATGATTTTTTAGTGTCTTTTTGTCTATTGGGCACATTTCTTCTTATGTATTCGATTCTTCAAACCATTTTCTACAATGTTAGTTCCATGTTTTCTTCCTCCTTTTTGGCTCATTTTGTTTGATTTTACCAAAAGCTTATCGATATCCATCATTGTAGTCTTATAATTATACAAAATCGGTTTTCTCATTGCCTTAAATTATATTGGGTATAGGCATATTTCAACTTAGAATATCTTGTAAGGAATGATGTTTTTCACTCTTAAACAACTTGTTATTAGATATTTTGTACTCAATCAACCTTATGTTATATATTTCGTGGTATACTTTATTTATATAGAATAGCATTCAAAAATAAAAAAAATGAACCAAAAAAACTTTATGTTGTTGTGTTGAAAAAACAATGTGCATTCTACAACGTGCATTAATGAGAATGTAATGTCTATTGTGTCCATCCCATCTATAACATTGACATCAACATATGTCGATCCAACATACTATTACATTAAAAAAAAACTAAGAATAAAGTATTTATAAATTAAATGTGAGCCAAAAAATTATCATTCATAAATCTTTACAACACTAGAGAAATCAATTCATTTTTTCTCCTTGGAAAAAAGCTTTATATCTTATATTAAAATTTGAATCAAGATATAAAATTTACACTAACAACATATTTCTACACAGTTAGAAATAGCCTTCAAAAGGAAAACCAAAAATACGTAAGGTCTTAATCTATTTAGCGCTTACAAAGAATTGCAAAATGATAACTTAACATCATCAGACTTAAAACATAGCCAGATAGTTACTTCATTTTTACACTAGATAAACTGAAAATACTTATCGAAAAGGACAAATCATAAATACAAGTAAGAACCACTTGATTTTAAGAGTTAATCCTCCATCTCAACAAAAAAACAAAACTCCTTCAACTACAGTCAATGCCTCCTTTGAAAGTGAATCTACTATAGAATTTTATTCTCTATAAATATGATTAAAATGGACATCTACAAAGGATTCATGAAGCTCCCTAATCCTTTGTTTCTATCTTTCTAACCATGCAGATGTCAAGTTTTCCATGTTGGATTCCCAATCAATCATAGTCTTAGAACTACCATACACCTATAAATGAGAAATGTTCTTTGACCTTGCAAAAGAAAGAAGCCCCCAAAGGGCTAAGAGCTCAACACGGGTATTAGTTCCTTTACCCCCTCCAAATTTTAAATTAAATAAGTGGTTCATAGTCAGATACAATTTGAATCATGCACCACAATGACCAACTAGGCCCTGACAAGCCCCATCAAATAACCCAACTGGAGAATCATAAGAAATTTTTGGGTTTGCTAAATGTCATCTTCTAATAGGATCCTCATTCTTAGAAAATTCCTAGAAAGCCTCTAGAATTCTATGAGCAAGAATATGTTTGTTCACCTGCAACCCTTCAAACAACACCTTATTTCTATGTAGCCATAAACCCTAGCAAAAATAAGCTGGAAGTTCTTTTAAAAGATTGTTAGATTGAGAATTTATACAAGCTTCTAAATTGTTATGAAAGGAAACACTCACCCAAGTAGAAGAGAATTTGAGGACTGTTTTTAAATTCTACCAAACTTGGTTTTAGAAAAAGCAATATACAAAAAGACAATTTACAAATTCTTCCCCTTTAAAACATAAAACATATATATTGGACCAACCCCACACCTCTTCAAGAAGTTATCCTAAGCTAATATCTTATTTTCTAAAGAGAGCCAAATAAAGAGCTTTGATTTTTAAGGACAACTCCACTTTCAAAAAACAGAGGACCACCAATTTACTTTACTATCTACTTTAGAGTAAAGTATAGACCCATAGTCTTGTTTGGTTGTCACCTTCCCAGGAGACTCATTCCACAACTACACAAGTGAGTCATCTTCTTCAAAAAG
Organism: Pseudotsuga menziesii; assembly: GCA_001517045.1. NCBI lineage: Eukaryota > Viridiplantae > Streptophyta > Pinopsida > Pinales > Pinaceae > Pseudotsuga > Pseudotsuga menziesii. The sequence goes on along the minus strand of LPNX010235030.1, from coordinate 851,396 downwards.
GTAAATTCCACAACTCTTTAAACCTTAAATGTAGGAATCTCATTCCAATGCTAGAGGATGAGACAATCCAATCTTAGAAGAGGATGTCCATCTCTGACCAATATTTATAGGGGCATCATGTACAACAACTTGATTTAAATTAAATAGTCATTTTTCCTTCAATACCTCCAAGAGAGGATCCAAAAACTTATATAAGGATTCCCCACCAATCCAAAGATCCAAACTAAGTTGAACCTTTGATCCATTACCTATCCTCTAGGATATCCATTTGTTATGATAGGAAATTCCCTCGCCATTCCATTCCAAATATTGGATACATTACAAAAATATTTAGGTTCAATTCTTTTCCAAACCTCCACCACCAACCCCTTTAAATATTTGTCTTTGACAACAGGAATCCAGAGACCAGAGCCAAATAGACATCTTCGCATACTCTTTTCCATAAGAGCTTGACTAAAACTGAAAATGTTCTTTAGACCCCGTTCCCTTAATTTCTTAGGTCTAGCCAACATCTCCCAATTTTCCAAATGAAAGCTTTCTTTAACCTTTTTTCTTGTCCATAGGATTCAAAAATATTATGTCTTATCTTCTCAAGGTTATATTTTGGGATTTTGGCTAAAGAAAGTTAGTAAACTTGAACACTTTCCAATAGATACTTATCTAAAATAAGTATACCTCCTAAAGATAGCCACCTAAAACACCATTGATGAGTTCTCTTGTCTAACTTCTTAAGTAACCACAACCAAACCCCTTTTTTATAATCATTTGGATTAAGCCAATAACTAAGATATTTCATACCTTAATCAAGGTTATCCATCTTGAAATGGAAAAGGGCATGAAGTTGGTTCTGCACTTGGTCCTCCAGAAAATTTAGTATCATACTAGATTTAGCTTCACTAACCTCCATCCCAGTAGTTTCACAAAATACATTTAACGGATATTTGTATTCCTACCACTCCTGTATATCCCACTTCTAAATTAATACATCATCAACAAATAATTGATGAGTAATATTATGGTGAGAGGATACTTTAACTCCTTAAATTTTTTGTTAAGATTTTGCTTTCATAATAAGTTTGTTTAACCCTTCCACAATCAACAAAAAGAGTAAGGAGGACAATGGACAACCTTATCTAAGTCCCCTTAAACTCTTAAAAAAATTTGTAGGGGAACCATTAATAAGCACAACATAATTGGCTAAAGAAACACAATCCATGATCCAAATTGTTGCCTCTAAACTCATACCAATTTGCAATAAGATAAGTCTAAGAAAGGACCGATTAACCCTATCATATGCCTTGACAAGATCCAACTTTAATATCACAGTTTCCAATTTATTCACTTCAATAGAGTGCATAACCTCATGTGCTAATCCAATGGCATCCAAATTTCTCTATTGTGTAGAAAACCAAACTGTTCTTTGGAAATGTGCTGAGAGGGGAAGCCTTTAATCCTACATGTAATCACTTTAGCAATTACCTTATACACCAGGTTGCACAAGATATAGGTCTAAATTCAAAAAAGGGTAATGGATTAGAGATCTTAGGAATAAGTGCATCCAACACTCATGAAACCATTCCATTTATTCTAGACTCCTCTACCACCTTCCAAATATCCTTCCCCACAAGATCAAAGAAGTCCAGAAAAAATTCCACATTCCAACCATCTGGACCTAGACTTTTTGATTTTGCAATTTTTTGGTGTCTTTATAATTTCATCAACAATTACTGGAATCTCTTTGACACCTTTTTTAGTTGTTTCCTATCAACCCATAGTATGGGAATGGTAAGTTGCTTGATACAAAGCATCACCAACAACGGTCTTATGAAGAGTGCAGATGTCATTAGCAAGGTTCGAATTGGGATGGAGAGTATAACACTCTTTGATCCCAATCACATACCCCCCCCCCCCCCCCCCCCCCCCCCACACACACAAATGTAAAATCATCTTGGCTTGTAAACACCAAAATATCTCAACTTTTTTAAAATCCTTTTTAATGCTTAATATCAACCAACAATTACAAAATTAATATTAAACCATCTAACTCAATATGTCCATAAATTTTAATTAAACTATATTAATTGAATTATGAACCATGAACAATTATAAAACTTAATTTGACACCACATTTTAACATATTTTATAATAGTTAGATTTGCATTTCATGAGTTTTATAACAATTAATTGAAAATCAATTTTCAATATACTAAAATTCCCAAAAACCATTATGAAATTTTCATTATTTGTTTTTATTACTGAAATTATGACACTTCCCTAGGTGTAAGTGCTAGCCTACTACCACAACCACCTATCTAGGTTACAAAAAGAACCCAATATGAAATTTCCATTATACTTCAACCAAAAAAGTAATTTTAGATAATACAAGAATACATTTAAAAAGACATTATACTACAACTTTTATTATCCTATGTTACGAAACTTGTCTTTTGTCATTGTTGAGATTTAGTGGTTGTAAATATTATTGAAACATTATTTTTGTTATTATTAAATATATTATTTTTATGATAAGATAAATATTAATAAAATGTATTATTAGATTATTTAACAATATTAATTATATATTAAAAAAATATAATATATCATATTATCCATGTATATATGATATATATTAATTATAATATATCATATTATCAATGTCATAATAATAATAATACCAATCAATTAATTTAATCCTTGCAATCGGTTTTCTTTTCCATGTTAAAAGACATGTTTATATGTTAAAGTAGATATTCATTATATTAAGGCAAATTTGGTATCATAACTTTTTACTCTTTTTTTACTCATATTTAAAAAGCATTATTGATTCACATGGATTTTAAACAATTTTATCCCATTATTGATTAACATGGATTTCAAATTGTTTTATATAGTTTTTTTAACTTATATAATTTTTTTTTTAAAGATATGGTTAATTGATGAGATTTAAAGAATCCAACTTCACAAGTAATTTATGGTGATAAGGGGTTGAAATGTGTACTTACAATAAATTTACACCTTCAATCTTTTGACTATGTGATCTTGACCTTTACTTTAATGAAGGTGGTGGTGGGGTGAATGTATGTTATTTTGTAGATGGTGAAGGTGAAAGTGTGTAAAGCTAAGCGTAAAGGTGAATGTGTTTATTTATGTATAATGTAAATGTATATTATTATCTTCCATTTTCATCTCTATATTTACTTTTATATATAAATGTGCATTTCCACATGTTTATCTTCATTTTCATTTTTACGCCTCCACCTTTACATTTACCTTTATACACAAATGTGCTCCACATATTTATCTCCACCTTCACTTTCACAAGGGTGACAAATGATTGATGGGCATTTGTGTGAGAATGAGATGCAAGCCCCGACGCTTACCTTCACTTATCAACCTCATAATAATTAGGATGAGGATTTATATTTATTTTAAGAATGAAAAAGCTCGCACACTAACCTTCACTTATCAACCTTATAATAACCAACATAGATCCTTCTAAAAGGGGATCTACGAAGCATTGAGAGGGATCAAATCTCTCAAGGTACAAACCCTTTTTTAGAGTGGAAATGTTGAGTAAATGTGTAATCCAATGTTTATGATTTTAGTTTATCTAATTTATGTTGTTATATATATATATATATATATATATATATATATATATAATTCTAAATAATTTAAATTTAATTTAAGCCAACATGTTATTTTTAATAACATTTTATTATTTTTATCACTTTTTTAAAAAGGACACGTGTCAACTCTAGGATGCGCATGGAAAGAGTTGCACATCTCTCCCCTATTAGGTTGTAGAATGCACCTCTTCGTTGCAATTAGAATGAGGATTTATATTTATATTAAGAATAAAAAACTCTCACACTAACCTTTACTTATCAACTTCATAATAAAAATATATATTTATATAAAAATAAAAATAAACATTTTTTCAAACAAAAATATGTACTTTCACTCTTCACCTTAACATCCACCTCATCGAAGTGAAATTGAAAATGTGAACTTTATATTACAATGAAGATTGAAGATGAAACTATATATTTGTGAATAGTGCCTTGCGTACACCCACATTAGATCGCTTAAAGTGCAGATACGAATACGATTCGACACATAAAAAATATGTGACAAAAAAATCCAATACGAATAAAATACGTAAATAGACTTCTTATATATAATATTTTTAATTTAATATACAACAATATATATAATATTTTTAATTAAATATACAACGATATATATAACATTTATATATAGTTAAACATATACAATATTTTTAATGAAATATTGAATATCGACCATTAAATTTTAAAAATAAAAAATAAACATATTTTTTTATGACCAAAATTACTCTTAAAAAAAACAAAAAGATAATGCCTATAGGATAAGAGAAAAAACTCTTTATTATTAATAGTTATTAATTATTTCAAGAAAAAAGTAAATAATATTTACCACTATTTACATTGGAATTTATTAATTAATGTTTAAATTGTGTTAGGGTTAACTTTGACTAGTGAATGGGCAATGGTGTAAGTGGTTTTGAGCACATGGTTTTGGTAACGAATAAATCTACTCTTGCTATAATAATTGCATATTTATTTTCTTGGGCATATTTTTATTTCTATTAAATTGAAAGGTATTTATTTTATAATGTTTTAATAATTAAAATTTGGTTTTTAAAATTAACCGGTATTCGTATTACACATACATCGAATATTCGACGAATTCGAATTTGTTCGAAATTTCCGTACACAAAAGACCAATACCACCGAATTATGCTACTATGGCGTACACCCACATTAGATCTTTTAGAGTGCCCTGCTTACACCCACATTAGATCTCAGTTTCACAATCTTTGTTGTAATACTGACCTTCCTAGCCTTTTAACTTATCAAAATCATAGTGAGCTCTGGATGCTTCTCACCAAGCTCTTTGAGCATAGAAACACAATTTTAAAACAAACTAATTAATTTGTTTCTTTAGGTTCGATAGTCCAAAGTTTGGTCTCAGTAGACGTTAACCATCATCATCATCATCATAAATATACACATACACTATTACCTCCACCACACAGTCATCAAAACATAAAGAAAAAACTAAAGTGGAAGTAAATAGTAAAGTGACAATGAGAATACTACGGCAATCAAAACATAAAGAGAAAACTAAAGTGAAAGTGAATGGTACAGTGACAATGAGAATACCAGGGATTAATGATATACATTTGCGAAGAGTGGGTTTCACCTTATTATTTAAATAATTAAACTAAATCCTCACATGAATAAAAAGAGAGTTTTGGTTTTTATCTATTATGTAAATGGATGTGGGTTTCACTTCACTATTATTAAAATAAAATATTTACAAATGTGAATAAAATATTTACGAATTTTTTCTTTGGAAAAAAAAAAATAGATGCGGGTTTCACTTCACTATTATTAAAATAAAATGTAAAATTTTGTAGTGTTACCTTCTTTTTTCAAGAAACCTTTTAACTTTTTAGTACATACTTATGGTCTATGATGGCATCGTTGAATTATGGGTTTATTTGTACATATTTTTATCACTTTGAACTTTTATAATGATCTAGAAAGCAACACGATCACTCTACATCCAACGCAATTATGTTATATACTACTGCCTTAAAAAAAACCCATATATTTGCAACTTTTTCTTCCCCGATAAATACAAAATTCACTATACGTATGATTGAAATGTAGACTAAGTATGTTCTTGAAGTAAATAAGCAATACTACTCATGTTCACCTTGTGGATTCCAAGACTAAGATTTTTTTTTAAATGTAATTAAATGTAAGCATTTTCTATTAACTATATTGATTTTAAAAAAAGTAATTAAATGTAAGCATATATTAACCATGTTGATTTTTTTATAAATGTAATTAAATGTAAGTATTTTCTATTCATAGAAGACGTCTTAAATTAAATTAAAAAGTGATAAATTGATCATCAAAAGATATTATCAAGATTAAAACAACAGTGTTATGAAAAGTTTATGGTTTATTTTTCTCTTTATTTGTATCTCTTAATTGTATTTTTGAGTATTATTTTTTCTTTTATGTTTGAATATTGAGGGAGCTTTAAATCATTACTTTAAAGAAATTAAATGTGACTTGTTGGGTGAGTGAAAGTAGAGTGTCGTTGTTGTCTTTATTAGGATTTAGTTTTCCCAGCCCCAAGGGTTAGCTCAATTGGTAAGACGTGCGCACACTCTCTCGGTTCGGGGGGAGGTCACGGGTTCGAGCCTTGAGTCCTTTGGGGTTAGGCCTTCTGCTAGGATGGCCGGCGGTTTACCACCTCTACCATCCACGAATGTGGGGAAGTATTGCTGGGTTTCCCGCGGATCTTTCCATCTGAAAAAAAAAGGATTTAGTTTTCCCAAGTGATGTGTTACTTATTGTGAGACAATGCACCCCCACAAGGGAGTTATTACTCAATGAACACTATCATAAATGTTAAGTACTATAAAAATTTCACACCATTACTATGACATGGCATCCCACTTCTCGATAGGAAATGGATGCTCGACAATGAAAGTATTAAGTTAGTGTCCTCGAGGGTTCCCATTATATTAAAGAGGGTTTGTTACATTACATATCAATAGTTTTAATAAAAGAATTATATTTTACTATGCAAGAACCAAAACGAGTCAACTTTTGGTTGAACTTAATGTGCTTTTGGTTTCCATTAATACTTTCTCTACCTTCGGTGTGCTCAAAATAGAGTATGGTTGAATTTCTCCGACTCTCATCATGTTCTACCCCTAGTGCACAAACAAAGCTTGCACCTCATCATGTGTGTGATTTCCTTCACATAAATGATCTACAACACACCTTAGATCCCACACTGACACTCAATCTACATGGTTCCCACTATGTTAACAAAACAACAGATGCTTCAACACATGCACAACTTAAGTTCCAAAGCAATAACCTACATCAATAAGATCTTGTGGATTAAAGGATTGGTGAATTCACTTAACTAAGCGATGATTAAATTAAACCAAGTCAACACGTGTCCAATTGACCTCATTCTAGGATAGGAGGTTGTTGTGATTGAGGTCAACTAATTTGCATTGCATCGGTTAATGTATTAGATCACTTAAATATGTATAAATATGCACATTTCCACTTGTAAATATTTCCATCACCAACATATTGAGTTCCATAGTTTTAGTTTTGAACTATTATCGCATTATTTGAAATGTTAAGCTCATCACAATGATTTTGCAACTTGAGTCACAACCATAATTCATGTTGAAATGATTCTTCTTTTTTTGTACTGGGGGAATCAATAACTGGGGTGCAGTTGATAATTGTGTGGCACAAGGTCCAGGGGTCCATTCTCATTTGCTTCCACTATACCCCTAGGTGCACCCTCACATCCCGCAAGCATGGGACACATGTAAGTTTATGTTTGAACCTATATCGTTGCAAGGAGTTCCTTAACAATACACTCTATCATCAATCAATCTACGCCACTGCAAGCGTTGCATTTATTCTTACTATTCTTTGTAGCTCAATTATTTGTACTAATAATAAATATATAATTAAACAATTATTTAATGCTTCAATTTGTTATCTAATTCAAACTTTTCATCGATTCATTGTCATGCATTGAAAATTGTATACTTAATCCCTTATGTTCATTAGTGCACTTTATATGGTTGGTATATTCTACAACTCATTAGTCAATATTCATAATGCTTAATTAATTACACACTCTCATTGATCAATCATCATAAGCTTTCATTAGGTTAGGTTAATGTTCATAGTAATCACTCATATGTTGTGTTTATCCATCACAACTATTTTACGATGTCTTTCAAAAGTGTGTTGCTTCTTTTATAAATAGGGTTCCTATCATTATGAACTATTAATATAGTATATAAACTTATCATTAAGTGCACTAGGTTGTTCATATGGTTAGCCCTCACAAATAAAATTCTAAAATGGGGAGTTGGTAAAAAACCTCACAAATAAACAGGGGAGGCAGGTGCAGGAAGGATCCTTTTTTACCTAGGTGGAAATAAAATCCATTATATCTTGTGGGGTCTAGGGAAGAGGACGAACAACTAGGAAGAATGGGACACCTTAATGCATGGGATAGAGGCCCTAAAGGAGAGAAACATCAAATCATGTCAAATTTATGGGGACTCTTGGATTGTTATCCATTGGATGAGGAAACTACATGTAAGCAAAGAAGGAGAATTTCGAAGGGTGCAGAAGATAATTTTAGCTCATGCCAACAACCTCTCAAACCTTCAATTTTTTCATATCAACGAACACAATAATGGTGAATTTGGTCGATTAGCCAATTTAGGATGTAGGTTGTCCAAAGACGAGCTAGTGATCAACAAGTACCTTAAAAGAATCAACTAGACTCCATGTTTTCTAAGTTAAGATTCTCTTATCATAGGCTCAAGAAGAACCATATGGATTTTACCTCCCTAGTAGAAGTTCAAAGCTTGGTTAAGGCGATGGATTGACAATTATGCATGTCCCCTAGGTCAAGATGGTGGAAAAGCATAATCACATGCATCAATGGAATACAAGCATCAATTCACATCGTCATTATGGTCTTGGTGTCGGGCCATGTGATAGACAAAATGCAAGCTCTCTTCTCGATACCCAACACAAGCCAAATCATACATTCGTTGAAGTTTTGTGAAGTTGACAAGAGGTTATATAAAGCATGCTCCCTATCATGAAAAGCTCGGTTTTTCTTATCTCCTCCCTCGACTTAGAACTTCCCCCTCTTTCTGTGAACCTAGTGACATGAAGGGCAGTTAGGATAGGATCGATACCGGGGAGCCGAACTTGAGTTCCTTCCAGGATGTTAAAGATTATATGGTCCAATACAAGAAATTGCTACTCTACGAGAAGGAGGTAGCCTCTAAGATCCTTGAGGGGCAACATTGCATAAATAAGGAAATATCATAATTTTAACACAAGATTGGAGGACGTGGAAATGAATACAATCGTCCTTATAGGGGAGTTGGAAGATATAAGGAGGATAATGACAAGGATGGAGCACTTCTAGATGGAAAAATTCAATGGAATGCACAACTTCTTGATGGACATGCAGAGTTTCATGCAGGATTTTCACAAAGTGAATAAGGAGCAAGCAAAGCAGATTTTCTCCCAGCTCAAAGGTGTAATGGATACCATGCATGAAGATTTAAAAGGTTTGTTGACATATGGAAACGACACTACAATGAACACGAGCCACCAAGATCACACCTCCCCCATGGAACGTCTTTCCGCAACGATACAGGATGCAAAAGTCTCCCCAGAAGTAGTGTCTCCTCCATAACCCTCTCAGGAATGATGTGTCGATCTTCTTTCTATGTTACTACCTAAATGTTATTTTGCCTCCTTATAAGTAATCAATATGTAAGAATCTACTCTACTAGAGCCAAAAGGATATGATGCACAAAATTAAGCAAAATCGTTTTTGAAGTAATATTTATCTTTGACAAGAATACAAAGAACTATTTAGTCTATGATTTTGTAATGTTAAAACTTGAATCTCTCTTGTATATAAATCCTCTTTTATTAATATAAATTTATCCTAGTTTTTGTTAAAAAAAAACTCACAAATAAAATTCAGAGGGGGTTAAAAAGAGTGTGGCATGGACCAAGCAAATGCATTTTATGCAAATTTGAAGATGAAACGATCACCCTTTTACAAGTAAATTATCTCTTTACAAAAGTGGCATGGACTAATTCATTGGTTCTCGCTAGAGGATTAGGTTTGGTTCTAGATCTAGACTTTTTGCTTTTTCAATTTTTTTTTTCAAATTTCATCAACTGTTACTGGAATCTCTTTGACACCTTTTTTATTTGTTTTCTATCAACCCATAGTATGGGAATGGTAAGTTGCTTGATACAAAGCATTACCAACAACAGTCTTATGAAGAGTGCAGATGTCATTAGCAAGTTTCGAATTGGGATGGAGAGTATGACACTCTTTGATCCCAATCTCTCTCTCTCTCTCTCTCTCTCTCTCTCACACACACACACACACACCAATGTAAAATCATCTTTGCTTTTAAACACCAAAATATCTCAACTTTTTAAAAATAATTTTTAATGCTTAATATCAACCAATAATTACTAAATTAATATTAAACCATGTAACTCAATATGTCCATAAACTTTAATTAAACTATATTAATTGAATTATGAACCACGAACCATTATAAAACTTAATTTGACAACACTTTTTAACATATTTTATAATAGCTATATTTGCATTTCATAAGTTTTATAACAACTAATTGAAAATCAATTTTCAATGTACTAAAATTCTCAAAAACCATTATGAAACTTTCATTATTTGTTTTTATTACTGAAATTATGACACTTCCCTAGGTGTTATGTACATATGGTCATGGGTTTTGATCTTGGGTGGAGACAGTGCTAGCCTACTACCACAACCATGTAGACTACAAAAAGAACCCAATATGAAATCTCCATTATACTTCAACCAAAAAAGTAATTTTAGATAATACAAGTATATATTTAAAAATACATTATACTATAGCTTTTATTATCCTATGTTAGGAAACTTGTCTTTTGTCATTGTTAAGATTTAGTGGTTGCAAATATTATTATTTTTAACATAAACAAGGGGGTAGTATTAATAAGTTCCGGTAAATCAGCTACCGAGTGCTTTGACATTATGGCTACGCAGAAATTTTGAAATGTAACTATTCCATCAAGAAACTAGTCCTTCGATGTGGCCTAACGGCCTTATTAAAGCAGATAGAGACAGACACAACATTGACACAGGGCACAGTTTGACAGATTGACAAAGCACAACAGTAAACCGGCGAGGGCCATCACTTGTTCAGCTTGGTAGACAGCTTCGCTACCTCATTCTCCAGATCGCTGATCCTCTTTCCAAAATCTCCTTACACGTTGGCCACATCCTTGAAACCAGTTCAGACTTCATCCTTAAAGTCTTCCATTTTCTCAGAGGGACTAGCTTGGTCTTCTCGCAGTTTTCTTATGTCCTCATTCAGAAGATCCCACGATTTGTTGCCTGCTTGAGATCTCTCTTCCATATTTTTAACTTGGTTTTCCAATCGGCCCTTGAGTCTTCCCATTGCCGATTCCAGAGCTGCAATACGACTTTCCACAGAGAGGCCCGAGGAAGAAGAGTTGTTCGACGCCATTTGCAGGCGGCACCGATACCTCACAGCTATGGAAACCTTTAGTCTGCAGTTAATCTTCAATTTTTTGAAGCCACTCCACATCGTTGCTTGAGGGAAGGCCCTGGAATAAATAACAGTTCGTAATGGGGAGAGGGTCACGCGAAACATGAGCTCGGGATCAGAGAGCAGAGAATTTTTGCAAAGGGCGATTCTGAGGGAGATTCTCGGTACAATGTGGCTCTGAAAGTCAAATAAGGCCATCCTTCTCTAGCTAAGGGATGTCCCATCTGGATTCCACTTCATCCATGTGCAGAAGACCTCTGCCCAAGAGGGTACCTTCATTTGCAGCGCAGTCTACCAGTGAGTTCAGATCTCTTAGAACGTGATAGAATCTTATGGAGAGGAAGCTTTTACAGATGAGACGGATTTTATGAAAGATTTGGGCTAGCTGGAGTTGGGAGGGACGTTTCTTCCTATTTAAGGCTTGGATAAGCAGGTGAGAATCACCAAACACTAAAATTTTAGCAATTCCTTTGGCCCTAGCAATCCTCAGACCTTGATAAAGACCACAGAACTCTGCATGGTTGTTAGTTTCAATTCCAAGACCCCAAGAATATTTACTGACAACGTTACCATTGGCTTCAGTTAAGACTCCTCCGCAGCCGGCTAATCCCGCGTTGCCCTTTGAGGCTCCGTCAAAGAAGAGACAGATTTCATTTATTGAGCTTTTCCATCTGTTGAAATCTATCTCACCAAGACGTATTTCCCATTTCTCATCGTGGACTTTTGTAGGGATTCGATTCTGGTGTTTGGGGATAATCATGCCAAGCCAATGGACTTCTTTGGGCAGAAGAGGATAGTTGTTATTCAGGGAGGCGTTCTGATCCAGGGCTTCTCCGAGGAGTGCTCTTGCTTGGGCTGCAATTCTTGAGGGGTGGCTTTCTTGGCCTTTGAAGATACGATTGTTTCTTTCAATCCATATTTTCCAACGGGTGGCTTTTAAGATCCAGTTCCAGGCAGTTTGGAGCAGCGGTTTCTTGGCTAACCGGAAGGGAGAGAGATTCATCCATTCTGAAAGAAACTCTTGAGTATTAACAGGCAGATTGATACCTGGATTCATCTTCAAAGCTTGATTCCATACCTCTTTGGAGAAGGGACACCCCAGGAGGATATGATCTGAGGATTCATTCTCAGCTTTGAAAAGCGGGCATCTAGTAGGACCTTCCATACCTCTTTTCATGAGATTTTCACCAGTTAGAATTCTTTTGTGGGCAAGGGTCCAGCAAAACATATCAATTTTTGGTATGAATGGTTTTGACCATAGAAAATTCCAGATCACAGGGTTGGGTGCAGCAGATGGGATCGCTTGGATATATTTGTAACCATCAGCAGAGGTGTAGTTTCCATAGCTGGGCCCCCAACCTCTTTTGTCTCTGATTCCTTATTTTATGGGGGACTTGCCTTGGAGGAGGTTTGTGAATATTTTCGATTCAGCTTCAAGATTTGGAGGGGGGTTGCCTAGGTCCCATCCTATCCAACTGTTGCTTTCCCATGCTGATATTTCCCACAGCGTGGTGATTCCTTTGTTTAACAGCCATTGTTTGAGATTTCCCACTTCCGCACAAGCCCCCAAAGGAGTATCTCCCATGATTGAGTCATCCCAAATTCTGATTGTTTTCCCATCACCAGGAATCCAAAAAAGACTCCTTTGGAATGGGGCCAAAGCTTTGTTACATAATCTGTATATCAGAGAACCATTCCTGATTGGGGGGGGCATATCCAGACATCTCTTCCTAGTTCCAGGAAAGTATTTTTTGCGGAGTGATTTCTTGCTCCAACTGTCTTTCCCTGTTACCATTTGCCAGAGCAATTTAGCTCCTAAGGCCATATTTTGAGTGGCAAGATTCCTCATTTGAAGCCCTCCTTCATTACGAGGCTTTTGGATTTTATTCCAGCTGACGAGATGGAGTTTCTTTTCATTTCCCTTACCTCCTTCCCATAAAAATTTCCTTAGCAGACCTTCCATTTTCCGAATAACTAACGCTGAGGCAAGAAGAATGGATGAGTGGAAGATGGGCATGCTATTTAGAACAACTTTAATGAGAATAGTCTTCCCTGCTAGATTGAGCCAATTGGCGTTCTAGCTTTGGATTTTGTTTTTAATTTTGTCTAATATAGAGTCCCAGCTTGCTGGATTGATTTTGTTTTTGCAGATGGGGATGCCAAGGTAAATGAAGCTCTCCCAGACAATTGTGCCTTCCATTCCAAGCTTTTTGGTTATTTCTCGAATCTCTCTTGCAGAACAGTTCCAGCTGAAGACTTTTCTTTTTTGAAGGTTGATTTTGCTTCCAGACACCACCTTGTAAATTTCCAGTTCATGCTTGAAGTGTTCAGCAGAATGGAGACTTGCTCCTCCAAGTAACAGGGTGTCATCTATGAATTGAGCATGGTTAATGCTCCGAGCTCCATTCACAATCTTTAGGCCTGGTAGCGTGTGGATATCTTGGCATAGGTTGATTTGGAAGCCGAGGACCGAAGCTTGGATAGCATAGAGGAGAGGAGACAACGGGCAGCCCTGTCTGAGTCCTCTGGATGCTTTGAAAAAGTCCGTAGGTCTTCCATTAACAAGAGGGGCAATCCAGGGATTATCCACACAACCTTTGATCCAGTTTATTATATCTGATGAGAACCCATACTTTGCCATAACTGCATAAAGAAAGTCATGCCTAACACGATCAAAAGCATTAGCTAAATCAAGTTTTATTACCATACCTTTCTCGTTACATTGATAGCTGGAGTGGATGGCTTCTTGAACAAGGATAATGTTGTCTAGGATTTTCCTTCCCTTGATGAAGCCTCCCTGATTTTTCGGGATAATCCTGGGCAGAATTCTTTTTAGCCTGGAGGCTATAATCTTGGTTATTATCTTGTACCCTGTATTGCACAAGGATATCAGTCTGAAATGGTTGAAGGAGTTGGCCCCTTTTTCTTTCGGAATCAGGGATAGGAAGGAAGAGTTGGTGCTACCCCCCATCCTATTGACCAACTGAGAGTGCCGGATCATTTTTAAGAGGTCAATCTTGATTATAGACCAGCAGCTGGTGAAGAATCTAGTGGTGAAGCCATCCGGTCCTGGAGCACTGTCAGGTTTCATAATCGAGAGAATACCTTTGAGTTCATTCATAGTGACTGGAGCAGTAAGGAGATGGTTATCCTCTGGCTTGATAAGGTTCGGAATGAGGTCCGGCGGATAGTCTGAGTTGTCAATCGGCTCCTCTAAGGGGGCTGTAAATAAATCCTTGAACGTCTCATGGGCAGCTTGCTTTATTTCTTCATAGTCTTTGAGGAGGTTACCATGAAAGTTGATTTCTGTGATCGCATTATAGTTCTTTCGCGCCTTAGCCTGTTTATGGAAGTAATTAGTGTTTTTGTCCCCACTTAAGAGCCAGAGGTTTCGATATTTTTGCCTCCAATATTCTTCTTCCATTCTACAGGCTGAGAAGAATTTTTTTTGGAGCCCCTCTTCCTTTCTTAAAGTGCTGTCATTTACCGGGGATGCGTCCATGAGAGTCTGGTGGGCACTCAGTTCAGCTTGAGCAAATTCCCTACTTGAGGTGGGCGTGACAAGGAGCTTTTCCTAGAGTTTCAGGTCCTTTTTAAGTCTTTTTAATTTGGATTCCCAAATGAAGGTAGGTGATCCATTAATATGTCTTGCTCAGGAGTCAGCCACGGTTTGCAAGAAACCCTCATGTTGGATCTAGAGGGGATTGAATCAGAAGGGGATCGGTCCGAGGTCCTTATCAAGAGTCAGCTCAAGGAGGATGGGCTTATGGTCAGAAGTGCAGCGGGGAAGGATTTTGGATGAGGCTAGAAGACCAAGGGAGAGGAAGGAGGAATGAACAAGGAACCTGTCAAGGCGGGCAACGACATGACCTGGTCCAGCTCTCTTATTTGTCCAGGTGAACAGAACTTTGGAAGGTTTTATGTCAAGGAGATCCCATCCAAGGATGATATCCTCGACCCATTCCCTCGATGGATCCCTGACCAGCGAACCACCTTTTTTCTCATTTGATGCCAGGGTGACATTCAAGTTGCCAGCTATTATAATGTTATCCAGATGCTGGTTATTGAGATAGGATTCAATCATGTTCCAGCAGTCTCTTTTTTTCTGAAAGTAAAACAGGAACGTAGAGGTTAAAAAGACTTACAGTATTCCCAGAGATTTTGTGGATGAGTTTAGTAAAAACCCAGTGGAGTTCACGAACTTCAGCTTCAATATCATAAAGGTTGGAGTCCCAGAATGTTGCAATGCCTCCAGACGCACCTCTGGAGTTGATGGCAATCCCAGGGCCTTTTTTCCAGAACTTTTTCCCAGCTTGGAGGACAGCAGCTTCCTCCATTTTTGTCTCCTGAATTAGCAGAATCTCAGGGTTGTGGATTCGGACAAGATCTTTCATAGCTTCTTCTTTTAGAGTGGATCCTAAGGCTCTGTAGTTCTAGGAGATGTATCGCATTAAGAACTTTGGCGAGGGGAGGTAGCCCCTTTTGGGGCCGGAGTTGTTCCTTTTTTAGATCTAGTGTTCATGATACCTTTTAAGGTTTTTTGTGAGCCTTCGAGGACTGCTAGATGTGTTGCCTCTTCTCTCATCTTCTTCTTTGATTTCCTCCCTCTTGGATTTTTGATGGGTATCGCCGGGAGACTGCTAGATGAGTCCCCTTCGTCCGATTCTTCTTCAGGCTCCAATTCTAGCTGAAATGGGTCTACACTTGCCTCTTTGGAAGGTCCAGAGATATCGGCTGCTGGGGTTGCACTCGGTATTTCCCAGGTTCCAACACCTCCTTACTTTGGGTATCTGTCTCTTTAAGTCTAGATTGGGTTTCGTTTTGGTTTCCAGGAGGATCGGAGTCCTTCCGTGGTTCTTCGGCATCTTGAATGATGATTGGGGCAGCTTTGGTAGCTTCCTGGTTGTTTGAGGTCGCTGGCTGGTTCTGCATGTTACTTCCTGTCTTTTTTTCCTGATTTTTGTTGTTTGTTTTCCCTTTTTTAACTTTTTGCCAGCCTTCTCCTTCTTCCTGGACCTGGATTTGAGGGCAGTTTTTCTGGAAGTGACCATGCTCATGACAGTGGTGGCTTTTAAACGGAAGCTGTTCATAATCCAGCTTTTGGTAGTGGTGCCAGTCTCCGACTTTTAGTTTAACTGCCTCAGGTAGCCCTGCTTCCAGATCTACCTCTACACATATTCTAGCACAGGAATATTGACCTTTGTTCTCTGCTTTGTCTATGAATCTCCCGAGAGCATTCCCCACTTTTTCTAGGGTTTGATTGTTCCAGCAATGGACTGGGAGATTTGGGAGCCTCACCCACACCGGTACTTCCTTCGGAACATCTACTTCAGCATTGAAATCCGGGGACCATTTATTGAGATACAGTCCTTGGGTGCCCATGAAGTACGAGCCGCTTCTGAAGACAAGATCTCAATCTTCTTTGGATATGAATTCGAAGATGAAGAATCCTCTTCCCACCAGGTAGCATGTCACACTGTTCTTGAACTGCAGTCTCCAGTTTCTTTGGATCCAATTGTCAGTGGTTTTTGTCGAGGGCCATAAGCCCATAAACTGCCCAACTAGTCCGCGTTCAGCTAGCGCCAGAGCGATCTTGATTGGCTGTTCAATAGGAAGATCAATTTCAGGGACTGCATCAAGCTTCTTAATGAATTTAGGAATGGACGGAGCAGCAGGTTTGAACCCCGGCGCCGAGAGTAACCTCCTGAAAGCTTCCTCAGCAGAGGAAGGGGGAGAGGGAGGGGAGATCCCTCCCCCAGGCGCAGCCATGGGGGCGGCCTGAGATCGATCACCTGCGCTGGAAAAGCACGCAGCCTCCAAACGCTCGCTCCCAAACCCTACGCTCTCTCTCTCTCCTCGAGCTCAACGCCAAAAAAAAACATTAACCTTGCAAATATTATTAAAACATTATTTTTGTTATTATTAAATATATTATTTTTATAATAAAATGAACATTAACAAAATTTATTAGTTATATATTAAAAGAATGATATGATATATCATATTATCAATGTCATAATAATAATAATACCAATCAATTAATTTAATCCTTGCAACTCGTTTTCTTTTCCATGTTAAAATATATGTTTATATGTTAAAGTAGATATTCATATTATATTAATGCAAATTTGGTATCATAACTTTTTACTCATTTCTTAACCCATATTTAAAAAGCATTATTGATTCACATGGATTTTAAACAATTTTACCCCCAATATTGATTAACATAGATTTCAAATTATTTTATATAACTTTTTAAAAACTTATATAAATATTAAGAATATAAAGATTTTTAATGATAATATAAAGATTTTTAATGATATGGCTAATTGATAAGATTTAAAGAATCCAACTTCACAATTAATTTATGGTGATAAGGGGTTGAAGGTGTGTACTTACAATAAATTTACACTTTCAATCCTTTGACTATGTGATCTTCACTCTTGCTTTAATGAAGGTGGTGGTGTGGTGTGATATGGGGTGGAGTGAATGTATGTTATTTGTAGATGGTGAAGGTGAACGTGTATAAGGCCAAGGGTAAAGATGAATGTGTCTATTTATGTATAATGTAAATGCATATTCTCATCTTCCACTTTCATCTCTATATTTACTTTTATACACAAATGTGCATTTCCACATGTTTATTTCCACTTTCACTTTCATGCCTCCGTCTCTACATTTACCTTTATACACAAATGTGCATTTCCACATGTTTATCTCCACCTTCACTTTCACAAGGGTAACAAATGATTGATGGGCATTTGTGTGAGAATGAGACGCAAGCTCCCACACTCACCTTCACTTAACCTCATAATAACCAACATAGATCCATCTAAAAGGAGATCTACCAAGCACTGAGAAGGATCAAATCTCTTAATGTGCAAACCCTTTTTTAGAGTAGAAATGTGTAATCCAATGTTTATGATTTTAGTTTATCTAATTTATGTTGTTATATATATATATATATATATAATAACATTTTATTATTTTTATCACTTTTTTTATAAAGGACACGTGTCAACTCTAGGAGGAGCATAGAAGGAGTTACACATCTCCCCTTACTAGGTTATACAATACACCTCTTCGATGCAATTAAAATAAGGATTTATATTTATATTAAAAATAAAAAAACTCTCACACTAACAGCATGAGTGGGCCTAATGGTTAAGAGCACGTGTTTCCTCTTAGGAGGTCACGGGTTCAAATCTAGAGGGGGGTAGTGTATGTACACCTCTGTAGACTTTAGCAGTTAAATCGCTGCGCAGAGGGGGGTCCCTTGTCCCACAAACAAGGGGGTCTCATACACCAATTTGGTGTCTCGCTTGGCGATGACCTTAAAAATAGATTATTATTATTATTATATCATCTTTATAATAAAATATATATTTATATAAAAATAAAAATATACATTTTTCAAACAAAAATATGTACCTTCACTCTTCACCTTAACATCCACCTCATCGAACTGAGATTGAAAATGTAAACTTTATATTACAATGAAGATTGAAGATGAAAATATATATTTGTGAATAGCATAAATGTACACATACACTCTTAACCCCACCACAAACTCAATCAAAACATAAAGAGAAAACTAAAGTGAAAGTGAATGGTAAAGTGACAATGAGAACACAAACTCAATCAAAACATAAAGAGAAAACTAAAGTGAAAGTGAATGGTAAAGGGACAATGAGAACACTAGGGATTAATGATATACCTTTAATATAAATTTGCGAAGAGGTGGTTTCACCTTATTGTTTAAAAAATGAAACTAAATCCTCACATCAACACAAAGAGAGTTTTGGTTTTTATTTATTTTGTAAATGGATGTGGGTTTCACTTTACTATTATTAAAATAAAATGTAAGTCTCCACATGAACAAAAGAGAGATTTTGTAGTGTTGCCTTCTTTTTTGTTAAAGAAACCTTTTAACTTTTTAGTACATACTTATTGTCTATGATGGCATCGTTGAATTGTGGGTTTATTTGTACATATTTTTATCGCTTTGAACTTCTATAATGATCTAGAAAGCAACACTATCACTCTACATCCAGCGCAATTATGTTAATACTACTGCCTTAAAAAAAACCCATATATTTGCAACTTTTTCTTCCCCCATAAATACAAAATTCACTGTATGATTGAAATGTAGACCAAGTATGTTCTTGAAGTAAATAAGCAATACTACCCATGTTCACCTTGTGGATTCCAAGATTTTTTTTTCTTAAATGTAATTAAATGTAAGCATTTTTTATTAACTATGTTGATTTTAAAAAAAAGTCATTAAAGGTAAGCATATATTAATTATGTTGATTTTTTTAAATGTAATTAAATGTAAGTATTTTCTATTTATAGAAGAGGCCTTAAATTAAATTAAAAAGTGATAAATTGATCACCAAAAGATATTATCAAGATTAAAACAACATTGTTATGAAAAGTTTATGGTTTATTTTTCTATTGGTATCTCTCAATTGTATTTTTGAGTATTATTTTTTCTTTTATATTTGAATATTGAGAGAGCTTTAAATCATTACTTTAAAGAAATTAAATGGGACTTGTTAAATGAGTGAAAGTAGAGGGTTGTTGTTGTCTTTATTAGGATTTAGTTTTCCCAAGTGATGTAATTACTTATTGTGAGACAATGCACCCCCACAAGGGGGTTATTACTCAATGCCGATTATCATACACTATAACTATGACATGGCATCCCAACTTTTTTTTCACACAGAAAGGATAACCTTATATTGAATAAAGTTGTGTCGAAAAAACAACAGATACATACTTACAAAGAGTATTTGAGCACTAATGCATCAAAATCAGGCATAAACAGATCAATTCTAAAATAGCGAGTACAACAGGTTATCACCTCCAGACAAGTCATGCAAGAACACTTATAATAGTCTATACAAAAAACAGGATTGCTAAAGCAAATAAAGACCAAGTGTAATAGGTGGGACACCGAAAGTATTATCACCCCAAAGCCAATGGCAGTGCAAGCAACAAAGAGGCCACCAAATACATAACAACATCAAAAACATGCCATTGATCCTTCAGCAATGACCACTTCGGAGGAAAGATCCTTCCAACTTATTGACCCCAAAGACATGTCGATCCCCGACTTGGACAACATATCTGCATGTGTGTTATATTCACGAAAAATATGTCGACAAGGCATAGGAGAGAGATGATCCAGAAAATTTTGAACACGTACAATCCAGGGATGGAGAACCAAAGATTGTAAATGATGTCGTTTCATAGCCCAATCTATGATGACCCGAGAGTCACCCAATATCATCTTCAAATTGATATCCCGAACACTAGCAAAGAAAAGAAGACCCCATGAAGCCAACAATTCAGCACGAGTGTTGGTGCCATTGCCAACATTCATGCATTGCCAAAAGGAGTGATTTATCTCCATCTGGATGACCATACCGACACCACACAACCCACGTTGTTCGGCCCCATCAAAGAAACCAATACGGTCAGCTACATTCAACTCAGGATAAATAATATGACGTGGTCGAGTACGAAGCCTAGACTGATTTCCAAGATCAACACAAGACATATATTGTAAACAATTCGAGCTAGGTCGATAGGGATCAACTGAAACATGAAGTTGTTTCTCATATGCCATAATTCCCAATTACGAATCAACCCCAACTCAATAGGAATGGCTGAATGTTTATAAACATGAAAGAGAAATTCCGAAAAATGTCTAGGCCCCCAGGACCAATGAGCATTCCGCACAACACACAAATGCCTCCACAAATGCCAAAACCATGGACAGAAAAAGAAAAGGTGCTCAACAGATTCCATATCATTTAAACAGAATGAACATCAACTTGGGCCCTGGTAACCACGACGCTGGAGCATATCCTAGGTGAGGATCTTCTAATTCAAAGCAAGCCAGGTGAAGCATTTCACCTTGAGAGGAACCTTCATCTTCCACAGTATAGAGTGCCACCAAGCCGGCTAGTTGGGGACAAGAGAATTTAACAATGAAGTATAAGCCAATCTAGCAGTAACATACCCATTCATCTTATTTCCAGCCCAAACCAAAGAGTCTGATTTATCATTAAAAAAGATACCTGCTTCCTGAAGATTTAAAATGAAACCATTCCATTCCTTAGCAACCAATCAAGAAAATCCTAGGAAAGGTGTTGTCAGAAATTCCGAAGAAAAGAACCCAATGACCATCGAAGCTTAACTTAAAACAGAGATATTTTTAGCATGAAGACTAGACAATAAACTGCTGGAGAACTTCCAATGGTCTATCCCAATAATCAGAGCCACACCCAGTGAGATATTGTTACACCTTCCCACCACCCAACGTAAATCCTATAGGATGATAGGAAGAGCTGAGCACAAACTGCACCAGATAGGCGAAGCATTACAGGTAGAAAATTTTGCATTGAACAACCATAAGGCAACTGGTAATCTCCGCGAATATTTAGATTTTAGAATGTTGCACCAAAGATTATACCGCATTAGGACACACCAAAGACTCTTAGCACAAAGGGCAGCATTGAATAAACCCAAGTGTTTAATGCCCCATTCTCCCCTCTCCTTTGGGAAAGACAAATATTTCCAATCCACCAAGTGAAATTTAGCAGAATCCTGCGATCCCCGCCACAGAAAATGGAAGAAAAGACTACGAAGATGGTCCAAGATCCCCAAGGGGATACAAAATAATCCAAACCAGTAAACAGACAAAGATTGAAGGACAAAAGTGACCAAGGTGAGGTGTCCTCCCAAAGAAAGCCATTTGGAGGACCACCGATTCATACGGATATGAAATTTTTTCACCAACCAGTCCCAGTCAGATTTACAATAAGAATTTGGTCGAAGGAAAAAACAAAGATAAATGAAACCATCCTCCAGATGTTTGTTCTGAACAGAAAAAAAGATCCTCAATAGCATGTAAAGTAAGATCATCAACCCCACAATGTCTAAAACAAGATTTACCAAGACTGAAGGTCATGCCCAAAGCACCACAGAACATGTCAGTCAGATCTTTTATGGCAATCCATTCTACAAAAAACCCGCAACCAAAGATAATGACATCATCAACAAAAAGTGTATGTGAAACATCAATAGTACCAGATACCTTCATAACCTTGATCACATGTGTCTCCTTAGCACGACGAAGGAGACTCAATAATAAGTAAAAAAAGGTACGAAGATAAAGGGCACCCTTGGCGAATGCCACATGACACTTTGAAAAAATGTGTGGGGGATCCATTAACCAACACAACAAAAGAAGCAGACTTAACACATGACATAATCCACTGAGTGATAATATGAGGTATACCAATATGTAGAAGAACCAAATGCAGAAAAGAACGATCCACCTTATCATGTGCTTTCTCCAAATCCAATTTGAGAACCATAGCAGAAAGTTTCTTAAGCTTTATAGAATGAATGGATTCTTGAACAATGCCAGCCGCATCAAGAATTTGCCACTCAAGGAAAAAACCAAATTGTTCTACGGATATGGCCTTTCCCAGAGCAATTTTCATCCGACCAGCAATAATCTTGGTGATCAGTTTGTACAATAAATTACAGAGAGAAATCGATCGATACTCCGCAAAGGAAGAAGGTCTGTCAGCCTTAGGTATAAGGGTTAGATAGGCAGTATTAAGAACATCCGGAATGAGTCCAGAGACTCTGGTATCTTCAATGGAATCCATAAGCTCAAGACCAATCAGTTCAAAAAAGTGAAGATAAAATTCAAACGTCCAACTATTGGGCCCTGGGATTTTGTCTTTAGCAAAATCCGTAAGGGCTAATTCTACCTTCTGTAAGGTAATAGGAGCACCAAGAGTCAAACAATCCTCCTCAGAAAACATAGACGGGTAGAGTTTGAGAACTTCCAATTGATCAGAGATATTAGCAGTCTTAGGATCCTTGTATAATGTGGAGAAGAAAGAAGAGGCCTTGAGTTTGATTGAGTCTCGATCCGTGATCAGATTCCCCTCTTCATCCCAAGTTTTCCAAATAGAATTGGTGAGTCTTCTGTGATTGGCATATGAATCGAAATACTTAGAATTTTCATCTCTTGAATGTAACCATATGGCACGACTCTTCTGATGAAGAGATTCCTCCTTATGGGCCAAGATATTACGCTTATGCTGAAAAAGATAATTTAAGTGCTCAGTCCGCCTAGGACTAAATGGATCCATAACAATATCAATACCCAGTCTGCCAATTTCATTCTCGATAGAAAGAAGAGCACTCTCTTCCTGATTTTTAACATTAATTTCCCACTCCTTGACAATCGACCGCAGCTTTGAAAGTTTGAATATCAAAGCATAAATAAGAGAGAAATGAGAAGGGACCTCCTGATGTAACTTAGTCCACTCAGAAATGACAAACGTGTTAAAATCATCCACATATAACCATGTAGGGTTGAACTTGAAGGGGTATAAGGTTTTGCTCTGATTGAATTCCAACTATAATATATGACTTTATGGTCGGAAACACCAAAAGATGCCAACATCTATATCTCCCCAAAGAATCACATAAGGAGTCAGAGATAAAAAACCGGTCAAGACGTTTCGCTATACCAACACCACCATTCCGACCATTAGACCACGTAGGAGACAGAATACCCAGCTCTATGTCCACCAAGCCAACCTCATCAAATAAAGCATGAAAGTAGTCAGAAAAGGGATTGATAGATCGATCACAACCCCATGCTTCGTCAGTAGACCAATTGAATTTTAGATCACCCCCAAGACACCCTTTGAGAGTATGGACCATAAATGTTCAACAGATGAATTGGGTCACCAAAACCCTTGAGTCTCCCTT
Organism: Pseudotsuga menziesii; assembly: GCA_001517045.1. NCBI lineage: Eukaryota > Viridiplantae > Streptophyta > Pinopsida > Pinales > Pinaceae > Pseudotsuga > Pseudotsuga menziesii. The sequence goes on along the minus strand of LPNX010235030.1, from coordinate 827,344 downwards.
TGAGCAGAAGACCTGCACACGAATGGAAGGCCTTTAGCTCAGCCAGTAAAGGGTTCCACCCCACTAGGGAGCCCCCAAAGTTACCAAAAGCATCCAAGGAACTTACAAAACACCCCAGACGCAACCAAAGAAAAAAATCACATGCAGTATCCCTCGAAGACATAGTTTCTTGTATAAAAACAATTGTCGGCCAGACCTTATCCAACAATATTTTGAACGCGGTACGTTTAGGCCCCCCGCCCAACCCACAGATGTTGAAGGAGAGCAGGTTCATTGGGGAACCTCTGCAAAGGCAGTACTTGCTCTAAGGGCCCGAAATGGAGAAGACAAAGCACAATCAGACAGACCACACGAAGAGAGAGGAACCACCATAGGATTAATGAAGGACTGCTCCCGAATAACATCCTTAAGACCCCAAATGTCCCTAACAGATTTTTTCTTTTTACGGATCGTCATAAACCCCCTATTGACGGTAGGGAGAGGAAGAATATTAGTAGATGGAGAGTGAACCAGTGCATAGGTAGGGTTCGAAGAGTAAGGAGTACCGGGCAAAGGAGACACAAATGAATAAACCAACACATGCTGAGGAGTATGTTATGACACCCCCACCGCCATATCGGGCAAGGAAGATAGGGATAAAAAGATATCAAGCATAATGGCTAGCTGGGAAAGTGTAGGAGGAGTAACCAAATAAGTGGAGAGATCCCCAACCCTCCTAGGAGAAACCAAAGTGCCATCATAAAAAAAACCAACTATGTGATCCCCCATAGTTAGAGACTGGTCCGAAAAAAGAGAAGAAAAACCAGGGTGGCCCTGTCCAGCCAAAACAGGGTTCGAGGGGCAGCCAGGAGTATCTAGAAGAGACAGAGAGTCAATAATATCAACTGAAGCAATAAACTTCAATAGAAGAGGAACATTGGAAGCAAACTTATCGACGAATGCCAAAGCAGACGGTTTGTCGAGAGGAATAAGAAACAAATTATCCATCTCAAACATAAGTTGAGCGCCGTCAACTCGATCATCTTCCCCAAGGGCCCGACCTTAACGAGGAAACAATGCCTTAGAATGTCCCAATAGACAGAACCAATGACACCTAAAGGCCACCTTCCAACAGTCAAGGCATTGTATGAATGAACCCTCGACCCAGATAATCTCCAATTCGGTCAGTAAAACCTCTGAGAGGTCGATGTCATCAAGAACACGTGGCATAGAACGATCAAAACCCAAAAGGTGCTCTTCCTCCATAAGGATAAAAGTGGCAATAGAATTGGTCACCGCCATAAACCCTTGTAAGTGCCAACACTGGATGGGAAATTCCAGAAGGAGAACCTAGAGGTGTCAATGAACCACCTTCTTGGTGCTTGGGTTGAAACCCACATGCCAACGCCTCAACACCAGAGATCCCAGTCCCAAAATCCAATACTGCGACTTAGTAGCAACTCTATCATCAACTGATAAAAACTGGAATAGCACCCAACCATTAGCCAGAGTGACGACTTTAGGATTGGATTTGAGAATAGGTTTCCAAGTCTCTCTAACCTAAGCCAAAATATCTGGACGTGACAACTTCACATACTCAAAAAGTGCGATGAGCGCACGCTGTGAAAGAGTCGCCACCATGTTAAGAGTGACATCACGGCCAAGGACACATACCGGGCGCCCAGGTTTGACCTTCTCAAAAATCAGATTTGTCGGACAAGAATAAACCTTAGGGTTTATACGATGACCCAACCCACCAGACGAAGCATTCGTCGCCCCCGAGACACCACGTCGAACAAGAAGCGAGGACGAAACCCCATCCTGAATGGTCGGAGAAGAAGCTTCCCTCGTCACAGGATCACCCAAGTAGGACGTCGAACTTTGAAACATGAATCTGAACATTGGGGTTCACTCGAAAACCAAAAGACAGTCCTAGAGATTGCACCATCGCCAAATGATGACCACAACGAAAAACCGTCACACAAGAGACAAGAAGAAAGTATGAAAGTATTAAGTTAGTGTCCTCGAAGGTTCCCATTATATTAAAGAGGGTTTGTTACATTACATATCAATAGTTTTAATAAAAGTTTAATATTTTACTATGCAAGAACCAAAACGAGTCAACTTTTCGTTGAACTTAATGTGCTTTTGGTTTCCAGTAATACTTTCTCTACCTTCGGTGTGCTCAAAATAACGTATGGTTGAATTTCTCTGACTCTCATCATGTTCTACCCCTAGTGAAAAAACACAACTTGTACCTCATCATGTGTGTGATTTCCTTCACATAGATGATCTACAACACACCTCAGATCCCACACTAACACTCAAACCACATGGTTCCCACTATGTTTACAAAAAAACAGATGCTTCAACACGTGAACAACTTAAGTTCCACAACAACAACCTACATCAACAAGATCTTGTGGATTAAAGGATTGTCGCACTCACTTACCTAAGTGATCATATTTTACTAGGTTTTTTTCAATAATTAACTTAAACCAAGTCAACACATGTCCAATTGACCTAATTCTAGGATAGGAATTTGGTGTGATTGAGGTCAACTAATGCGCATTGCCTCAGTTAATGCATTAGATCACTTAAATATGTATAAATATGTACATTTCCACTTGTAAATATTTACTTCACCAACCTATTGAGTTCTATAGTTTTAGTTTTGAACTCTTATCACATTATTTGAAATATTAAGCTTAGTACAATGATTTTGCAACTTGAGTCACAACAATAATTCATTTTGGATTGATTCTTCTTCCTTTTTTTGTACTAGGGAATGGCATGAGGTCCAGGGGTCCAATATGATTTGCTACCACTATACCCCTAGGTGCACCCACATATCCCAGAAGCATGGAGCATGGATAAGTTGAGGTTTGAACCTATAACGTTGCAAGGAGTGCCTTAACAGTACACTCTATCATCAATTGATCTACACCATTATAGGAGTTGCATTCATTCTTATTATTCTCTGTAGCTAAATTATTTGTACTAATAGTAATTTTATAATTAAACAATTATTTAATGCTTCAATTTGTTATCTAATTCAAACTTTTCATTAATTCATTGTCATGCATTGAAAATTTTATACTTAATCCCTTATGTTCATTAGTGCACTTTATATGGTTGGTATATTCTACAACTCATTAGTTAGTATTCATAATGCTTAATTAATTATATACTCTCATTGATCAATCACCATAAGCTTTCATTGGTTTAGGTTAATGTTCGTAACAATCATTCCTATGTTGTGTTTATCCATCACAACTATTTTACCATGTCCTTCAAAAGTGTGTTTCTTCTTTTATAAATAGGGTTCCTATCATTATGAACTATTAATAATAAAGCATATATAACTTATCATTAAGTGCACTAGGTTGTTCATATGATTATCTCTCAAAAACAAAATTATAAAATGGGGAGTTGGTAAAAAACCTCACAAATAAACAGTGGATGAAGGTGCAGGAGGGGTCCTTTTTTACCCAGGTGGAAATAAAATCCTTTCTTTCTCGTGGGGTCCAGGGAAGAGGACGAACAATCGGGCAGAATGGGAAACCTTAATACATGGGATAGAGGCCCTAAAGGAGCTAAACACCAAATCATGTCAAACTTATGGGGACTCTTGGATTGTTATCCACCGGTTGAAGAAACTATAGGCAATAAAAGAAGTTGAAATTCGAAGGGTGGAGAAGAGAATTTTAGCTCATGCCAACAACCTCGCAAACCTTCAATTTTTTCATATCAACTGACACAATAACGGTGAAGCTGATCGATTAGCCAATATAGGATGTAGGTTTCCTGAAGGCGAGCTAGTGATCAACATTCCCTTACAAGAATCAAGTGGACTCCATGTTTTTTAAGTTCAAGTCTCTGGTACTTCAATGCAGACAATGCGGAAGGATGAGCATAATGTCCTTTCCATACTCAACAAACTATGCCCTGAGTATTCTATATTTCTTTCCATATTTCATTCCAAGTGGGAAAGCTTTCCTAATTGGAAATTTCCTTCATTAGATTCTTTTTCTGAGTCCTGAATCAAGGAGCAAGACAAGTTGATGCGAATGGGAGTCATCAAGACCTCCAAATATCAAGCTCTCCTAGTTTCTGACTCTTCCAAAGTGAAAGAAAAGGGGAAATCAAAGAAGAAGGAGCTAAAAGTAGCTGATTTGAAGGCTAAACAGAATCAATAAACTTCCGAAGGGGCCTCAGGATCTAAGAAGAAGAAGTTTGAAAAGAAGTTATGTCTCTATTGTGAAAAGGGGTACCATATTGAATATCATTGTATGAGGAAGGAAATTGATGAAATTTCAACTCTTCTCAAGCAACATAACATTGCTTCCCCAAGAGCAAATAAGCCTGATGAAGAACCACATACAGAAGATACTGAAAGGTGTCATGCTTTGAAAGCATCTATCTCTCCATCCTCAGCATATATAATAGATTCTAGAGCTTCGAACCACATGGTTTCTTCCAAAGAATCCTTCTCTACCCTCTCACTAACAAAGAGGCTGAACATTCACATGGTAGATGATTCCCAGATTCCAACAGAAGGAAGGTGATTAGTCAGAGCAAAGCATGGTGAGTTCAAGAGTGTATTATATGTGCCCTCCCTTGCTGCTAACCTGTTATCTGTTTATCATATGACTCATATCGGATCTCCCAAGAGAGTTACATTCGATTCAGAGACAATTGAGATTACAGAAAAAGATACTGGTGTTACAGCTGATTTTACCACACATGGTAGATCACACATTTATGGCCTTCCCTGTCCCTCTGTATATTCTTTAGACCCCATGGACTATTTTTGTACCTTTGATGTTTCCAAGATCATCCCTAAAAACACATGTTATTTGCCATACACGACTTTTAAACCCTTTCTCGCATATATACGCGGATATAACCCTTAAACCTGCGTACATTGGGATGTGTGCAAAAGGCCAAAGATTTTTGGAGTTTTCCTTGATGTGGATCTGAGTCACTTGTCTCTTGGCCTTCCATATTCCTTGATATCGCTTGGATTTGACCTTCCATTACCCCATTGAAGCACTATATAAGGAACCCTTTGGATACATTGAAGAGGAGGAATTGAAGAGCAAAAAAACTGTAGTCCATTGTTGTCGTAGCTTGCTTATACTTGAGTCTGCATCCCTTTGTCCCTTGGAGCACTTCGTGTTCTTCCCAAGCTTTCCTTTGCTTGTGAGCTTGCTATCGAGAGATGGAGGATTGAGGTGGTGGAGGGCCAGGTGGAGGACTCAGTTTCTCCGGTTCCCAAACGTGCCGACAGAGGTTGTCATTCATGTAACCTCTGATTTATATTAATAGAAATATATTTTCCTGTCCAATGATGTGCATTTAAATGAATATTGAATCCATTGACGCTTTTAATTGCTTATACATTATTGATTATATATGCTAGAGTAGGTCTAACACCATTATATAACATGCTTGTCTTGTTTGCTGATTGTTGAGAGAGCAAATTGTTAACACAAGCGGGATTGGAAAAGCTAAACGAGGATCTACATCAACCATCCAGAATAAGGTATGTTTCGAGATCCTTTAGTGTTAGATGTTTTATTTCTCTTGCATATTGGGAAGGGATTGATTTCTGCGGTTACTTTGTCTCTTGTGGTACACCCCAAGCCATAGGAAGTTTTCTCCGTAACATAATTGGCGACCATACTGGGGAGTTCCTAGTCATTTCCTTTGGGGGTTTTATTGATATTCAATATTCTTGAATTGCTCTGATTTCTCTGTTTCTAAGTCAGGTTTGGGGGCATGTTTGCCTAGTAGTGTCTTATAGGAGTAAATTTTGTCTCAGCTTGTCTATTTGTCTTCTTTTTTTATCTCTTTTTCTTCCTGTACGCGGGTTTTGCCTTCACAGTTGCATGTACACGCGAGTTTTCCTAAAATAGTCGCGTATATACGTGGATTTTTTGCAAACAGCCGTGTATGCCCGGAGTTTTTCCTTTTTGGGGAAGATTAAGTGTTGCTGGGTGAGTTTGGATGATTGCTGAGTCTTCTTGGATGCTTCTGGAGTTTGTATACACCTCTATTTGTGACCAGAGACGCTTTTTAGTTTAAATTTTTGAAAATGTTCTTGTCATTTCATTTTCTATTTTTTGTTTTGGGATTAGTGCATTAAGTCTCTTTTACCTTGGTGCTTTGCTTGGGTGCTGTCTGGTAGTGCTTGCAGAGTCTGAGGGTTGTAGAGTCATACGTTTGCTTTTTATCTCATTTAATTCAAAAAATACAAAAAACATTTGCTTTTTGCATCATTATGCATTGTTTGCATTTTGCATTTTGCACGGTACTTGCATTAGGTTTGCTTGGAGAGTATTAGTTAGATTTTCATATAGGAATGATTTCATATTCATTTGAAGGAAAAAATTTCACTTCACGTAGTAGCATACCCTATTCTTCATTTGACACAGTGCATTTGCATTAATTGTTAGGTGTGCATTTTACTTCTTGTTGCATCATAACATCATTAGTTGCATGACCATTTTCCCTTTTGAGTAATAAGCCAATTAAAATCAACGCATAATAAAATGAATTACACTCTTTTCTTTTATAGGGTGCACCAACAAGATTAGGTTTGAGGGTCTTGGAATAGTTCATTGTGAGTAAATTCTCCAAGACCACTAAACGAAACATTTATGTGTCTGTCCAAGTGGGAGTGTGAAAATCCTTTATATAATTAGTGTTTCTCAGGATCCTCCTCTTACAAGGGAGTTAAGCACGAGGCAGAGTGAGCGATTATGATTGGGATGACCCCTGGTTGTAACTGAGTAGCACCGAAGATATTTCCAGGATTGTATTTGTATCTGGGGGCTCTTTCGAGAGTTTCGGGATTCGCTACCCTGCCCATACGGTCAATCCCTCCTGAGCATTGATTATATTGAGGTGACCTTAGTTGCCTTACCTAGGTTATCGAGGGGGTACTTTGCAGAGGTTATTCTGCAGGTGTCCTGGCCAGGTAGGGGTCAGACAACACAGTCGCTATATGCATTGAAGCTGAGGGCCACTATAATTGGTTACGAACCTCCGCTTGTTGTGTATGGGAGTCTCAAGCCTCTCCTAGGCAAGACATACCTACTTCATTCGGGAGCTCACATATCCTACCCTTGTTTGCTTGCGATTTGGATTTACATTTTATAGGTGTGTGCTCTATGCACGCTAGTTTGCCTAGGTTTTGCGTAATTAGATCGAGTCTTTTCATTTTTTGAGTCATAGTGGATTCAGGCGCGGTACTTCTCCGTTCTCGTCGTTTAGTAGGACTTCCACCTTCCACGTCTCCTCCTCCTTTGGGAGAGAGAAACAGATAGTCCGGGTAGACTACTTCTCACTTTGATTTACACACTATGGGAGATCATGAGGATGAGATTCCTGAGATGTCCTCTCCACCTCACGATGTTGGGGAGGAATATCCTACTCCCATATATGATCCTTCATCGAAAATACCTTCACATTCTAGTTATGATCCCTCATTCACAGGTCACCGGTATCGGTTACCAAGCGACGAGATTCATTATGAACCCACAAGCACTAGGCATGTTCGTTATGGCATGTCTGATATCCCTGCACTCGATCCGACGCATCATGTCGAGTCAAAAGTTGAACCTAGCACTACGTGTGGGGGCACTCCTATTCCTTTCCATGCGAAGAGATTTGGGAGCACTAGTCACATTGCACCTTCCATCCCAATGGTGGAAGCAACCTCACATGCCCGTCCTAGACCTAGTGTTAGTAACCATATGCAGATACTAGAACTAAAATGAGTGACCATTGGGAACACCACTTACATCCCTTCACATGTCCCTTCGTCCTCGAACCCTAATCCTTCGAATGCATCTTTGACAACCCTTCCTCCCCCTCATTCACGTGGTCCTTCAGGCCGGAATATTGCTACTAGCCATGTTCATACTGCGACTGCTCGCATGGTAGTATCTCAGAGTCAAGTACCTCCTGTTGTGTAGGGAGGTCATATCCCTGTTTCTGGATCATCTTATGGTCCATATAAAGGAGTTCCCCATATCCCTAACTATGGACATTCTCATAGGACATCCCATGGGCCACCTTATGGAGCTTCTCATGGACAATTTTATGGACCGTAGAATGGACAGAACTATCAACCCTATGGGTATGGGTATCAACAACCTGCTTATTCTTCCAATTATGGCTTTGTAGCACCGCATAATCAAGGTACACCACATCACAATGCTTCCATGCAGCCCTATACAGGTCAAATGGGAGGAGGTTGTTATGGCCAAGGCCATGGTATTTAAAGCAATCAGCCTTACATGAACCAGAACTATTAGGGAGCGTGGCATATACCGGCTCAACCTAGGCTCCCTTTCCTCACAACATTGAACTTACTTGACTTATCGAGACTTATGAATGATCCGGTATCTCATGACCCGTCCTGGTCGACCGTCCCTAACAAGATTCCTTCGAACATCCCCAAGTTCGAGGGAAAAGCTGGAGAAGATCCTAGTGAGCATGTCACTACTTTTCACCTTTGGTGCTCTTCCAATTCCTTACATGATGATTAAATCCATTTGAGGCTATTTCAATGCACCCTCACTGGGCCTACAGCGAAATGGTATATAGAGTTACCAAGGGGGGCATACGTTTTATTTAATGACCTTGCCATGAATTTCCTCAATCACTTTCAACTACTTGTACGTTACGACGTCAGTACTTAGCTCTTGTCGACATTTCGACAAGACAAAGACACACATATCTCGGACCATATTCAAGAGTGGCGTAGATGAAAGTGGTTGATTAAAGCCTTTATACCACCGAAATTTCTCCTTGAGTGGTTCCTCAAGTCGTTGTTACCTTACATCTAGAAAGATGTTTCTACATCCGGAGTCCAAAACGAGGAACAAGCAATCTTTAGGGTACAAGAGTTGGATTTGATCTACACTCAATCCGGACTTTTGTATGAGATTATACCTAATGCTCTGCGATCTAGTTTCGATCCCAAGATAAATCCTGGACCACATGCCGATGGCATTGTGGGCTGCACAAGTACCAAACCTGCGGATTCAGTTGTGAAACAAGTGAGCTAATTATCAATTAATCAATCCGCATCGGGACAAGCCACAGATTTGTCTCAACCTACCCAAACGACAAGTGTACTTTTCGTGCAATCGTCGGACCAGAAGGGAAACCAACAGCCTGGAAGGAATAAGAAAAAAAGGAAAAATAATTGTAAGGGTGGGAACAAGAACGAAAATGCGAATTATAATGACAAGAACGCTTGTAATGCTGGGGGGACAAGCATACTAAATGTAAGGTAAAGTTTCCTTGCAAGTTATGTAAGGAGGACCACCTCACTCACTTGTGCCTTCATATGGAAGATGCCTCGAGGTTCATAGCATAGGGCCCAGCCGTGCTAACTAATCCTTTACCCAACAATCAAAATATGAACTCGAGGACCATTGATCCTCATTGTGCATCGGGTGGAGATCAAAAGCCACCGGAGGCCAATACTGGTCATGGTTGAGTCAACATGGTGCGCACTACTAAGGTTGTGACTCGTGTGAAGGATTATGGTTCATCACAACTAGACCTTGGAAAGGAACCCACTCCACCCAAGAGCCCTTTGCGTATCGAAAAACCCATGGATAAACCTGAAGTTGCACCTCACATTCCTAAGGGAGTCCTAAAGCGTCCAGGGCACAATCCTAATGCCCGAGCCGCCCAGAACTATTCCGTTGTCGATGATTTGGGCCAAACTCCTTGTGCGATGTCCGTGCTTGAAGTACTTCAGGCTTGTCCTCCATAGAGGAGAGCCTTGATTTCTACTCTTGGGGTTGATGCTGATAACTCTTCTTCCATTATCAAATTTGAAACCATGGGAATACAACCTCACTTGCCTTACTATGTGTCTCTTTTGATTCATGTAGAATGTCTTAATATGACCGCCAAACACACTCTTATTGACGAAGATGCTGCTGCTTCCGTGATGTCTTTGTCATGTTGGAAGGGTTTGGGTTCTCCCGAGTTGTCTCAATCTGCTACTATGTTGACAGCTTTTGATGGTAGATCATTTCGGCCCCATGATATTTTTCCTTCTCTTAAGGTCCAATTGGGAGGAAAGACCGTCGCAATCGAGGTTGAGGTGGTTGATGTGCCCCTTGACTACAATCTTTTGTTGGGCCGAAATTGGATGTATAGTATGCAAGCCATAGCCTCTTCTCTCTTTCGAGTGGTATTCTTTTCATTTAATGGGAAGATTGTTACGATTGATTCGACATCATTCTGTAATCCAAGTGTTAATGCATCATCGAGAACTTCTATCCCGATTATCGATCATTCTCAGCTGGCAATTTGGAGTGCGGGTGTGGGTATGTATCCTTCTCTTATGGGAACCTTTAGCTATCTTGCACCTGTTCTTATGATCAGATCTAGTTTTGGTGGGGATTCATCCTTGTTGAATTCGGTGTCTTTGCGCACTACCCATATGGAAGATCCTTAGATTATTCCTTCACTGAGTCCTTCGATTGGACCTATCGAAATGGATGTGCCATTGCCTGCAACGATGGTAGCATATCAAGCAAATATTGGTCAAGTTGCAGAACCTAGTCCTTCCTCTTCGTGGATGGAGGAGGAGGACCCGTATGTGCTGCCTGCATGGGAGCTTGAGTCCTCTCATGCACATGATTTCCTTGATGATGTTTTTCCATCGGATGAAGCCATTATTGAGGCCATGTCTAGGGTTGAGCCACCTTGGTAAGAATTACATCATCGATCATATTTTCTTCCTGAACTTGACCGTATGGAGCATGATGAATTTCGGGAGATTCTTAGCGAGAAGATTGGTAGTCCCGTGGTTCCATTGAGCTCTCTTGGTCAGATGGCCGATGGGAACATGGCGAATTTATCACCTACTATTCCTATCAATATTTCTCGCGATCTTGGCATAGTTGAAAACATCTACATTGGGGTGAGTTGTTCCCCTGATGAGATCAAGGAGTATAGCGAGCTATTTAAAGAGTTTTGTGACATATTTGCTTGGTCATACGAGGAAATTCCAGGTATTGACCCTCGTATTGTCGAACATGAAATTAAGAATTATCCGGATGCGAATCCGGTTCAACAATGTTTGCGTGTGGTGAATCCTAGAAAAGCACCCACCATTAAGGCTGAGATAGAGAAACTATTAAAAGTCGGTTTTATCTATCACGTTCCCCTGGCGAACTGGGTTTCAAATCTCGTTCCGGTTGATAAGAAGTAGGGAGCGATCCGTATATGCATTGATTTCCGTGATTTAAATCGTGCTTGTCCTAACGATAATTTTCCCACACCATTTTATTGATCAGATTTTGGATGAGTGTGCGGGAAGCTAGGTATTCTCCTTCATGGACGATTTTTTCGGATATAATCAGATTCAGATCAAACCCGAGGATCAACATAAGAATGCATTTATTTGTCCTTGGGGTACTTTTGCATATTGAAAGATGCCTTTCAGCCTTAAAAACGCCGGAGCTACATTTCAGCGGGCTATGACCTTAATTTTAATGATCTCAAAATGATTATCGAAGTGTATTTGGATGACCTTGCTGCTCATTCTTGTTTGAGAGTGCATCATCCATACCATTTGAGATTAGTATTCGAAAGATGCCGTCATTACCAGGTTCGTTTAAATCGTCATAAGTGCATCTTTTGCGTGACTGTTGTTCGCTTGCTAGGGTTCATCGTATCCAGGGAGGATATAAGAGTCGATCCCTTAAAGGTTGAGGCAATACTTCAATTGTCTCCCCTGTGTAGTATTAGACACCTTCAATGTTTGCAAGGCATGGCAAGTTTCTTGTGGAGATTCATAGTTAATTTTGCCAACTTGATTAAAGGCTTTATGCATCTTTTAAAGAAGGACACTCATTTTTGCTGGGATGAGCTAGCCTAGGAGTCCTTTGATGCTCTTAAGCAATCCTTAGCATCGCCCCCCGTGCTTAGTCCACCTGACTATAGCCGTGATTTCTTGATTTATGTGGCTGCGTCCATGGAGACGGTTGGTATGGTTTTGGTTTAGGAGGATGAGGAGCTCTACGAGCATGTCATATATTATTTGAGCTGAAACCTTATTGATGCGAAAATCTGTTATTCCCATGTGGAGAAGCTTTCCTTGGTTACCATTCATGCGGTTCAGAGATTGAGACATTACATTCTCCTTCGCCGAACCTTGGTTGTAGCTCATATCAATTCGTTTCAGTTTGTCCTCACTAGAAGGATGATTGGGGGAAAATACAATAAATGGATTGTTATTTTGCAAGAGTTCGATCTCGAATCCGTTTCGGCGAAATTGAAGAAATCGTTGATCTTTGCGGAGCTCATATATGATTTTCCAAGTTTGGAGGAGGAAGAGGTTTATGAGGATACATTTGTCGATGAGCATATTTTCCTTATCTCAACTTTGGACCCATGGTACGGGGATATTATTGTATATTTGCAAACATTGAAGGTCCCTACTCACCTTTCACGGGATGAGCGACAACGATTACGTCATGTAGCTAAGAACTACCTTATAGTGGATAACACTTTGTACCGCCATGGGGTAGATTCCATTTTGCGTCATTGTTTAACCCATGATGAGGCTGAGGTTGTGCTGAATGATTGCCACAGAGGGGTGTGTGGTGGTCATTTATCTGGGCTTTCTACAACCCCAAAAATATTGAGAGAAGGATATTTTTGGCCGTCGATCTTCAAATATTGTGTTAATGCATCAAGAAGTGTCACCCTTGCCAGGTGTTTACACGCAATATGCGCTTGCATCCAGCCCCATTAAATCCTATTATCACCATCGGGCCCTTCACTAAGTGGGGGCTTGACTTTATGGATTGCAGCCCAACTTCGGCCGGGGGGCATCATCACATTATAGTGGCTATTGATTATTTCACAAAATAGGCAGAGGCTATGCCCATGGTTAGGTCTGACGGTGAGACAACCACACATTTCGTTTTCAACCAAATTATTACTCGGTTTGACATTCCGAAAGAGATTGTCACTGACCATGGTAGGAACTTTAGAATAGAATGATGGAAGAGTTGGATTCAAAGTTAGGGTATAAGTAGGAGCATTCATCTTCTTATTACCCTCAGGCGAATGGACAGGTTGAAGCAATGAATAAATCACTTAAGTCTATTCTCCAATGAACCATCGCACAAAGCAAGACGAATTGGCATATCATGTTATATCCTACTTTGTGGGCCTATAGAACCGCGATTAAGACTGCCACCAGTTTCTCTGCATATCAGCTTGTGCATGGGGTGGAGTCTGTCTTGCCGGTTGAATGCGAAATCCCTTCGATGAAGTTAGCTATAGAGATTTTACTAGACACTTCCATATTGGAGGAACGTTTGGTCCACTTAGAGCAGCGCTGAGATGCCTTGGTGTCTCTAGAAGTAAATAAGTGTCGCGTCAAGGTCCAATATGACAAGTCTGTCCATCCGAGGTCCTTTTGTGGGATCAAGCTAAAGAACCTTTGGGGGCAGGGAAGTTTAATCGCATGTGGCATGGTCCTTACATGGTCAAATGTGTGTTAGAGAAGGGCACCTATGAGCTAGTGGATTATGAAGGGACAGCCTTGGCGGAGCCTAGGAATGGGCTCTATCTTAAGAAATACTATGCATAATCTTCAGCCAGGGCTGATTGGTGTATATTATTGTATAGTGTTTGAATTTCATAGTTAGGTTTTCTTATGGTGATCGGGTTTGTTGATTAACTTCTGTTTCTTCTAGCAGATGTCAATGGAGTCTTCCGTTTACATAGGATTCACCGATGGTGATAGCCGTCACACTCAAAACTCAGCTTTGGCTGCTTGGGTGATTTATACTCCTACGAGTCAAGTATCGTCTTCAAGAGGCATATGTTTATGGCCTTCTTCGAACAATGTTGCTGAATATAGTGCCATTATTGAGTTATCGTGTGATGCCATTTCACATGGTATTCTTTATCTTGAGGTACGTCTTGATTCGTAGTTAGTGGTTTCACAGCTTAATGGCTCGTATCGTATTAGGGATCCGATATTATTACGAAGATTCTTATGTGCGATATTGCTAGAACGACAATTTGAGAATATAACATACATTCATATTTCAAGAATTTTTAATCAAGTTGCTGACTCATATGCTAACTATGTGTTAGATTGGAATTTGTCTCATAGACCATAAGCATATCACAAACATACATTTTTGCACACATGTAAATAAATAAAATCGATCATCATAAAAGTTTTTCATTAACATCCAAAATGTGACGTCATAATACATAAGTGTCATAATACAAAATTGGGGCTTCCGAGCCACCAAAATATAATACACGGTTGTACAAAAATAAATACTCTCAGGTCTCTAAGCCTGAGGAGGAGGAGGGGGGTTCTGATCGTGGTAGCACACCACGGCTCTAGCTAGCCATCGAAATAATCGAACCCATGCCCGTGGTACACCAACCACCTGGCGCTGCATGGCCTCAGGAAAGTCCTTGACTTGCACCATGGGTACCCTGTGTATCAAGCGTACGAAGTTTGTGTGAATTATTTGGAGCGTTCGCTCCGCATCTGCACCCATGATATCGTCTCCTCTTCCCCTCCATCTATGATGAGGGAAACCATCTAGTCATCGTGGTCCAACATCTGCATACACATGACAGATTGTCACTATGTGTCGTCACACCAAAACATGTCTTTTGAGTCAATATATCAAAAAACACAAAAAAAATTTAATAATTCAAAAAACTTAAAAAGTGGGTTTGGGATTCATTACCTATGTCGCCATATGCCGCTCTTGGTGGTAGGGGCATGTCCGGATCTCCATGGAAGTCTATCCCTGCATAGGGGTAGTCATAGATGGCAATGATCTTCCTCCACCACCATGGAAAGAAGTCTGCTGGGTAGGGGTTAGCCACCCTACCTCTGTCCAGTCTGTGCATAACATTTGCCCAACGTCGTTGGGCCGGATCTCGAAATCCATGTGGAGGAATGTCCACTCTAGGGCTTAACCTTGGTACACGATCAAATAAGAACATGCTCAGTATGCTGCCGAAACCGAAGTTTCTCACCCTACCCATCTTGCAGTCACTAAGCTATTGCTTCATGTTGCTCAACAACGCAGTGCTCCAGTCATACACTGTGGGTCTCATACACTCCACCGCATAGAACATCAGTGGCCGAAAGGCCTAGTGGAGTGAGGCTAATCCGACTATCCTGCCTAATGCCAATAGTATGGACTTCAGTCCCAGAATCTGGATAGAGTTTGTCAGGATTTGACTCCCAACCTTTTCCGTGTCCGAAAAGTAGTACACCACAATGTACTCATCAATAGTCAATCCACCTCCTGGCCCGCGAGATCGAAGATTTACCACCTCTCCTCGTCAGGATAATCTAGTGATAAAGTTTATGTCCTCAACTTCTGTGCTAAGCAACATCCCATCAATGTGAAAAATCTCAGAGTCTGGATCCCAGTAATCCACTAGCATCTGGAGGAGTCTTGGTTTGGCCCTCAGGCTGCCAAGACACCAAAACTTATACAAACCACATGCATGTAATGCTTGTTGGGCCATTAAATCACCTTGCACGACCTCTTCTACATTACCATGTTCCCTCTCCCTCCACTCTAATACCATCCTACACAAAAAACAAGAGTTTTGATTATTATTTGCCCTTGAAAACCTCATTTGCGGCCTCATACGCGACTGTTTACAAAACACCCGTGTATGTACACGAGTTTGGGCGTTTTTTTCCATGTATGGCCAGCCCTATATGTGAAAAAAGCCCCGATAACTGCGTGGGATGAAACACATAATTTAGGATGGCCTATAAAATTAAATGGACCATGAAAACTTAAAATTTTTGCATGAAATAGGAAGAGGAGGACATGAGGAGTTACCTGGATCAAACAACGTCGAATTTCGTTGGACGATGCTCCCAGAATTCGCGTTGGAAGTTTTGAGCTCAAATGGGTAAAAATTTCAAATGATATAGAATTTTTGAATTTTTTACTATTTATAGAAATTTTTTACCCACTTTCTATAGTTTTGACCGTTTTTGACCATTTTGGACCGTTTTGAACTAATTTGATGATGTAGGAGTCCATTTTGAGCGCGGTTTGATCATGGTTTTGACCCATTCGTGCCGATTTCAGGTATTATGTCTAAACTGGCATATAGGTTAGGTTTCACATCCATTTTCATTTTGCATGACCTTATGACCATTTCATTATAACGTTAGGTACGAACCCATTCTATCTTGTCACAAAACCTTCTTGTTGCTTTTAGAAGTGGCATGATGTGAATGGTAGAGCTTGACCATACATGGGTACTCTAGCTAGCTCCTGTTTTGCATTTGGTGCCCATGCCGACATTTTTCCTTTAGGGTGTGGGAGTCCTTTGTATAGTACCGCCATGACTTTGCGCAAGAGCCTCATACTCCTCTTGATATTTTTGCTATCCTTTTCCCCATGAATCCCTTATGTCAAGTTGTAATTGCATTATCATAAGTTTTTCTTGCCTTATTGAGCCTTATGCCAGCTTCCCTAACTTTGATTATCAGCCATATAGCCCGAGCTTGTCTCATGTCTAGCCAAGCAGAGCCATTTTACATATCTTTTGCATCTTGATTCCCCATTTTTACCGGGAGGGGACTTTCCCCCGAGTGTCGTTATCCTACACATGTTTCCTTGCATTGAGCATAGGTATGTTCCGCTACTTGGAACTAGTTTGTTTTCCCCTTGACACTCATCTCCTCCTAGTTTGTAACTATACAACACTTTTATTCTTTTTCAAGCTTTTCAAAATATTTGAAAAAGTACAAAAAAACAAAAAGCCGGACAGGAAAAGATGTTATCTTTGGCAGCAGTCGAGTCATGTCGCCTTCAAATAGAGCACTATATATCACATCCGTTGGTTGGGTTAATAGTTTGAATTTAGGAGCTATACTCATTTCTCTGAGTTTATCTCCTCCGACTGGTTAAGATTCCAGTCCTTATGGAGCCTTTGTTGATGCCTCCTGTGTCGTAGAGATGTCCCAGTTTTGTATATTGAGTCTATGCTGCCTACATTCAGTCACCATTCGCCTTTATGCTCTTGTTCGAAGGAAGTTGAAGCCTGAGTCGTCCATTCCTCAGTTTTCTTGACTTTGCATGTCAGCCATTCCCGGTACTGGTACTGGTTCGAGCACATTATGATCGAGTCCTTCCACATTATACAACTTTGCTGAGTACCTCATGTTTGATGATGGGGGATGCCTTAATTCCCTCCTTCCAGCAGATTTCATCCCATCAACTTCAGATCATTTATTCTGGGATAGGAGTCTAGAGTCATTTTGAGTGCCTTGAGACTTGCAGTCATCAGTGGTAGGTTCTCTCACCATCAACAGTTTTGGGAATACATCAATGTCCCCCGATCGATGGATTCTTTCAAGTGTTCGACCTCAACACATTTATTCACACTTGTTAGATTGCACTCTAGTACCTTGATTCCCATTTTCATTATCGGTGGGTGATCTCGTGTTTGTTAACGGTATACATCAATGATCTGTAATCAGACGATGGACTAATATGTTCAACCTAGACACCTCTATTCACATAGTAGGACATGTACTCGTAGCGGTTTGTGTAGAAGACTTTCCAGATTGGTGGCATTCCAGATGCACTACCTCCTTGATCGTGCCAATGTTCATGAGATTTCAGCTCTCGTGACTTGATTCCACTGTATGTCAGATATCTTCAGCCATTATGGAGATCTTGATCCATTGTATATCTTCAGATTTCATGGAGATCATGATCCTTTGTATATCTTCATCATGGAGATTCTGATCTATCTATATTGTACGTGGTGATGACCACACATGTCATATTTTGTATCATGCCTATTCATGGCCATTATACTCTTATGTATCTGGGACTACTGTATGTACATGCAGAGATATTTGTATTATATTGTTGGATGGCTGGTTCTTCCACTTGGTTCTTCATCAGTCCACTTTTGGGATGGATTTATAATGTATTTCGGCCATCGTATCACCCCTCTGACCTCACACATTAGGGGGCATCTGTTACAATTGATTTTACCACACATGGTAGATCACACATTTATGGCCTTCCCTATCCCTCTGCATTCTCTTTGGACCCCATGGACTATTTTTGTACCTTTGATGTTTCCAAGGTCATCCCTAAAAACACATGTTATTTTCCATACACGACTTTTAAACCCTTTCTCGCGTATATACACGGATATAACCCTTAAACCCGCGTACATCAGGATGTGTGCAAAAGGCCAAAGATTTTTGGAGTTTTCCTTGATGTGGATCCAAGTCACTTGTCTCTTGGCCTTCCATATTCCTTGAGATTGCTCGGATTTGACCTTCCATTACCCCATTGAAGCACTATATAAGGAACCCTTTGGATACATTGAAGAGGAGGAATTGAAGAGCAAGAAAACTATAGTCCATTGTTGTCGTAGCTTGCTTATACTTGAGTCTGCATCCCTTTGTCCCCTGGAGCACTTGGTGTTCTTCCCAAACTTGCCTTTTATTGTGAGCTTGCTATCGAGAGATGGAGGATTGAGGTGGTGGAGGCCCAGGTGGAGGACTCAGTTTCTCCAGTTCGCAGATGTGCCGACAGGGGTTGTCATTCATGTAATCTCTGATTTATATTAATAGAAATATCTTTTCCTGTCCAATGATGTGCATTTAAATGAATATTGAATCCATGGATGCTTTTAATTGCTTATACATTGTTGATTATATATGCTAGAGTAGGTCTAACACCATTATATAGCATGCTTGTCTTGTTTACTGATTGTTGAGAGAGCAAATTGTTAACACAAGTGGGATTGGAAAATCTCAACGGGGATCTACATCAACCATCCGAAATAAGGTATGTTTCGAGATCCTTTAGTGTTAGATGTTTTATTTCTCTTGCATATTGGGAAGGGATTGATTTATGGGGTTACTCTGTCTGTTGTGGTACACCCCAAGCCATAGGAATTTTTCTCCATAACAACTGGACAACTTGTAGTGAAAGGTATTGCAAATCACTCTACCAAAGCTTATGATTTCTCACATTTGTTACCTGTTTCTCCTCCTACAGCTTTATTGTCTCATGCTAACAACACCAGCAAGATTTGGCATGAGATATTTTGCCATCTCAATTTCAAATATCTGAAGCTACTCCACAATGATAAAATGGTTGAAGGTTTTCCCTCCATCCAAAATTCTGATGGAGTATGTGTTGGTTGCTTGGTAGGTAACCATCCAGAAAAGAAGTATGATGTTGGGAAGGCGCATAGAGTTGCCTCTACACTTGATTTGATACATAGTGATGTAGCGGGACTTATGCCCACAAACTCCATTAATGGTTGCAGGTACTTCCTCACCTTTATTGATGATTGTTCTAGGTACTACTGGATCTACTTCATGAAACATAATTTAGAAGTTTTTGAGACTTCTAAAGTTTTTAAATCTATCGTTGAGAACAGTTTCAATAAGAAGATCAAGTTAATAAGATCTGATAAAGGAGGAGAGTACATTAAAGGATATTTCCAAAGTTTTTGTGAATCAGAGGGGATTTGAATGGAACACTCAGTTCCATACACACCATAGCAGAATGATGTGGCTGAGAGGAAGAATATGTCACTGAAAGAGATGGCAACATGCCTTCTCCATGCCAAGCATCTACCTCCCTCTCTTTAGGCTGAAGCAGTAAATTGTGCTTCATATTTGCAGAATAGGGTGCCCCACAAGTTAGTGGTTAGGTCACTCCATTCAAAGAACTACATGGGTATAAGTCCAATGTCTCTCATCTGAGAGTTTTTGGTTCCAAATCTTGGGCCAGAATACCAATTGACAAGAGGAAGGCCTTCCAAGCCCAAAGTAGTGAATGCATTCTGCTAGGATATGCAGAAGATGCAAAAGCTTACAAACTAATGGAGGTTGCAACCAACAGATGCTTCATTGAAAGAAGTGTCTAGTTTGAAAAGATCAACTGCATGATACTCCTACAGCAACACAAGAAGGTATAACTATTTCTCCACCTATTTTTGATTATGATGATGTGCTAAGGTTTTAGATTCAGATGAAGAAGATCTCATTCAGCATGATCCTGTTATTGAGACTGAATCTCAAGAGATTCTAGATCTAGATCCAGTACCCATTCCTAATCAGAATCCTAAACCCAGATGGGCTCAAAAGCTTCTTGATGTAGCTGGAAGTGAAGCTGGAGATACAGAAGATGGAAGAAGAACAAGCTCCCAGTATCAGAATGAGCATGCTGCAGTATCTCTCACAGATTCGCTCTCCATAGTATGGGGCAACAAAGTTCCAGGTCGGTGCTACTTGATGATGGCGAATGATCAACTACATGGCCCACAGAAGCAAAAACTTGATCATTCCCTACCTTCACCATCCAGAAGAGACAAATAGAGTCATCAGTTCAGAAGTACATTGAGAGGTCCACTGATGGACCATGCTACTGCATAGAGCTGCAAATTTGCAACAATATTTTTTTCTCAAGTTATTTTTCTAAGGAGGAAATTTCTTTCTTCTAAAGATATCTTGCAGTTTGCTATTTTCCTGCTTATTTTGAGGGGGGGGGGGTTTCCCATGAGGTTTTCCCCTGTTTCCTCGATTGTGTTAGGCATCATTTTTCACTATCTTTTAGATTGTATTTGGGTGACCTATGGTCTTGTTACCAAGGCCCACAGTTGTCCAAGTTAGGATTCAGGGGGGGTGTTAGGATTATTAATCCTACCTTGACCAATGTCTATTAGATTAATTTAGCCTAACTTAGAAACCTTAATTAATTATTTGGATCCACTAGTACAATTGGGTCCACTTGGCCTAATGGGGCCACATGTACCAGTCACTGGAGTGTGGGGAACACTGCTAGAGGTTAACTGCCACTTATTGCATGTGCATGCATCAGTTTGGGTGCCTCCTAGACCAATCCCTACATTTTAGGAGCCACTGGGAATCCCGACACCAACCTACTTCAGTTAGTTGGAGTTAGTACTAGTTAGTCTCAGTTAGCCCCTAGTTACTTTCAGTTAGTTCACAATTAGTTAGCTAGCGCATGTCTTACATGGATAATGCATGGTTGCATGTGGAGTAGGTGCCTTTCCCCACCTACCACACTCAGTTGCACTGAGTTAACTTGCTGTCACTAATTGATTGATTTGGTTGGACATCTGGGAGTTGATTTTGGACTCCGATATTGATTGAGACACCATGAGTTAGATATTCAGTTAGATACAATCAGATACACATGGTATATTCGAATTGCTTCCTAATGCATTTAGATTCTTCCTATTTGTAAACTATTGTAACACCAGATTTATTATTGGGAATGATACTATAAATTCCTGAGAAATACTTGTCCGTTTCCTGTGTGGTTTGTTTTGTTTAGTTTGTATCTTCATTCTCCATTTACTGCAAACATTATTAGAACTATCTGCTTGAAGATCTAAAAGGCATTCAAATTATAATAAAGTCTAGTCGAGGTTTGAACTCATGGCGTCGCAAAGAGCGTCTTAATAGAGCACCCCATCGCCAACTAACTTCTACACCCCAAGAGCAGAGGAGTTCAAAATATAATGATAGAAAAGTTAGGAAAAATATATGACATTAATAATTTATGAATTAATTTTCTCTATTATAAATTAGAAAATTGTAATAAAAAATAATAGATTCGGAGAGTATTTTTGCTCCAACGGCTTCATATAATTTAGATACTCACTCAATTTTATCTACCTTTCTCAACAATCTTATTATATGTGAATTAACTCCTTATAACAATAAATGAAGAGGATATTAATAATTATTTGTAACTACTAGTCTAAATGTTTAAAAGAAGAAAAAAAAAGATTGTACAAAGAATAAGTATTGCATAAAGTTCCGGTGTTTAATAGGCATAAAAATGTTAATGGTTAAATGATAAAAGTTAAATTTGATCATCAATTGGGTCTATCTTGAGTGGTTGTAAGATGAAGTGTTATCTTCTTCATTCAAATTATATTCCCTTGGGCTCATAATTACGCCGATAGGTGTTTATATCTTAGAATTTTGGGGTGGATTACCATCTATGCTTTTTAATCTATGGACGAGAATGAGACAAGTATACTGTCTAGATTGATTCAATAGGCGTCGTTCAAAATTCATAATTAACAATTTCAAATGAAATAAAAAATAGCTTAGTTAACATGTGATAAGTACACTTCATGATAGTTGGAAAAAATAAACTTCAACTTCAACCTGGTCATCAAAACTCCAATCATGATGATACAAATATTCGATTGTTAGATACAACTATAAGCTTAACTCCAATGATGATACAACTTTAGCTTAACTTGAACTCCAATAACTACTTTTACTTGAAGTGAAATAATTGATATATTATCTTTTAAATTAACTATTATACACAACTTTTAGCTTAACTCCAATGATTCTACAACTATTAGCTTAACTTCAACTCTATTCACTATTATATTGGATAACTATTAGAATAACTATTAGATTAACTCCAATCATGATACAACTATTAAATTAAATTTAGATGAAGTAGTGATTAAAAAAAACTATTAGATGAATGTTTAGTTGTACTCCAATGACTCCATCTCTTACCCTACAAAGTCAACCTTCATTGTAGTGAAACCATGCACTGCCCAATAGGCTTTCCATTTGGCAGGGTAGAATCATGAAAACAATAAGTTAGGTAATATGATATGAGGGTGATAGACTAAATGCAATCTATAAATATGAATAAGAAGGGGTGATGGTTCTCAAAAGGTTTTGCTTTGATCAAGATTTGATGAGTCGATGAATCCAATACTTAGTCGATGAATCCAATACTTCCATTAACCTGTGTATTAGTAATTTATTATAGATCTCAATGTGTAAAATATATGTCTTTCGGTGTATTCCGAACATATTAATCTTATTAATATAATTGTTGCTAGTGAGTATATTGTTTTTTTTTTAATATTGTGGTTCACCTACCCCCCAGCGAGGCTTGTTACATCCATGGGAACAACGCATAGGGGGGCCACCCAAAGGGGCCTCACCCATTCGCTCTAATCACAGAGCTAACTCGATGGGGACAACAAGTGAGGCCCTTATATAATAATGTATAGCCTCGCGAGGATTTGACCACAAGACCTTCTGCTCACAACTTACAGCACTCGACCACTTGAGCTAGCCCACCAGGCTACTAATGAATATATTGTTACAATGTCTTCAAACCCTTATTGAATGGCCTTACACCTTGAAAAGTCTAAAATTAAATTATATATATATATATATATATATTCTAAATAAAAACTATAATATTTAATTTAATTTAAATCTAAAATAAATATCATAAAAAATATTATTAAATTTAAAGTAAATACTTTATTAAAAATATTATATATTGACAAAATTATATTATAAAACATTTATTTATTTATATATAATATATAATAACTAACAAACAATTAACTATAATTTATAATATTATATATATTAACTAACAAATATCAACTTATATTATATATATCATATAATAACAACAAATTATATAATAATATATACCATTAACTAATAAATACTAACTATAATTTATAATATAATATATATTAACTAACAACTTATATTACAATATTATATACAATACATAAAATATTATATATTCACTACTTACTAACTATTTATATTATAATAATATATACTAACTAATAACCATCTATATATTCTTATATATAATACACACAACAGTAAATATTCACTACTAAACAATTATATTACTTATAATAATATATACTAACTAATAACCACCTATATATTATTATATATAATATATACAATATTAAATATTCACTACTAAACAATTATATTTTGTATCAATTAACAACTTATTTTCTTATATTATAATATATATTAACTATAAAATTATTCACAATTAACAACTTATATTATTATAATATATACTCACCAAGAACAACTATTTACATTATAATCTCACTACTAACAATTAACCACTATTTACATTAAAATATAATTACTAGCCACTAATAACTTATAAATTTATATATATAAATTTAAATACATTAATAACTTATATATATATATATATATACTCACTAGAAACAACTATTTACATTATAATATTATTGCTAACATTTAATAACTATTTACCTTAAAATATGACTATTAACAATTAATAACTTATACAGTTATATATATAAATTTCAATAGATTAATAACTTATATATCTCGAATTTTTTTTGTATTACGGTGGGAGCGTTTAGCAGAAACTGGAGGTCGAGCACACCAGGGCGAGGAGAACGAGGCTGACTGGAGCGCACGGCGAGGAGGCTGAGCGATTGCTGCTCGCTGGGGCGACCTGCCTACTTGGGTGACCTGCTCGAGAAGAGGAGGAGCGTAGATCATTGTGGGACGAAGCTGGACCAACCTGGCAATCTGTCTGAGCCAATCTCTTAAGCTACTGACAGAGGAGGAGATCTCGGAACCAATGTATTGAAGCCAGATCGGAAGGAGTAGGGCATTAAGATGGTGGAGGAGGTAGGAGACTCCCTGCCTTCTCGATCGGAAGCCTTCGAAAGACTAGTCACCAGCCATGGCAAGCGATCAGGCAAAAGAGAAGTGCCGAAATTTGTTAAACGTATAGAAGACGTTCCGGAGGTAGCCCTCCCAGCGGAAGAAACAATTCGAGTTGCCCTATCTTTGGCAGACCGGGCACTGATTGGGCAGTTTACAGGGCTGTGGCCCTCCCCCAAAAACATCGATAGCTAGGTTCAATGGAACTGGCGGCCGCTAATATCCAAAAACGTGGCCTCCTACGCCATAGGAAGGGGATACTTCCTCTTTGACTTTGAATCCAAAGACGATAAAGACTTAATCTTCAGGAACGGGCCCTACTTCATGGGGCCGCAAGGTCTCTATCTCAACGGATGGTCGCCGGACTTCGATCCGGATGCTGATACACCTAAAGCTGTCCCAGTATGGGTCAGACTGCCCAGCCTACCTATGCACTGCTGGAACCCTAATTCCCTCAAGGCTATTGGGGATGCACTGGGAAAGTACATCGACATGGCCAGCCCAAAAGACCAATATGCCTGCGCACGCATATGTGTGGAGGTCGACCTTGAAGCAGGACTGCCAGAAGCTATAAACCTCACTGTGGGGAACTGGTCTCATATTCAGAAATTGGACTATGAACAACTACCCTTTAAGTGCAGAGGCTGCCACGAGTACGGGCACTTCATCCGAAACTGCCCTAAAACTCCGGACCAGCAGGAGAAAGGGGAAGGATGGCACAGGGTGAACAGATCTAGATCCAAAAACCAAACTGGTGGGGGTCCTAAGAAAGGTGAGGGGAGCGGCCTATCCGAAAAATCCCAAGAGCCACCAAGATCTATAGAATCAGTAGAAGCCCGGGAGGAACCCATAGAAACATAAGATAGATCTAGCCCCGAAAAGAGCAAGGAACCAGAAACAGTCTTCTCAGACCAAGGGAGAGACAATGAGGAAGATACAGCGGAAACAAAAGCAGTAGAGAGCCAGGGAAAATCTGATGAAGATCTAGACTCGGAAGAGGATGATGAGGAAGAAGGTGAAATTGAAATAATAACTCCACGAATAACGAAATCAAAAGGAAGGAAATCTAGAAAAGAAGCACGGGAACAAGCAACATACAAGGATAAGCTGGTAGGATCCCAGCTAACGTTGGAAAAGCTGCTGAGAAATTCAAGAAACACTCGCCAGCAGGGGCATGCCTCGAAAGGGATGCCTTCGGCTCCCAAAAGTAAGTAATGAAGACTATTTCCTGGAACTGCAGAGGGCTTGGTAGCAAAGGCAAGGAAGAGGCTATGCTAGACCTAATCTCTCTCCATCATCCGGACATTCTGCTGATTCAAGAAACCAAGTTGGAGGAGACAGCTTTCCTCCAAACAAGTAAAAAATTTTGGAAAAAAAAAGGAGCAATAGCTTTAAGCTCTAGAGGAGCATCCAGGGGTATAGGAACCCTATGGGATGATAGAAAATTCGAAGCATTGGTCATCAAAAACAACACTCATTGGATCCTCACAGTGCTGAAGCAAAAAGACACCAATACCCTCGTAAGTATAATTAACATATATGCTCTGAATTCTTACAATGAAAAAATTAACTGTTGGACTCTTCTCCATGAAGAACGAAATAATTTGCAGGGTAATATCATTTTGGCCGGGGATCTGAATCTCATTCTCAGTCCGAATGAAAAAAGAGGGGGATCTAGATCCATAGATCCAACCAAAGACATAGTGGAAGACCTCATTACGTCCTGGGACCTTATTGACATCAAACCATCCACCGGGAAATACACATGGACCAACATGAGGTTTGGCCTGGGGCATATTGTAGCCAGACTTGACCGATTCTTAATCCAGGATAACTTCCTCCTGCAAGGTCTGATTATATCCTCCAAAATCCTTCCCTTCGGAGGCTCTGATCATAAGCCTATCCAACTGGAAATGATGCAAGGAAAAAACCTGGGACCCATCCCGTTCAAATTTAACCCCATGTGGGCCAAGCATGATGACTTCCTTCAGCTTGTAGCTACCACGTGGGCCAAGTCGGTCACCGGATCTTCCTTCTTTGTATGGGAGGAGAAGCTGAGGAGGATTAAAAAAACATTAAAATGCTGGTCCAAATCGCTCCCAAACCCAAGCTCGGTCAAGCTTCAGGCTGCCCATGAACTAGAGACGCACCAAGCAGCTATGGAGGAGAAAGAAGTAACCTTAATTGACATCCAAAAAGAGACAAAGCTGCATCTAAACCTTCACGCGGCCTGCAGAGAGGTGGCTGAACGCTGGCGTCTTAAATCTAGATGCAAGTGGCTGAGAGATGGTGACAGAAACTCAGGATTCTTCCACAAACTGACAGAGGTTAGAAAAAATCAGAATTATGTACAGGAGATTCACTCCAATGGTAATATAATCAGCCAATTTGAAGAAATTAAATCTGAAGCCACCCAATATTTTAGCGCGCTGTACACTGAACAGCCTATTTCCTACGTAGATCAGATCCTGAATCTGGTTCCTAAATCGATACATAGCAGCGATAACGTCCTCCTAAATCAAGCCATCACGATGGAGGAGATAAAAGCAACTGTTGATGACATGGAGGAGGATAGGTCACCAGGACCTGACGGATATAACGTGAACTTTGTCTCTATCTGTTGGGACATTGTTAAAAAAGACTAAATCAGAATGGTCAGAAAATCTAAGTGCTGTAATAAGATCGGAGGGAGCACTAATTCAGCCTTTTTGGCGCTCATNATCAGGCTGGGGGACTAACTGGCTGAATCTAGCGGGGAAGGTTGTCTTAATCAAAGCCGTCCTGAACAGCTACTTGGTCTACCAATGCTCTCTGCTTTTAGCACCGGGAAAAATCATAAATCAAATAGAGGCATTACTGAAATCCTTTCTCTGGAATGGGGGGAACAATGAAGGAGGTAAAAAGTATGCCTTGGTAAGCTG